>CM068962.1:3871431-3883289 GCA_035128595.1 Eptatretus atami
TCCACATGTGGAAAGGTGGTTGTTTCAAGAAAACGATCTCTCTCTGACTCCTGTAATCATTCACACCTTTCTATTTTATTCCTTCCCTAGAGGCAGTTGATCATAAGCCACCTTCCTCTCCCCTTGGTCTTGCTTCCTCCTCACCCCAAACCTGGAATCAACCAGGTCAACTGTGGGTGTTGGGTCCTGTTCTCTCTGTTCTTTTCATCATTGCCATCGTTACAACAATAATTCATCTGAAAAGGTAACGGCTATCTTTATGCATGGGTAGTTTTGAGTCATTCACCTCATTTGTCTCGTTTCTTTCACTCTAGTGTTTAAGCCCTGTCTAAAACGACTCCTTATTGAAAGTCTACAGTGTAATCCTTTTGTTACGCATGCGAGTCAGATCCAAACATTGTGTGTTTCGCGATTATTTGTCTCTAGACATCGATGCTTGTTGTCTGGAAAGGTATTTGTGTACTTGAGATACCACCGAGTATTCTTCTTCAGTCCATTCCTGTTTTTGAAGATTATTGAAAATGTTTTCTCCTCACAATGCTTTATTTTCCTGTGTCTAACGTATACAAGATGCTTGGCAATAGAAGATTGTTTCCTTTTTTGAAATACAAACTCAAGGCTCATGGAAGAGCTAGAACACAGAAGGGATAAGGCCACAAAAATAACAAAAGGAACAGAAAAAGAGAAGGGGAAGCACCAATAACAACAGAGTTGAGGGACACAAATAGAGGGAGACTCGGCAAATAAGGGATGTGGGAAGGATGAAGGGTAGGGGGAGGATGCACATGGACAAGATTGATACAAAAGCAAACTCACAGGAATTAAAAAAACTGGAAATTTAGGGAGTTTAACGGTTGTAGAAAAGATCATGGTTTTGGATTTGGGACGGTCTGAAATGGTGGTTGAAGGCCTGGAAGGAAGAATGAGATTGAAGAGGATGTGGAAGTTCATTCCACAGGTGGGGAAAAAGAGGAACAAATGAGTGAAGGTGAGCAGTGATCCTGGATTTAGGTAGTTTCACAAAGAAGGAGTTGATGGTGGGCTGTGTGCACCCTGCAGAAACCCGGGGGGGGGGTGCGGGGACAAAGCACGGAGAGAGTAAGAGGGTGCAAGACCAGAAAGGAGGCGGTAGAAAGACAGAGAGATCACTGACCTGTCTGCGATGGCAAAGTGATAGACCATTGACTCATCTTCATCTTGGGAGATTGAAATGATCCTGAAGGCGTTGGTTTCCACGGCATGAAGCTGAGCAAGATGTGAGGCAGGATCGCCAGCCCAGAGGGGAGAGCAGTACTCAGTCAATCTGTGGATGAAGGCCTTGTAGGTGGATAGGAATTCAGGTGTGCTAAGGAAGGACTTTGCGTGACAGAGGATGCTAGTGGCTTTGGAGGCCAACTTTGAAATGTGGTTTGCCCAAGAAAATCATGGCTGATCGTGAGACCCAGGAGTTTTAATGACTCAACCTCGTGAGGAAGAAGAAGTCTGTATTCCCATTTCTCCTGTGTATTCACGTTTTTATTTTTCTTTATTGGCTTAGGCTCGTGGAGTAGCTGCGTACACAAATACACAGCCACTGAGTTTGTGAGAACTGATCTGACTCTGCTCTGTACCCAGCTTCTTTTTCTCACTTATTCTGTCAGTCTCCGAGCGTAGTTTGTGTTGTTGAGGCAACTGGTAATTTTACGGCAGCACCGACATTTTCTCACGAGCGTTTTGCCATCACCTGCAGGAAACGAACAGAGGGCGTGACCAGGAAAGGAGATGAGCTTGAGGGGGCGGGACTTCCGGAATCCATGGAGTCGGAGCCGACAGAAATTTGCCTAAAAAGTTGGTGGAGTAAGAAAGGGCTTTTGCTAACGTGGGAAGAATTTGTGTGATGATGATGAAATGTTTTCTGTTCATGATGATAATGATGATTTTGATTAATCAGATGGACTTTTAAACTCTAAACTGAGAATGAATGGAGCAAACCAACGTTAAAGGTTAACTTTTATTCATCAACCCCCTCTTCCCCCTTGCATCTTCTCCTTCCAAAGGAAAATAAACGTTTTCGAACCTATCATTCCTGCTTATATTGTATAAAGTGCGGTCACATTGTTTTTTGAATTGAGGGTCTTGATTTGTTTTTGTTTTTTAAATTCTGTTTAATAAGATATAAGGCTTGTCATGGAGCTGCCACTCACACATACATGGACATACAGATGAGATACACACAGGACGATTACATGAGAAAAACACAGCCACTGAGCTTGGGGGAAGTGCCGTCACTTCCTGGGGCACTCTGGGTACCAACGACGTCGCAACAATGGTGCCGCTTCTCTGACGCACTCGCGCGAGGCGTTTCCTAAGGAGGAATCCCCTCCTCCCTCTGGATGGCAACCTATAGGGAATGTGTGTGCTCCATCCTTTTAAATGTTGAATGTCAAGCAAGGAAGCAGCACGTGCCATTTTTAAAGTCTTTGGTATGACTCAGCCGGAGTTTTAACCACCGACCTCCCAGACTCGGAGCTTTTGAGCAATATGAGGCCTTGTGTGTGAGATATATTGCATTGGAAAAATCAAATATTTAACCACAACCTGTGATTATCCTTGATTGGACCATCGTATATGAAATAAAAACTGATTTCTTTGTGTTCTTATTGATTGTGACTTTCCGAATTGAAAGGTTTTTTTTTTCTTCATCTTATACCCACCTCTCCCCACCCTTTTTCTCTGTCTGTCTCCATCTCTCCCTCTCTATGTCTCTCTTCTCTGCATCTACCCTGTTGTTATTAATTGAATTGCTCATTGGTAGATGAGATAATGTGCAGATTATACATTTTGCTCCTGTTCTTCCTTCTTCCTCCCACATTATTCAGATGACCACTCCTCCCTTGCTGTAATGAAGGAAGATTTTGCTCTCCACGTTGAACACCTTTCAGCTGGAGGAGGGCGAGGCTTTCAACTCGAATATGAGGTGAATTATCAGAATTGGCTTTTAATGTCATTGTACAAACCTTTTTTTGTGTAACATATGTGTATGTTCATGGAAGAGCAACATGATAGAGAGGAGAAGGCACTCGCATTGAGGCAGGTGGCCAACAGGTGGACACAAGCAAGGGAATGGATGAACAGGAAAAGGAGAGAGGAGAGGTGACATCATGACCTGCTTGTATAAGAAAGATGGATTGTGAGGTGAGGTGGGTGAGAGGGTGTAAATGAGTGAAAAGATCTTCTAAAACTCACTTCTCTACTCTTGACGTTATTGGCTCCAGTCACCAGTCTATTCTCTTTTTGAAAATGCCTACAGTTTAACGCTCAGCTTAATGGTTGTTATTGTCTGTCTGTTTGTCTGTGAGCAGGATATCTCAGAAAGGTTGTGGATGGATTTGGACGAAACTTGGTGGACAGGTTGGGTGTGTGACAAGAAGAATTGATTCGATTTTGATGGAGATCCAATCCAGATACAAGATTTAAAAAATTTTATTTTACAGGACAGTGAGTCTTCACCATGAGAGATGGGTGAAAATGATATATAGCATTATATCTCAAAAAGTTATGGGCGGGTTATGACAAAACCAAGTAGATGTGTTTGTTTGGTGACAAGAACAAGCCGATTCGATTTTGGTTCAGGTCTGAATCCAGAGCCGACCTATCACTGGGAACAAACGTAAACTGTTCAGCCTGAGGAGGTATGCGCTCTACGAGTGCCGTTCTTGTTGTTTCATGGTTTACCTGAAGGTTAATTCCATTCTGCCAAAGCAGACTCATGGCAAGGATTGCATTGGGTGGTTTGCCATTGCCTCCCAGTCATAATGGAGGAGTGAAGTTTTAACTGGAGAGTGACACTTAATCAAACTGTACATCTTATCGACAAGATGTAGTGCATGATGCACTATCAACATCAATGGTCACGTAAGACATCATTCGATTTTTCATTTTACGTTAGTCTTATATGTGACATGGTCAATGGATTTTGGAAGTCATTCCAAGTACACCACCCTCAAACCAAATAAATAAATAACAAATCCTCCAGTGCGTGACAACCTTCGGCACCTGACGATGCCGCCTTGCAGCACATGGAGTTGAATTGGGAGGGAGCGGTGCACAATAATTGATTGATTAAATGCATAATTAAAATAAATAAAATATAATCATAAAAATAATTAATTAATACCTTGATCAATTGGCTAACGGCATACCGAACCACCACCGTTTCATCCGAATCTGTAACTTTTTGAAAATTAAGTAATTAATCGAAAATTTAATATTTAATTGATTAATCAATAAATCAAAAATACCGTTTATAGCCAAATCACTTGGTCACTGTCACGTTCAAATATCAGCTTCCTTGTTCAAACGGTGTCTGAGATATTGCCAGGATGAGAAATAAAATGTATAAGTAATTAATAAATCGATAATTGTGTTAGTTAATGAATTAATTGATTCATCAAAAAATAGAAAATACAGTTTTTGCCAAAGCACATCTTTACTTTTGTCCCTAAATTTCAGCTTCCTATCACAAAGGATGCTGAGATATCGCCCAGAAAGCAAGAAAGAAATAATTAATCAAATCAAAAATACTCTTTATCGCCAAATCACTTCCTCATTGTCATGTCCAAATATGAGCTTCTTAGCTCAAAAGATGCCTGAGATATTGCCAGGATGAGAAATAAAATAAATAAGTAATTAATAAATCGATAATAATTAAGTAATTGATTAACCAAAAAATAAACAAGCTCAAATGAGCTAAGATCCTCGTCCTCTTAATGATGACGTCATAAAAACGAATATGACGTCATTGTGATGTATCAGGTTGCGATAAATTATCTGTGCTAATGCCCGGCTTGATTCCCGCAAACAAAATTCAAACAGCTTGCCTAGTTTCAGAGATAATGGTATAGGCGATTGCCATTAGCGGCGATATTATGACGTCAACTTTTTTCTCGGAAGAATTTCCAAAATCGGAGATGGTTACTGCCTGCGCGTGGGCTTTCTGCATATACATGGCAAGTTTCACGAAGATCCGATGAAAACTCTCGATTCTGAAACAAAAATGTCAAAAAATAGGAATGACGTCATAAAAATTGATATGACGTCATAGTGATGTATCATATGTGCGGTAATTCATCTCTGCTAATGCCCTGTTCGATTCCCGCAAACAGAATTCAAAAGCTTGCCTAGTTTCGGAGATATTTTTTAGACGATTTCCATTAGCGGAGATATTTTGACGTCATAACTTTTTTTCTAGGAGGAATTTCCAAAATCAGAGATGGTTACTGTCTGCGCAGAGTATTTTTACATATGTATGCCAAGTTTCAGGAAGTTTCGATGAAACTGTAGGCTGTGAAACAAAAAAGTCCACAAGAAGAAGCAGAAGAACAACAACGTGAGTAAGACTTAGAGATCCTCCACGAGGATCTAAAAATACTGTTTTTTGCAAAAAATAGACAGATGGACAAACAAGGGATGTGGACAAACAAGGGATGCGGGTAAGGATGAGGGGTAGGGGAGGACGCACAGGGGTGAACATGGTTACAGAAGGAAAGTCTCAGGAGGGAAAAACTGAAAATTTGGAAGTACGTGGGGTTGGGGGGGGGATTAACGAGGATCGTAAAGATCATGGTTTTGGATTGGGGAAGATCTGAGATGGTAGTGAACAGCTGTCTTGAAAAGCTGAAGGGAAGAATGAGATTGAGAGGATGTGGAAGTTGGTTCCACAGGTGGAAAAAGAGGAACGAATGAGTGGAGGTGATCCTGGATTTGGGTAGTTTGCGAGAAGGGGGTTGATCGTGGACCATGTGCGCCTTGTAGAAACCTGGAGGTTGGGGGACAATGGTCGGAAAGACCAGAAGGTGAAAGACCAGAAAGGAGGCAGATATTTATATTTAAATATGTGAAAAGACTTATTATTTTGAATTATTTATTAACTTATATTTACTTTGACAATTTATTTCTGAATTGAGATGCACAACCAAACGACTTTTAAAACAACACAAATTGGATAGTTTCAGGAGTGCCAAGCTGGGTCCCCCCCCCCCCCCACGCCACCCTGACCACTCACCAGCCTCGATTGCTGGATATAGACCTGATGGAGCGGGTTGGAGGGCGCTCATTTCCCATGAATGACCCTCCAGTTTTTTCTGATGACAAAATCACAAACTGTTACCAGTACCCATGATTCTTACACTCATTTATCTTCATAAAGAGAGTGCTGACATGGATGCCATCGATGTTGGACTCTCTTTCACTTGATATTCAATCTGGATTGAGGATTATAATTGTAAGAATGTGGTTCTCTGAACTTTTGTTTTTCTCAAGTGAGTTGTTTTTTTTTTGGATGAAGTTTGTTTCTGTATCCATCTTGTCTACACCGTGCGTCTCCCGTACCCTTCTTCTTCCCCACATCCCTTATTTGTCCAAGTCTCCCTCTATTTTGTCCCTTAACCCTGCTTTTGGTGTCCCCCCTCTCTTTCTACTTCCTTTTCATCCTGTTACATCCTGATCTGTTCTGTATTCTAGTCCTCCATGAGCCTCAACACTATACAAAATATACAGGTGTGTTAATGTACTGTAATGTTATGATTGTTGCAATCCTTCAACTTTGTCTCTTTCTGTTTCTCTCCCCCCCCCCCCCCCCCGCTCCTTCCTCGCTTGTTTATTTTTTTTATTGATTGGTCAATCCAATTTAATGAAAATGATTGGTCAAACTGATGACGATGATGATAATGATGTGTGTTATGCAAAGAGTTATTCTGATTCACTTTGTTTATGTATTATCATGTCCCTCCGGGCAGCTGTTTGCAACATCCTGAGAGTGGAGCTCTTTTATCGACGAGTTCAGAGAGACTACCAGGTCAAGTGGAAACCCGTCATTTAACCTCCCAGGAGATTCAATTTCGGTCCTAATTACACCACAGAAGCAAACTAGAAAGCATCTCAAAATGTGATGCCCGTCCGCATCCGCTTCGTGCTCGAACTAAACTTGATGAAAATAAAGGCTAAAAAATTAATTAAAAAATCATATTGTTAATTATTGTACACCATATTCTCGTAATAAAGGTTTGTCGGAAATTTGATGACAATGGCTCAAATGGTAAAAATGTTATGGCCTTGGCACGTACGTGCAAACACCTAATGTATTCTGCTCTACGCTGTCAGTGGCATCCAACCTCCAGGCACCTCCTGCGGTCCTTCCAACAGACAATGGCAAAGTCAGTGCAATGACACGACGCAAATAAAAAAACATGCACACACACAGATTACAAAACTCCATCTCCCACTGTGCAGGGGACGGGCTCACAAGACAGACCACCTTCATTATAAACAATAATTTATTTAAAGCACACAGTAGCAAACTCGATGAGATAGAAGAATCGACGGAAATCGCTAATTACTAAGCTGTTGATTGGCAGTGAAGCTAAAACACAAAGGAAAAATAAATATGTATAATTTGGGGGAGGAGGTTGGGGTGGGGGTGAATTGAAAACCAGACACAGAAGACCAGTTGAGAAGGTTGTTGAGAACGAGAGGACATGATCACTTAAAATGGGCAAGATCACGTTGGCACAGTACCTTGTTAGGCCTTATGGCAGACACTATTTGACCCTCCCCGAATCTCGTTAGCCTCTGTTGCTGAAGTCCCCTAACTGGTCTCTTCCCATACTCCACACACGGTTTCTAATGGTCTTTCACTCCCATCGGTCTTGCACTTCCATTGGTTTTACCCTCCAATTCGTCATACATTCTAATCGGTCGTACACACCAATCGGTCGGCTCGAGTAATGACGAGTTTGAAACAACCACAGGGAGAGGATATGCAAATGAATGTTCAAATGTTTCCCGCACTCTCAGGTTGCCAGTTAGCACAAGTTTCATGGAAAATAATATTGAGATTAATATATGAATAACAAACTATCACTTTCTGGCCATCCTAAAATTAACCTATAATGTAATATTTGAATTCTTAATTGAATCATGATAAATGAAAATACTACATTACTTGCAGAACTAAAGATATACACAAAAAATACCGCGTTTGTTTCAAACTGTATGCAGGTTACTTGTAACCTCTACTTTTAATATCATGTTATCATTGCAATGATGTTTAACCGACATCCAAGAATGATCTTTCAAATGCTGAGCTTGCACATTTCCGTTAGAGGTACAGTACTGTAAGTAAATAGTTTTTATCTCTGTCCTTCACAAGCTCAAGATCACATTTTTACTTTCCATGTACTTTTGTGTTGTTCTTTACAGTCTCTAGATCAGTCAGTGGAGGCCACCTGGACAAACTCGATGTTGGATGTAAACCAACACAAAAACCGCTTTACCAATGTTGTCGCTTTTGACCACTCTCGGGTGTGTCTCTCTGCCACACCAGGTACTTACATCTTCGGTACCTTTTCTTTATCTGCTAATGTCCTCATTTTAAGCCCTCTGTAGTGCAGTTTCCCCATTTTAATGGATTTCTTTTTGCGCAGGTATTCCTGGCAGTGATTACATCAATGCAAACTACATTGACGGTTACAATCGACCGAGAGCTTACATTGCCACTCAGTCCCCATTGCCGAGCACGATGGCCGACTTTTGGAGGATGGTCTGGGAGCAAAGGTGCAGCAACATAGTTCTTCTTTGCTCCCAAGAAGATGAGCAAATGGTAGGTATATCCTTTTGTCCATCAACCTCTTCATTTGTTTCTTTTTAGATTATTTCTCCAAAATAAGCTCATAGAGTGGGTCCTGGTGTCTTTCCGTCTGTCCATTAACGTTTGACTAAAACATCTTCTCCTCACAAATTACCCGATTGATATGGACCAAATTTGGCGTGATATATCAGAATAATAAGGTCTTGTAGGGTTGTGTTCACCATCTGGATCTGCCCCAAGGACAGGCTGAACAGGGGGGGGGGGAGGGGGGTTCACCTCAAATTCAGGCAATTTCTTTTTTTTTAAATCTTCTCAGAAACCGACGGCCAGATGTAGACCATACTTTTCATAAAACATAAGGACCATACTGTTAACTTAAGTTGTGCCCCCATGACCATACCAGTTCAGGAATGGGGGGGGGGCAATGGCTCCTTCTCCCTAATTCCTCATTTTCCACCATACTTGTTGGGGAAATAACTGTCAGTCCCCCACAGGGCTATTTATTATTCTTACTTTGATGACCAAGAATGTTGTGAAAAATCTTTTTATTTCACCTCGCGTTCCTCTTTTAGGGGAAGTGTAATCGCTACTGGCCGGAGAGAGGGAAGGAAATGTATGCAGATTTTACCGTCTCTCTACTTGATGCGATACCCTTGGCCTCTTACACTGTGCGCACGTTCATTCTTCAAAAGGTAATCTTCTTTGTCTGTCTTTACACTCATGTTGTTGTTCTTCAGATTTGGACTTTGGGACCTTTATTTATCTTCATAACACCCTCATCTTCTTCAGGAGAGTGAGAAGCCCCAGCAAGTGAGGCAATGGCACGTGACCTGTTGGACGAATCAGGAAAGCCCACCGAACCCGACAGCCATCTTGGTGGTGCTTCGCCGACTCCAGGCCGCAGAGTCCATTGAACCGACCACAGCTCCTTTGCTTATCCATTGCAGGTTCTCGTCTGCCTTCACCCAGATACGAAAGCCCTCTAAAATGTTCTTAGATCAAGATTACTCATAATAGTCAAAAACATGGCAACTTGTTCATATCCTTTTTCAATGTAATGTCGTTTGACTTCAATGCAATTGTTCCATTTGTCATCCTCTATATGTAGGCCTGGTGATGGCTTATTGTTAAGGTGCTTGGCTTAAGATCCTAGGGTCTTGAGTTCAAGTCCATTTTGTGCCGTTGAATTAACACCAGGTAGGGTTGACTCAGTCTGTCATCCTTCCGAGGTCAGCAAAATGAGTACCAGTGTGCTGGTAACAGGGGCGTTGAATCAGCAGCACAACTGTGACCCCAGAAAAAGATTCAGCCAAGCAGCCACAGGCTAAATACTATAAATAAATAAATAATCCGGTATATGTGGGAGTTTACAATATGAATGATAAAATTATCCAGATCTGTGATGAATGGTTGAACAAACTCATGATGTGATGCCAACCATTGCTTTTGATTGTGACTGCTAAGGTTTCTGGGAACCCTTCTTGCTTGACCTTGATCTTATCCAAGTGTTCGTGGATGATGGTGAAAACACCACGTTGAGAAATTCTAAGTTCTGTTGTTACTTTTGCGAACTTAACATGGTGAACCTCGATCATTAATGCCTCAACCAGGGCAACAGTTTGTGGGCTACTCGCATATGCTGGCCATCCTAAGCTGGCGTCATCTTCAAGGGGCTTGTACCCACACTTAAAGTCAGCCACACATTTTCAAACTGATGGCTCCACCAAGTAGTACAGATGCCTTGCAGGCAAGGCCCAGGTCGGACATTTGGACCACTGACTGATCTTCATCCAGCACTACGCACGCTTCGTGTGTTGTGCCCTTCCAAACGGGAAAGGGGGGTCTTCCCAAACAGGTCTCACCGTCTGCTCATTGCAGTCACATGATGCTCCTCCATTTAGGAAGGTACTTATGATACCGGATACATGTTGCCTGTGCATTCTTAGATGAGGACTACTTGGTGGTCAATACATCAGCCCAGAACCACACCTGCTGGGCAGCTGTACTTGCTGATTGTGCCATCTGTTTTAAATATGCATCTTCGAAACAACAAGCAGAATTTTGTAATCCAGCAGCCCGTTTAGCCACTGGAGAATATGAGGGCACACTTTCCCCATACACAGCCAACATGGTTTGTGGATTTCCTGGGAACAGCACCTTCTTTGAATAAAATATTGATGAAACATCAATTTCTAAATTTAGTAATACACATAATTACAGTGCCTTCAGAATTATTCACACCGCTCGACTTTTGTCACATTTTGCTGTGTTACAGCCTGAATTAAAAAAGGATTAAATTTAAATTTTTTTGGTACCAATGGACACCAAATACCCCAAAATGACAAAGTGAAAACATGTTTTTCGAAATTTTTACAAATAAATTAAAAATGAAAAGCTGAAAGGTCTTGCATCAATAAGTATTCAACCCCCTAAGTGAATACTTTGAAGAAGCACCTTTGGCAATGATTACAGCTTTGCATCTTCTTGGGTATGTCTCTATGAGCTTTCCTCATCTGGATTTGGGGAGTTTCTCCCATTCTTCTTTGCAGATTTGATCAAGCTCTGTCAAGTTGGATGGGGAGCGTCAGTGAACGGCAATCTTCAAGTCTTTCCACAGATTCTCAATGGGATTCAAGTCTGGGCTTTGGCTGGGCCACTCAACAACTTTCGCATTCTTGTTCTGAAGCCATTCTTGTGTTGCTTTGGCTATGTGCTTGGGGTCATTGTCCTGTTGGAACGCAAATCTTCACCACAGTCTATGGTTTTCTGCACTCTGAAGCAGGTTCTCCTCAAGGATTTACCTGCATTTGGCTCCTTTAATTGTTACAAGTCATTCATTGTTACATTGTTATCCTTACAAGTCCCTCAGAATCTGCCGCTGAAAAGCATCCGCCATAGCATGATGCTGCCACCACCATGCTTCATGGTAGGGATGGTGTTAGATGGGTGATGAGCTGTACTTTGTTTCCGCCAGACGTAGAACTTTGCATTCAGGCCAAAGAGTTAAATTTTCATCTCAGCAGACCACAGAATGTTTTACCTCAAGCTCTCAGAATCTTTCACGTGCCTTTTTGCAAATTTCAGGTGTGCCGTTGTGTGCCTTTTTCTCAGGAGTGGCTTCTGTCTGGCCACTCTCACATAAAACCTAGATTTTTTTTGAAGTGCTGCAGAGATTATTGTCCTCCTGGCTGGTTCTCTCATCTCAGCCAAGGAACTCTGTAGTTCTGTCAGA
>CM068962.1:3891951-3902240 GCA_035128595.1 Eptatretus atami
AAAAAAAGAGAAATGAAGGATGGAAGGTGAGCAGTGATTCTTGATTTTGGTAGTTTAACCAGACGGGGGTTACTGGCAGACCTTGAGCACCCTGTGGAAATATGGGCGGGACAGATAGCAGACAGAGAAGGGAGGGCGAGACCGGAGAGGAGACGGTAGAAGACAGAAAGGCCACTGACCTGCCTGCAGTGAGAGAGTGAGAGACCCAAAGTCTCGGCCTCATCACGGGAGATACCAATGATCTTAAATGCCTTGGTTTCCACAGCGTGAAGCCGAGAGAGGTGAGAGGCGGGAGCAGCAGCCCACAGGGGAGAGCACTACTCCATCAGGCTGTGGATGAAAGCTTTGTACGTGGTCAGGAGCTCAAGTGTGCCAAGGAAGGACTTTGCACTATGGAGGATGCCCAGTCAGTGACTGGCTTTGGAGGCCAGGTTGGAGATGTGGCTTTCCCAGGAAAGATCATGGCAGGATGTGAGCCCAAAAGTTTGAATGAAAGGACTTCTTCAAGAGGATTGTTGAGAAAGTAGATGGGGGGGGGGGTCCAGACGCGTCCTTTCGGAGAGACATAGTGAGAGTGTGAGATTTGTTAGGATTGAAAGACATGTTCCATGTGTTGGACCAGCCTGTGATTTTATTCACATCTGCAGAGAGTGAAGAGGCTGCTGCCCGTCTGTCAGAAGGATGGGAGATGTCAGAAGAGAGTGCAGTCATCAGCAAAGAGATAAAGAGGATTTTCCAGAGTTCAGTGAGATCATTGATGAAGACCAGGAATAATATGGGGGCCAAAAACACTGCCTTGGGGTACTCCAGCCTTGACAGGGAGGGGAGATGTTGGAGTTCCGTTGAGAGCCACACGTTGACTACGAGAGTGGAGGAAGTCAGCAATCCAAGAGTGGAGTTGGCCTTGGATTTCATAGGCAGACAGTTTGGAGAGCAAGGCAGGATTTCAGACTGTATCGAAAGCTCAAGATATGTCCAGAGAGATGGCCCCAATCTCATGTCTGTTATTGAAGGCCTCCACCATTGTTGGGAAGGTTGAAGCAGCATGTCCAAGGTGGAGTGACCAGGTCTGAATCCGAATTGATGAGCTGAGATGAGGTTGTTGGAGAAAAGGAATGATTTTATGTCAACTGCGACGATGGATTCCATGACCTTGCTGATGATTGGAAGTACAGTATGCTAATTTGGCAGTTGTTTAGTGGATCCGATTATGTACCTTTTTATGTAATGCTGTGATGTTGGGTGATTTCTAATTTTCCATGTGGATATGGGACACCAGTCCTGAAGTTTTTTTTTTGGTTTTTTTTTAAACGCGAATAAGTGAAGCGCGAATGTCGAAGCAGGTCACACTTTATGACCCGTGAATACACGGGGTCCGCGAATAGCGGGGTCCGACAGTTGATAGTTTTTGGACCCATCTCTCAATTGTGAAGAATCACTTTTTTTTTAAATCATAGTATATTCCAGGTCTGGATCTTCACCAAAATAAAATCAATTTGTCCTTGTCACACACTCAACCTGTTCACGAAATTTCGTCTGAACCTGTCCATAACTTTTTGAGATATCCTGCTCAGAGACAGCCAAACAAACAGTGGTGAAAACATAACCTCAGTCCAGCTTCGGTAGGGGAGGTAATAAGATTTCATTGTTATTTTTGTGGTTTATTCCAATGTCAATAGTTACATAAAACACTTTTATTAAAAGTCCTGGAAAACAACTTTTTTATCCCTGAAAACTCATGGAAATTTGGTCTTCCGTGGCTGTGTGAACCATGCTTTATCCTTTGTTTGGCCTCTAATTACATGATAATCTTCTCTTCTAAAAAAATGTTGTTGTTCCTGCATACTTTCTGCATTTGTACTTCTGTCCCTTTAATGACATATCCTCAGACAATCATGGCTATGAATGCAGTTTTTATCATACTTGTAATTTCAGACATCAAAAAGCATACATAGCCACCCAAGGCCCTCTTGCAGACACTGTGGATGATTTTTGGAGGATGTTGTGGGAAACGGGATCTACAATCATTGTGATGCTGTCACAGCTCAGGGAACTGGGCATGGTGGGAACCCTTTCATCATTAACATGATTTTAACAAATACCAGTATATAACCATTATCAACACTATTCTTCACTACCAGAATCCAACCACTAACAACACTCACCTTCACCACCAGAACACAACCATTATCAACACTTACCTTCACTACCAGAATCCCACCATTACCAACACTTAGCTTCACTACCAGAACCCAACCACAAACAACACTCACCTTCATTAACAATACCTAACCATTATCCACCCTCACATTCACTACCAGAACCCAACCATTACCAAAACTTACCTTCACTACCAGCACCAAACCATTATCTACCCTCACCTTCACTACCAGCACCCAACCATTATCCACCCTCACCTTCCCTACCAGAACCCAACCATTATCCACCCCCACCTTCACTACCAGAACCCAACCATTATCAACACTCACCTTCACTCACAGCACCCAACCATTATCAACACTCACCTTCACTACCAGAACCTAACCATTATCAACACTCACCTTCACCACCAGAACCCCACCATTTCCAACACTCACCTTCACTACCAGCACCAAACCATTATCCACCCTCACCTTCACTAACAGCACCAAACCATTATCCACCCTCACCTTCACTAACAGCACCCAACCATTATCAACACTCACCTTCACTAACAGCACCCAACCATTATCAACACTCACCTTCACCAACAGCACCCAACCATTATCCACCCTCACATTCATTACCAGAACCCAACCATTATCAACACTCACCTTCACGACCAGAACCCCACCATTACCAACACACCTTCACTGCCAGCACCCAGTCATATTTTAACAACCATAATTGTCCTTGGGCACAAAAGAAACACTGCTATTTTTTCTGCATGTACTGCATTCACCTTTGCGAGTCACCTCACTGTTGGTGCAGGTTTCACAGGTGTTTTGTAACTTGTTGTTCATGCCAGGAAATGAGCCACTGCTACTGGCCAGTCGATCGCTCTGCTTACTTTCAGTACTTTGTGGTCGATCCAATGGCAGAGTACAGTATGCCACAGTACGTCCTTCGTGAATTCAAGGTTACAGATGCCAGGGTACGTCGATTGCTTTCATTCTTCTTCCCATCACTTATATTATGCAAAGTCCTTTCTAATTCTTCCTCTTCCACTTATGATCCCTGATTATAGTTGGGTTTTTTTGTCTCTTATCTCACTTTTGTATATTGCACACCACTCCTTCCCAATTCGATATCCAGGTGATGCATGATGTCATCGCCGGGCACCAAAGGAAGGGAGTACTCAGTTTTTACTTTTTGTTTTTCTTGTTTTCTTTCTTTCTTGTTTGTTTGTTTGTCCTGGCTATATCTCAGCCATCCTTTGAGCTAGGAAGCTGAAATTTGGGGACAAAAGTGAAGATGTGCTTTGGCAAAAACAGTGTGTTTTATTTTTTGATTAATCAATTAATTGATGAATTATTTTATTATGATCGATTTATTAATCACTTATTTATTTTACTGCTCATCTGGGCAACATCTCAAGCACCTTTTGAGCTCGGAAACTGGTAATTTGGACACGACGGTGAACAAGTGATTTGGCGATAAAGGGTATTTTTGATTTATTGATGAATCAATTAATCGATTAATTACTCATTTTTGATGAATTGATTTTCAAAAAGTTACAGATTCGGATGAAACTGGTGGTTTTGGTATACTATTAGCCAATTGATCATTTATTTTACGATTATTATTTATTTATTTTAATTATGCAATTGATCAATAAATCAATCAATTATTGTGGACCGCTCCCTCCCAATTCCATCTGTATGTGCTGCATGGCGAGTATCATTTGTACACATTAACCTCAGAATGTACACATCTACTCATGTGGATCTGAGACCAAGGTTGTGGATCCACCGTTTGGAGAGGTTCTGGGCTGAAAGGATTAAAACATCAAGGAAGAACGGTGCCCAGCTGATGATCCATGCGTCGCGGAATGTGTGTGTGTGTGTGTGTGTGTGTGTGTGTGTGTGTGTGTGTGTGTGTGTGTTGTGTGTGTGTGTGTGTGTGTGTGTGTGTGTGTGTGTGTGGTGTGTGTGTGTGTGTGTGTGTGTGTGCGACGCGCGCGGCGTCGGTCGTGCTACTCCTACAGTTCTGGGTTTATCCAGTCTTGCTACATAGGATCAGCACGACCCCAATTAGTGTATACGTGGTGTTTTTTTTTCTTTGCTGCTGGTCTTGGGAGGGTGGCTGAGGGGAGATGCAAATTCTCTTTGTAAATGTGTATCATGTAGCGCCACCTCCAGGTGGGGGAGGTTATTACAAGTTTCCATAATTTTCAGTGCAGTGTTCCTGTCCCCACATTTTTCAGTGCAGTGCGATGTTTTGAATTATTAGCAGTAGGTTTGTTTTTGCTTCCTGCACGTAACCCGAGTTAGTTTATTTTTTTTTCAGTTGCCTATACACTTCCCAAATAATGTTATGCATTAGAAGAACGTGTTGCGTGCTTGGAACAAGATCGCCCATTGGGCGGGGGTACTCTACTATACTCTGATTTGGAGTGTGATACACCAAAATGATCGTCATGATCTTCTGAGTTGATTCGGCTAATTAACTACAAAGAACCCGGAAGAATTCCCATGTTTTAAACGCACACCATGTAAAGGTGTATGGAGCAGCTTAATAGGTCCTATCACAGCATGGCATGCAAATTAGAAAATAAATAACAAAAACGATGATAACATTGTAACAAAGCATACATTAATTAATACTAATAATATTAACAATAATAATAGTAGTATAATTTGGCAATAATAACAAACGTATAATCCTTTGGTGAAAGGCAAGCTAATGCTCAAGGCAGTATAGCAGGCAGGTATGCGACAATGCCATGAAGACCAATGAAAATTTGGTCCAGCGGACCAACTGGTACTATAAAAGGAGCCGCGTCTGTCTGTCTGTTTGGTTGTTTGTTTGTTAATCCATTCTCAAGTTACAGCACAACATACAGATTTAAATGAAACCAATGACAGTGGATTCAGGGAACTCCCAGGAAGGTTTGTGACAAAAACAACAAACAAACAAAAAACAAAAAATACCAAGGTTTGTGTACAGGCACACATGGCAAAACTACAAACGTCGACTTGCTCCCCCCGCCCCAGTCTATCTCCCCCCCCCTCTCTCTCTCTTCTCTCCCCTTTCTCTACCCCCCTTTCTCTCCCCCCTTTCTCTCCCCCCTTTCTCTCCCCCCCCTTTCTCTCTCCCCTTTCTCTCCCCCTCTTCTCTCCCCCCCTCTTTTCTCCCCAATTTTTCTTCTCTCCTCTCTTCTTCCCCCTCCTCTCTCTTCTCTCCCTTTCTCCACCCTCTCTCTCTCTCTTCTCCCCCCCCTTCTCTCTCTCTTCTCCCCCCCTCTCTCTCTCTTCTCCCCCCCTCTCTCTCTCTTCTCTTCTCCCCCTCTCTTCTCCCCCCTCTCTTCTCCCCCTCTCTCTCCCCCGTCTCTTCTCCCCCCTCTCTTCTCCCTTCTCTCTTTCTTCCCCCTCTCTCTTCTCTCCCTTTCTCTACCCCTTTCTCTACCCCTTTCTCTGCCCCTTTCTCTACCCCCTTTCTCTACCCCCTCTCTCCCCCCCCCTTTCTTTCTCTCCCCCCTTTCTCTCTCCTCTCTCTCTCTCTCCTCCCTCTCTCTCTCTCTCTCTCTCTCCTCTCTCTCTCTCTCACCTCCCTGTCTCTTCTCCCCCCTCTCTCTTCTCTTCCTTCTCTCTTCCCCCTCTCTTATCCTCTACCCCCCTCTCTCTCACACCTCTCTCTCCCCCCCTCTCTTCTCCCCCCCTCCTTATCCCTTCCTCTCTCTTCTCTCCCTTTTTCTAACTCCCACTCGCTCCCTCCTCTCCTCCAGCTCTCTCTCCAGCTCTCTCCAGCTCTCTCTCCAGCTCTCTCTCCAGCTCTCTCTCCAGCTCTCTCTCCAGCTCTCTCTCCAGCTCTCTCTCCAGCTCTCTCTCCAGCTCTCTCTCCCAGCTCTCTTCTCCTCTCTCTCTCTCCTCTCTCCTCTCTCTCTCTCTTCTCTCTCTCTCTCTCCTCTCTCGTCTCCTGTGTGACGATCTTTTACTACACGAGTAGAGGTGCAGGACATTTCTTTTTCAGCGTGCATCCCTTCTGCTCAGATTTGCGACTGCAGAGACAGAATTTCTGTGTGGTCTGTGTTCCAATATTTTGTGTTTTATTTTCTTTCATTTTCAAAATACTTTTCTTCTCTCACCCATCCTCCCCCCTCCTCTCATCGTCCTACCCCTCCCCATCCTCCCGCTGTTCTCCTTTCACCATCCTCTCCCAGCATCTCGGCAACATTAGTTTCCCTTGGGAATTGTCCCATTTCGGGATTACCTCCCTTCTTTGTGTCCAGTTTATGAGAGCTTCAACGTTCGGCACCAGTCTCACAGCACAGCTACTGCCTGCAGCTCCATACAATGCATCCGGTTGCGTATCACCCTCCCCCAGCCATCCTGCCACCTCTCCCATCCGTCCTGCCTTATCTCCCATACTCTCCCGACATCTCGGCACCGTTTGTTTCCCTTGAGTGTCATACCGCTTCGTCTTACCTCCATTCTCTGTATCTGACTCATGAAAGCTTCAACGTTCATCACCAGCCTCGTGGCACAGCAACCAGAGGCTCCATACAATGCGTCCGATACATAACCATCCGTGGGGCCCAACCATCCTGCCCATCGTCCGACGAGTCTCACTCGCTTCTGGTCTGCTCCCGGCAGAGCTCTCCAGCCCCGGCCACGTCTTCCTCGGAGTCCACCTCATACGTTCCATGTGAGACGCGAGTCGTAGCACCCTGCATCGAGAGCGCGCTAACTCTCAGGCCTCACGTGCCTGGCAGCGGCCCATTTCTCCATCCTCTCTTAAGCCTTTCCACTTTGGCAAGGTCGCCAATCCTCCCTCGAGACTGCCCTCCCCCTATTCTCAGATCCAAATTTGAGGCCTGGCATTAGCCATTGGCAGACCCAAACAGGGGAATGGGTGAGTGATGCAGTGTAACGATGCAAGCACAAGTTTTCAAGCCACACATGCCTGGCATTGGCTTACTCTTCCGTCTTCCCTCAAGCCTTTCCATGTTGGCTACGTTGCCAATCTTCCCTCGAAATCGTCCTCTTACTCCTCTCTCTCTTCTCGGCATTACATTTTAGGTGGAATCACACCAAAACTTGTTCCTCAGTAGATCTGCAAGGCTACTTTCCTTATAAAGAGTATAAAGGACAGATGACAAAGGATAAAACATCAAAAAAGGCTTAGGGGAGAAACAGTTTTCGAAACAAACATTAGGAAGACAGATGACAGGCTTTCTAGATACAAATATCGACGTATGTTCTATTACATTTAATTTACCTCACTCGTACGCAAAACATTCACGATGGAAATAACTATTTCTAAGCTATATATTGTTAACCCCTTGAAGTCATTCCCGCAACAATACATATACTGTCGGACCTTACTATTTGCAGAGGATACGTTCCTGGAAAATGCCGTGAATGCTGTGGTCCATGAATGTTGTCGTCCGTCAGTGTTGGGGCATTATTTAAAAAACAAATATACATATATATTATTTATTTATTTATTTAAACATGTCGGCTCATGTAAGAGCGATTACACAGAACAAATCAGGACACAACATAACAAAGAGAACAGCAGGAGAAAGGGGAAACAACAACAGGATGGAGGGAGAATGAAGACTGAGACGGACAAACAAGGGATGCAGGTAACGATGAGGGGTAAGGGAGAATGCAAAGGGTGGACAACATGGTTACATGAACAAAATTGCGTTTCACCAGTTTGTGATTCTGTCAAGGTCTGAGGAGGGGGAAGAGGCTGCTGCCTGTCTATCAGAAGAATGAGGGATGTTATGGCAGAGAGTGGAATCATCAGCAAGGAGATGAAGAGGATTTCCCCTAGAGTCAGTGAGATCATTGATGAAGATCAGGAATAATATGGGCCAAGAACACTGCCTTGGGGTACTCCAGCCTTGACAGGGAGAGTAGATGAAAGGTTCTGTTGAAAACCACATGTTTTCTACAAGAGGGGAGGAAGTCAGTAATCCAAAAGTGGAGTTGGCCTTGGATTCCATTGCTTGGCAGTTTGGAGAGCAAGGCAGGATGCCAGACTTTATCAAAAGCTCTAGGTATGTCCAGAGAGACAGCCCTGATCCGATGTCTGATATTGAGGGACTCCATCACCGCCCGGACAAACACCTCCCGGAGACAAACCCTGCCCAGACACGTCCAGAGACAAACACCATCCGGACATGTCCACAGACACAGACAGACAGAACTGCAGGGGAAAGGGAGAGAGGAGGAGAGGGATCCGAGAGAGGGATAAGGGGTGAGAAGAGGCAGCGCGAGGGCAGGGAGGGAGGCCAGCACGATGGGAGGGGAAGGCAGCACGAGGGAGGAGGAGAATGGAAAGGCAGCGTGAGGGGAGTGGAAGGAGCGTGAGGCGACGGGAGGGGAAGGCACGCGAGGGGGGAAGGCAGTGTGAGGATGGGAGGGCAGTAGTGTCAGGGGAAGAAGGTAGCGGAAGGGCGCCCGAAGGAAGGTTATGCTACGAGGAAAGGAAGGCAGCGCGAAGGGAAGGGAAGCAGCGTGAGGGGAAGGGAGGCAGTGGAGGGAAGGCCAGCACTGAGGAGGGGAAGAGCAGCACAGGGAGTGGAAGGAAATGAAAGACAGTGCAAAGGGAGGGCGGGAGAGCAGCGCGAGGGGAGGGAAGCAGTGTGAGGGAGGGGACGCAGCGTGAGGGGGGGAGGCAGCGCGAGGGAAGGATAGGTCAGGCCGAGGGAAGGGAAGGCTGCGCGAGGGGAAGGGAAGGCTGCGTGAGGGGAAGGGAAGTCAGCGCGAGGGGAAGGGAAGGCAACGCTGTGATGAAAGCTCCCAGCCTCCCTCCTCTCTCGACCGCATATGCAAAACGCCCACATTGGTACTGTTCTGCACTGTACCATGCATGTGAGAAGCGCCGCACCTTGCAGGCCACGATGAGCACCAAGCGTCATGAACATACATGTAAGATGCATGTGAGAGCATCCGATGGGTTAACGACCACAGACGGGTCGAACATGCTCACTTAAGCAATGCGTGAATGGAGGGAACACGGAGAGGAATTATGCCGGAACGAGGGACGACCGAACGGCCACGGGGCCGAAGGCAAGACCGATGGGGTGAAGGAGGGACTGTTGAAATGAGCAGAGGAGGAGGGTAATGGACTGATGGGGAAAAGGAGGGATGATTGAAAGTAATAGAGGGATTTAAGAGGGCAGGAGGAGGGAGGCAGCATGAGGGCAGCGCGAGGGGATGGGAAGGCAGCATGAGGGGACGGGAAGGCAGCACGAGGGCTAGCGTCAATCAAGCCAAAATTAGGTAGGCATGAAGGATTGAGCAATAGAAGGCATTCTCACACCGTCCAAAGTGTCCCAATGGGAGTAAAAACATAAATAGCTCTTTTCTGCCAGGGATAAGGTTTCCCGACGTTGATTACTCACTGGGCTGAATTCTCGTGACGTTTTAATATGTCATTTGAAAGGGAAGTTTTCTATTGTGCCATTAATTATGGTCGGATAAATGGAACCTCCAAACACGCCAGAAGGGAAGAAAGGCACGTATTATTTTAATGATGCATTCCATCAGGGCATTAAAAAAGTTACAGTCCGTGCGAAGAATAATGGCATGATCCAGGTGAATGCACTTGCCTTTCGAGCTTCTCTCTGGCATGGAATTTGATGCTCGGACTACTATAAAAATGCCGGGGATTGGAGGTTTTAACTGGCAGAGTGTTGCAATTGCCAAAAGTCTGGCTGTCCCTTAGAAACAGGATCTTCACCTAAAATCGAATCTATTCATCCTTGTCACACACCCAACTGTCCACCCAAATTTCGTCTGAATCCATCATAACTTTTTGCAATATCCTGTTCACAGACAGACAAACATACAGACAGTAGTAAAACATAACCTCCGTCCGTCTAGCTTGCATGGTCGATGGTAACTGGAAACGTAACCAATCCATTTCCCCTCCCCTCGCACTGCTTTCCCTTCCCCACCCCTTGCGGTGCCTTCCACTCCCTTCACGCTGCCCTTCCCCCTCCCCCTTGCGCTGCCTTCCCCACTCCTCCTTGTGCTGCCTCCCCCATGCTCCTCCCCCTCTCGCTGCCTTCCCCTCCCCTCACGTCTGCGCCTTCCACCTCCCTTGCACTGCCTTCCCATTTCCTTCCCCTC
>CM068962.1:3919769-3937907 GCA_035128595.1 Eptatretus atami
AGAGAGAGATGATCAGAGGTGTATGACATACAGCTGACTTTTATCCAAATGGTTTGAGCCCTTGAAGACGCCAGGTAGGATGGCCAGCATATGTGAGTTGCCCATAAATCATTGCCTGGTTGAGGCATTATTTGGATCGAGGACACAAGTGTTAAGTTCGCAAAAAATATGAACAGAACTTAGAATTTAATAACGTGGTGTTTTCACACATCATCCACAAAGGGAATAACTAAGAGTTGCATATATAAGCCAATACGGCTTGTGGCTAATAAACCACATTGGCAGTTTTTTGGTTAAATTGAGCTTCAATAGTTGGTTTTGTGACATAGACTGGACGGTAGGAGGGGAGGAGGAGGAGAAGGAGTTGGGGTGAGAGGTCAGGAGGTGTGGCAGTGCAGAAGCTTGTTACTTTCCGATGTTCGGTTGAATAAAAACCATTGAGGAATATGATTCCTCATTCTTTGGAGTATTTACGATACAACAAACATGGTCGAGGATGGGTTGAACTTGAATTCCACCAAACACGCCTTCTGGCCAAAATCCGGGTGAGCCTTTCAAGCTCTTTACCGTCTGGACTCGTGTCTTCAAAAACTTCGTCGCTGGCAGATACAGAAGAATGCACTGCCTGTTGGATGCTCAAGGCAGTGCACTTTTTGGCAGAGACTCTCTATACACTAACGGTAGCTGATAATAGCTACGAGAATCTGCACTTTATGGCCTTGCAATAACTTTTTTGTCCGCAAGAGTCTGGCTAGAACCATTAAATTTCCGTCTAACGTGGTCATAAATATGGCTGAGTCAACAGAACAATATATTGCTTTCATTTAAGGGAGATGATCGTCACATGAAAGTTTGGAGAGCTGGGCAGACGAAATGATCCGGGACCAGTCGGTCGAGAAAACAAACTCACCTCGCATTAGAGAACGTTTACTGCTAGATAATGAACTGACATTACCAGAGGAAAAGCTATAATCGCATGGCTAGACCAGATTGAGGCTGCAATGGCAGACGCTCAGATCATAGGCAAGGTCACTGCCAGCTGACATACAGTGCCATATCCCCTGTTCAGACACAGGGATTTGCAGAGTAGAAAGAACCCTTTAAGTGCACTGTGAGGGGCTTCAGATGAGCGACCTCAACTGCCTCAAAGGAAAAACGTGTTTTAGATGTGGATGCTGTAAAATCACACAACGGCCAACTACCATGGGATGCCCAGCAAAGGGATGCCCAGTGCAACAGCTGCAAAGAGAGGACACTTTCTAAAGTTATGCGGGCTCCAAACAGATTACGAAGTGACTGTCCCTGACGTGGAATGTGTTGAGTGTAGGACAATAGGCTGAGGTTGATAAAGATAATGTGCAACGTACAGTTACTGCTGCCATGGGAGAGCCGATGGACATTGAATTACTGGTTGATACAGGCTCGGCAGTGGTCAATACTTCCGCGAATCTGTCGCACCTGCAATGTTTCAATAATGTGTCACTGACTGAGCCAAAACTACACCTGGTTAGCCACCTGAGAAATCGCGATCCTGTGCGTGGTTTGCCTGCATGCGATGTAACTTTTCGAGAATTACTCGTTCGCCCACAGGAATTTTATATTGTGGCGAGCGGACACTGCCATTCTGGGGCAGAGACCTGGTTGCTGCCACCCTGACGTGCAAACTACTGATAACTCCATCAACTTCTGCCCACCCCAAGCACTTAAATCAAACCCCGGTCCACCAATGTTTACAGTGACCAGCAATGGAGGGACCCTGGGTATGTGTAAAGGATTTAATATCTCGTTAAAAATGCGACCCAATGTGACTCGTCAGCAAAAGCTGAGTCGTTTACTTTTGTTTGTGAGAGATGCTGTCTACTACAGGATACTGAAAAGCTCGTTAAAACTGGATGTAATTGAAGGCCAATCAAATCATCAGAGTGGGTTTCACCAAATTGTCGTGACATTAAGAAAAATGGAGCGATTTTGTCTTGTGCGTGGATTAAGAGAACCAAATAAAGTGATGGGATTGATGGATACCTCTTCCACATATGGAGGAATGTTTGCGGAGCATGTGAGGCGGCACAACTTTTCTCGCACATTGGATCGCAAAGTGCGTACCACCAGGTTGTACTGCATGAGAAACAGAGGGACTTACTGCTTTTCATTAACACATGAGGGACTGTTTCCTACGGAGCGAATCCCTTACGGGCTTGCTTCACAGCCCATTGCTGATTTTCAGAGGATGATGTTGCCATAAAAAAAAAAAAAAAAAATATCAACCGGAGCTCATCCTTACCCTTGACGATATAATCGTTTTGGAGGGACTCCCGAAGAACTGACAAACACGCTCAGAGCGTGCATAGCAGCGCATGCGATGCAGCTCGACTGAAACCGAACCTTTCAAAAGCCACTTCAGAAACAGAGCTTGTAATTTTTAACATGTAGTGTCACACCAGGACTGAAACCTGACCACTGCTCAGTGTTGTTGCGTGTCAGAAGCCACCCCCACCGAAAGACTGCAGAGTTTGTGCTCTTTCTCGGGCTCACGTCATGGTATGCGAAGTCATCCCTAAACTATGCATCGGTCATTGAACCCCTGAGAAAATTACTGCGGGGCTATCCACACTTCTTCTCTGGTCAGTCACAGCATGGCAAGTTTTGATTCGGTTAAAGAACTGATTGTCACTAAAGTCCAGCATCTCGCTTCTCTTTGATCCGAGCTCACACACCACAGTGAACAACTGACACCTCGATTATGGCCTTGGAGCGGTCGCGGATGCAAATTTCATGCTGACAAAACAAGAGAAAACTATCGCATTTGTATCCGCGAACGCTGGACTGAATCGAAAAGAAGATATTCCATGGGGGAAAAGGAAGCACTTGATGGTGTGGTGACAGAGAGTGGAGACTTATCTCTGGGGTAGACATTTCAGCTTTACGCACTGATCAACAGTCCTCTCTCACTACAGCTGAATTTCCACGAAAGGCATTGGGAAGGAGCTGGAATGACGTGGTCAGATGGGTCACGGCACTCTGCTTCCTGTCATTTAATTATGACATTCAATAAACAATGCCCTGTGCTCTTGAAAACATTACAGGAGATTCTGTCTGCAGCCTTACCACTACCTACTTCAGACCCAGTCTGGAGGATGATGGTTGAGGTTGTCAGCGCTCACGTCGACCCTCACTGCGGTACAGCTGAAGAATTCAAAACTTGCCTGTATTTCCTGCCCCATTCCAAAGCAAAAATTGCGTGGATTGTTTACCAAAGCGCTGGCCGGAAACCTCAAAAGGCCTGGATCCTTAATCTCCTTCCTTACTCAGATTGTGCAAACTGAACTGTCACTACAAGAGGACTGCGTTATGGAGGTGAGATGAGAGGACCTCACCGCCTGCTCTTGTCCCGGGGTTTACAGCCACAATTTCATCAAACTACGGCATGATCGCACGTAGGGCATGGAGGACAAAGCAGCGGTGAAGAGATCTGTATTGGTTGCCGGGAATGGAATGTGCACGTGAGTCTGCAATCAAGCTTGCTTAACTTGCCAGCAGCACGACAAGACAGCCTGTGACAAGCACGCGACACATGACAACCGGTTCCTTATCCCAATGCCACTTGGGGAAATTTGGCAATCGACCATTATGGGGCCTTCGACGCTGTTGCCACTGGATTGTCGTTTCGCTATCACTCTCATTGAATTACTTTTAGCAAAGGCCAGAAAATTCCCTTTCATCTCCCAGTCACTTCCACACAGTGATCAAGTTCCTGTCGACTGTCTTTAGCAGAGAAGGGTAACCCAAAAGGAGGTTCATCATCTGACAAATGGTTCAACAATTTCATCAATCTAGGAATTGAAACCTTTCTGAAGCAGGACATTATCCACAAGGAAAGTCAGCAAGTGTACTACCACTGCAAGCGAATGGGGAAATTGAGGCGATTCATAGAAGCTTAAAGGAAAGCTTGCTCATTGCTAACATGAGGGAAAGACTGGAAAACATTTACAACCGACTTTCTTCAAACATACTGGGGCAACTCGGACATGCCACTATACAGCGAACAGCCTGCTGAACTGCTTCATGGGAGAGGATCACACCAAGCTACATGTATCTGGATTTGCAGAGCCAAAGCCACACAACACCGTCACACAAAGACACGGCACTCAGAGTAACAAGAGAAACAGACAAGGCAAAAAGGTGTACACTGGACAAACACTGTGGAGCAAAGGAGTGAACTTGAAGTGGGTTCCTTCTGTCCGATCCGAGAGGAGGAAACCTGGCATCCTCCGAAAAGGACAATCCAAAGTTTTCAGCGCCTCTCCAAGTTATGGAGCAAGAGGATCTCACCACGTACAAACTGTCCGATGGACGCGATCTGGAATGCGTCCTCTTAGCATCTGCCTGTCAAAGGAAAGCAAGAGATGATTCCGATGCTAGCACTTCCCCTTCTTGACATCACCGCACACCAGCACAAGACACGTCAGAATCTGTGCCTGGTCGGCCGGGATGCCAGTACTCCGCGACCTCCAGTCTAGACTCAAGATTATGTGTGAAGTAATGTAAAGTCCTTTGAGAATAGGAAAAAGAAAAGCTAGTTTAGAACTGTTGCCAAGTTTATTACCAAACTTGTTTTAGGTTATCCATGCTGTGGGCAATTAACTACATGGTCTACTTCTAGTTAATTGATATTATTGTTGTCACACTGAGAACTATGCATGTGGTGAAGAAAGGGGGAATATGTGGTGTTGTGCAATACACTGGACCATTAGAGGGGGCGATGAGAAGAGAGGAGTTCCGGGGTGAGAGGTCAGGAGTGGTGCAGTTCAAGCTTGTTACGTTCGGATGTTTCGGTTGAATAAAACCGTTGGAGAATATTTAATTCCCCTCATTCTTGGGAGTACTTTACGATACAACAAGTAGACGTGAACCCAGATTAGATGGTGGAGCATGTGATGGAACGAACTATTCCTGCTGTCCTTCTCAGGATTCTGATGTGTGAGAAAATGAAATTGTAGGCAACGGTGAACTCCATAGTTTCTCACACCGGTGAACGTGGCGACCCGTTACAATCTAATAAAATGTGTGTGTGTGGTGTGTGTGTTGTGTGTGTGTACACCAAATCATGGCAAAACGGACTGGGTGAATGCCCCAAACGTGGCACATGACAAAGTTCGACCTTTGTGTGTACATGAGCTTCTTGGTTTCTTTGCAGTCACGGGTGTTCTGGAGGGAAGGAAGACAAAATTCTCTAGTTAATGGTGTGCGTGAGTGGTGCCCGGTGGTGGTAACAGAGGGTGTTAGCAAGTCAGTTGTGGAAGATAACTTGCATTTTTACTCTGAACATGTCCCATTGGGAAAGCCCCAACATCAAACCTCCACTAATCAGGAGGATGGGCAGGAGGGGGTGGGAAGTTTGGAAGGGGTGGGTGGAGTGGGAGGAGGCAGGGGGAGGAGTGGAGAGGGAGGGGAAGGGGTGGGCAGGAAGTACGTTGCGTGCTAATGCCGGGCACCAACTGCCAGTTTGAAATATAAGTTATCCTCTCCTCCTCCCTCTTAAATACCATATGTGTTCCTTTATAAGGAACTTCTATGCATAGGAGGCCATCAAGGCCATCAAAGGATGTGGCTTGTGTTGCAAGTTATTGTTTGTTAATTGCCAAACTTTTCCTCTTCCACTCTCTCCTCTCACATGTTTCCTTTGTTCACTTCCCATCCTCATGTTTCCTTTTCACCAGGAACAGTACAACTTCTGCTACCAGGCCGTTTCTTGAGTATTTGGATAGTTTTGACCATTCACAACATAGAAAAACACAGTGCAGAAGATACACAAACAAAGAGAAACTGATGGTCTTTCTTATCTCCAAGTTTCTTTATTTGCTTTCTTTCATCAACAAACCATTTGTTGTTGTTTTTACCAAATTATTTGACATTTCTTAACTTTTTATTATGATGTACTCTGAATGTACCAAACAACGTCCCCAATACTCCTGTAGACTCTATGTTGAATGAATCTCATTGGAAGAGTTTCCTCGGGAGCATGTGGTGGGGAAATGATTAAAATCTTTCACATTGTACCATTCATTTACACTAAACTTCACATTGTACTATTCATACCCCAACCAACAAAACATTCAATTTACATTTCCTCATTTGTGAACAACGAAGTTTCTTTGGCCTATGTTTCGTGCTCGTGACGCTCAATTCATGCGATGTGATTGGCCATGGACATGCTGACCCTATTTGCGTTTTATTTTGGTGGTCGCTCGACGTCTTCGTAGTCCATTCATGCGATGTGATTGGCCAATGCCCGACCCTGTCCCGATTGATTTTGGGCGTGTTTTGCTCTGATGGAATGTCAAATTAAAAGAAGAGGATTCCACCTGCCACCCATCTTGAGTGTTGCTGCATGGGGATAAGCCTTTTATTTTGGTGGCCTATTTTACACCGTAGCCAATACAAATGCAATGATGATATTTCTGTGTGAATGGTCTGCAATGACGTCCATACCGCGTGCACGGTAATGTCAACCCGGCTGTTTCGTACAGGACTCTCGGACGATGTTTTCAGGTCCGGTTGAATGTCGGACGTGATTTTCTGCGCACGTTGGATCCTCAAACACCACGAACTTGTTGACGGCAGATGTCCGGTCCGGTCGGTTACCATAAGCATTGTCCCAACCTGCGGCCCGCGAGCCCTATACTGCGCCCGCGGGAGGGGGGGACTTTCCAATAAAAACACATTTCCATGTAGCAATTTTTAAAGGCGTTTACACAATGCCACTCGCGGCCGGCACCCGTGACGCTGAAAAGCCTTAACACAATGCCGCTGCCGGCCACTGCCACTTAATCGCCGGAGGAATCAAATCAATTTGCATCAATAAACTCAATAAAATGAATCAATTTTTTTTCTGGCTTCCCAACATTCGCTTGGGAGTAGTGAATGCGTGCCCGTGGGATAAAAAGTTGGGACCACTTGCGCATAAAGGGAACCTTCACCTCATCGTAACGACGTTGTCGTCGCGAAGCCGCATACGTGTACTCGTGAGAACGTCGCGTGTGTAGTTACTAAGTTTCTTGGTAGAGTGCTCGGCCAGTGACTTAAGCACTTCAAGCAAGCACTCCATTGGAAACCTTGATAAGGAACGGCAAGTCTGCTTGGTAACTGAAACACAACCAAAAGGTGGAGCAGCGTCCGCATGCCACGTCTAATTGCACCTTGGTCTTCGTTTGTAACACACACGACGATAACCTACAACATTGTCACTGTGCGTGTTACCTTCTGGAGAATGCTTCTGTCTCAGCCCACCAGGAATAAAAAGCCAAGTTAATTTAAATTGTTTACTAGCTGAAGACTAGTTTGTGGTACACCTGCCAGGACTGTAATTACTCATTACCAGACCCCGGGCACCGACTAGAGTTTTACACGACGTGTCGGGAGGATGCTCACCTTTCGAGTGAAAGTATTAAAAACATTGTACTGCTCATTATGGCCACTCCTCGCTGTTCTGATGTGAAATTTACACCATGCACAGAGGACTGCTCACGAGCCCTTGGGGGCCGCGGTCCCTCGTGCTCACCTATGTAGGGTGTGTGTGTGGGTGTGTGTGTGGTGTGTGTGTGTGGTGTTTTGTGTGTGTGTGTGTGTGTGTGTGTGTGTGTGTGTGTGTTGATGGCATTCGATCTTACTGAGTGTTGAATGAAACTTGCCAGTACCGAGGAGTTTCGGAGTCAGTTACCTGAAAATGTGAATTTAAATGTCTGTTCGTTGTTCAATGTCTGTTGGTTTGCCCTTCTCTTTGATCGTGACATTGATCTGTTAAATTGATGAATAAACCAATTCCGTTACTAAAACACGTCTGTTTCGTGATCTTGGTTCTTCAATTCCCCCAAAGGTCCACGAACGTCTCATCTATTACGAGGAGTGTAGTCGATGGGTTTCAGTACTATTTTTCCATCTTTTTACAAAACTCCTGCCATTGAAACACCTGTGCACATCAATGTACACATACTTGCCCATCATTCATCTGCTCATTTTCTCCTTCAGGCCCGATGAAGGCCCGTCCATGCAACCTGAACTGTAGTCATTCTTGTTAAAGATCACCAGAAGTAAACTTTGTGTTCATTCCACAGCATTGATATCTTTGAACAGTGTAATAAGGTGGTGCAGGATTGGGGGGGAGGGAGGTTTGCAGGGGAAAGGTGAGGTTTGGGGGGGGGGGGGGTGTGATGAGGGGGAGGTATAAGTTGTGTAAGGTGCATGGTAAGGTTTGAGTGTGCAGGGTGCATGAAAGGGGAAGGTTTTGAGTGTGGGATGAAGGTTTTAGAGGGTGAGGTGGTGACTCTGCTGGTAATTAATAATAAGTAACAACTCATATCACTTTCAACTATGCAAGCAATGGTGCCTCTGAAAACGTAAAGATCACCCGTCATCGCACCAAAACTCTTCTAGTGGAACCCACCCCCACTTGCACCACAACTCTCACAGTGGAACACCCGTCACTCACACAAAACTCTCATAGTGGAACTTTACCCGTCACTCACACCAAAAGTCCTCCATAGTGGAACTTTCATCCGTCACTCGCACAAAAAGTCTCCATCGTGGAACTTTCACCCATCACTCACACCAAAAGTCTCCATCGTGGAACTTTCCACCTCACTCGCACCAAAGTCTCCATAGTGGAACTTTCACCCGTCACTACACACCAAAAGTCTCCATCGTGGAACTTTCACCGCCACTCACACCAAAAAGTCTCCACAGTGGAACTTTCACCGCTCACTCACACCAACAAGTCTCCCAGTGGAACTTTCACACCGTCACTCACACTAAAAGTCTCACAGGAACTTCCACCCGTCACTTCACACCAAAAGTCTCCACAGTGGAACTTTCACCCCTACTTACACCAAAAGTCTCCACATCGTGGAACTTTCACCCTGTTCACTCACACCAAAAGTCTCCACAGTGGAACTTTCACCCGTCACTAACACACAAAAGTCTCCACGTGGAACTTTCACCCATCACTCACACCAAAAGTCTCCATCGTGGAACTTTCACCCGTCACTCACACAAAATCTCACAAGTGGAACTTTCACCCCGTCATCACACCAAAAAGTCTCCACAGTGGAACTTTCACCCGTCACTCACACAAAAGTCTCCATCAGTGGAACTTTCACCGCGCACTACACCAAAGTCTCCACAGTGGAACTTTCACCGTACTCACAACCAAAAAAATAATCCACAGTGGAACTTCAGAACTTTCACCCGTCACTCACACCAAAAATATCCACAGTGGAACTTTCACCCGTCACTCACACCAAAAATCTCCAGAGTGGAACTTTCATCCGTCACTCACACCAAAAGTCTCCATCGTGGAACTTTTATTCTCACTGCACTTTAAGTCTTTGAAAAGGCTCTTGGCCTTTGTTGTTTTTATTGACCATCGTGTTCAATGGAACATTTTTTGAGGTAGTCCTTTCAGTACAATCACTTGGCAAACACTCCATATTTTCCATTACAGAACTTTTTTTTTTTAACGCATTTTGGCGATTTTTACTGCACTGGAAGGTGTTACACATTAAGCACATACCATGATCTTTTCTTTATGGTTGTGTATCGTAATCACCATTGTATTCGTAAGGTTGAAAGTTTGTAAAGCGGGATATCACTGTATTCCTCAAATTCCTTTTTAATTCATAATGTTGAACAATTGTCTCTCCAAAGTTATTTGTACACCATGTGGCAAAGAAGTAATAGGGCAGTTGCCAGAACAATAGTCACTACAATTTCATTATCATTTTATAATTTATTCTTATTATTTTGATTATTAATTGATTTTTGTTTGATGTTATTAATTGATAATCATTTTGATTGCAGAATCCCCAAAAGTGGAAAATTTGAATCATGGAGGACCTTTTTCTGCTTAAATCTGGATTCTCTGACTGCCCTATTACATCTGGGCCACCTGGTATATTGAATTTAGCTTGAATAAAATATAAGTATCTGCATTATTTCCTTTCGAGCAATGAAGGAGTTGAAAGTATGACACACTTCTAATGGGAATCATCACAGAAATGATGTACCACCACCTAACACAACAAGAAGGACTCGAGGCAGAACAGAAGGGATGTAAAAGAGGATGCTACTACTAAACAAGGCCCTACTTAAAAACCGCAATAGGAGAAGAGCCAAATTGTCCACAGCCTGGATAGACTCCAAATAAAGCTTTTGATCGTGTTGCACATTCATTGATGATAAAATGCATGCAATTGTACAAGATCAACCCCCGAATAATCAAACCGATTGAGAAAGCAATTGATCTTTGGAACACCACATTGATATTATAGCACTCGGAAGGAAAATCAAAATACCAGGGGTGAAGATACGTCGCGGCATCTTCCAGAATGACAGCCGCCTGATTTGCCTGGTCCTGGACCCACTGAGCAAGGACATGGATACACCCTAACGTCCAATAAAAGAACAACCAAAGAGACAGGGTAGGTGACTCATCCACTGTACATGGATGATTTAAAACTCTTTGCACCAAACGATGAAAAATCGGAAGAACAACTGAAATTAGTGAAACGGTACTCCGACGATATTCAAATGGAATTTGGCTGAGACAAGTGTGTGAAGTACTCCTTTGTATGGGGGTAAACCTACAAAAACGGACAACATAATGACAAAGATACCACAATACAGGATCAAGACAACGAAGCATCATCCCACAAAAAGTCTCCATAGTGGAACTTTGGAGTACAAGAGGCCCACCAAATATGTCACAAACAAATGTACAAAACAATTACCAAAAAATACTTGCGTAGAATGAGGTTGATCCTGAAAACATATCTCACCCTGAGAAACAAATCAACCAACTCACAATACCAGTATTCCAATGCAGCTGCGGAATAATAAAGTGGCCATGAACGGAAATTAATAAAACGAGATATCAAAACAAGGAAATGACTCACCATCCACAAAATGTTCTATCAGTGCATCCTGAGAATGTACCTATGGAGATGAGGCGGAGGTAGCAGCCTGATGGAACTCAACCAAGTGCATGACAACAGTAGTATTGGCTGAATACGTGAAAACTTCAACAGACTACCGAATCCAATTTGTAGGCAAATACGAAGACAGCAAGCCAGAAAAGGTATCCCCTAGCCCCCCTCGAAAACAATTTCAAAGCAGGTGTGAATGGAAGATGTCACACATGAAACCAAAACAATGAATACAGCTCCAACAATTGCAAAAAAAAAATAAAAAGGAAAGAAAAATGTAAAATGAAATATGAACAAATTCACACCAACAACTAGGAAAACGATACAAGAGCAGGAAGATAAAATATAATATAAAAATAATTTTAAAATTTAAAATGTGTTGGACAGATTGGCCTAGACAAAGAAGGCTCACTGGAATGACGAAGAAGAGGTCAACTCAACTGGGATGGAGAACGAATCATAACTAGAAGTTATTCATAGAATACTTACCCCCTGCAGTCTTTAGAAGGACTTGGTGTGAGCCAACTCTTCTGACAGCAAATTTGTCATTAAAAAAATTAAATCAAAATTAAATGGAGACCAAATAAAATAAGTCCTGCAATGGAGTCATCAGAAGGAACCCGGACAAGTAAAAAGCAAAGATGAAGTCGTCAGGAGGAACCTGGATAGGAATCGGGTTTTAGCTGCTACTCCCCTACCTTCAAGCCCATCCAGACGCAGCCAAGTGAGCCTTATTCAAAAAGATATCAAAAAGAACGCAGATTCAAAAAAATTAAATAATCCTGCCTGCCAGACCATGTGACCTATCAATTATTCATGAACACCCTGGTATCCCCAAGGCTTGGGGAACATGTGCGTTAAGTTTCCTCTCAATCTGTCCAGCCGTTCTGGAGAAGGAGATTTTTAAAGGTTTAAGGGTAAATCCAATTTGGCTGCCAAAACATGTGAACTATGATGTCATAGGTGGGACCCTTTTGTTCCTCATGGATAGGCGGTCATACCTGTAAATTTTCTCCTCGATCTGTTCAGCCGTTTTGGAGAAGAAGGTTTTTGAAGGTTTTAAAAATAAATATATGGCTGCCGAACCACGTGACCGATGAGGTCATCATTTTTTTTCTTCTGTTGATCAATTCATCCCTAGATGACCCTCAAATTTTCATACTGATCGGATGGTGCGTTTTACGTTTGCAATTATGACATCATAAAAAAAAAAATCACTTGTTTTCCATTGGCAGAGCCTACCCGTTGCTTTGCTGATGGACCAATTAGTCATCCTGTTTGCCAAATTTACCCGTGCATCGAGTGCTTTCACCCCTTCCCGTCCTCACGTCCCGCTCTCCCCCTTTGTCCACCCCATTTGTCCTGATGTCCCTTCCCCCTAGAAATGTCACAAATGACAGGCTTCACCGTTGGGGGTGGAGAAGGGTAGGACAAATTTACCAGTGTGGAGAGTGCTTTAACCTCAGCGTTGCCCAGGTAAAATTAGAAATTGTAATGCCCTCTGCCACCACTAGGTGGCGCTACATGGTACACATTTACATACAGAATTTACGCCCTCCACCCCCACCCCCCTCACCCCACCCCTGCATGATTCCACGGCCAAATAGCCTATGTTACCCCCATGCAAAGTTGTATTTATACCCCAAGTTTGGAGTTTGTAAGTTAAAAAATGTCACTGTGCATAAGGAAGAGAGTGAGAGAGAGAGAGACAGACTTTGACTTTTGAAGTCCTTTTATTATCACAAAATACAAAAAGATTATATAATTACACCAACCATTGGTACATAAATGCAATGAAGGAAAACAAGCTACAGCAGAATACTAAAATACAATTCAACAAATGGGAAAAAAAAGAATAGGGGAAAAAGAGAAAAGAAATGATTAACTTTATACAGTACCCACACGACACTACAAGAGTAATACCAGTTGGTTCTCACAAACCTCACAAATTCCTTCATGACACCAAGTAGTGGTGAACTCATCGAGCCTTTTAGTGTCTTGGAAGAAGCAAAATTCATGTTTTAGTCTCACTGACACGAGAACATTAAAGAAGAACATGACATGACAGTGCCAGATGGGTTTTCCACCATTTAATTTCTCTCTTCTTGAGAGATATGTTGCCCGTTTGGCTGTCGCCATGAGAAACCTCATAAACATGTTTACCTTATTAGGCTTGGCATGGAAACCAAAAATAAAGGAACGCAACGAGAACACAACATCCATTTTGTGTGACAGAAAATTGAACCATTAATTGTGTGAGATTGGTCCCTTTATTTAATTGAAGGCGTGGAACACGTCCTCCGTACGTATGCAAAACAGGCAACATGTATATGCAGGAGAGAAATGACTAATTAGCCTCTTGGAAGGGACTATCCAGTGGATTAACCTCCATTGGAGATCACCGGACCTTTTACTTATTTATAAGCTTCCTATACATGGAGTCACATGTAGCTTCAGAGGGGGGGTCCGGCAAGCATCGGTCTCTTCCACCGGGTTACTCCGTTCAATGGCGTATCCCCTCGCAGCAACTTAACACAAGACTTGTACAATTCTTTACTGCTCACCTTTTGAAATAGGTTTAACTTCATGCTAATGGGGGGCAAGTTGTTGGGAATAAACTGCACACATAATCCGGGAAAACCCCACTCATTGTACAATACTTCATACTCTTGGGTCCAAACTAATCCCAGTTGGAACCATATTTGTATGACCTTTCGCAAGACTTTTACGATCACTCTTTTAGACCGAGTTCCCATTAGGTCGGCTATTTCTTGAGCAGATTTCCACCTGAAACATGCTGGAGGTGCCGTACTTTTGTAATGACGGCTATTATAAAATGTTGGCAGAAGTCCCGACTTCTGGGAATACCGGGGAAAAGAGGATTATAGGACAAAGGTTCTTGAGCAAACATCTTGGTGACATAGGTATCCTGCTGGTGGCACACTGAAAGGCTCTGCCAGACATCCAAGAGACTCTGATAATAAAAAAAATCAGAGAGGGGAGATGTGTAAACACATTGAAGCAGGAACAGAAAACATTCGTGGCCATATCCAAGCCCACCTGCTTGCTGCAAAATGTGAGTATCCAAGAGATGGCTTGGTAATTGCTCTTCTGACAGTTTTTGTACAGAGCATAGCCGAAAGGCCATTATATGGCTCCTGATGTCGACCATACCCTGGCCACCCTCGGCCAATGGACGGCATATAATCCATCCATCCATCCATTGGGACCATACTCTGTGCAGAGCGTTGGTGCTGCCTAAGCAGTCTCCTTGGCTACTGGGCACAATCCTGGACGGGTTGCCACTCCGACACAGGATACCAGGAAGCTGGCGGTCATTTTGCCGACCTCGGAAGGATGACAGGCAGAGTCAACCCCACCTGGTATTAATTCAACAGCTGAGTGGATTTGAACTCAGGATTCTAGGATCCCAAGCCCACCACCCTAACCATAAAGCCAACACCAGACATACGGCATATAATGGTTGGTTGGTAACCAGTGATGGCCTCCCCAAAATAAGTCCAACAATTGCCTTTGCACTCCTTTAACAAGCTTTCCGTTGGTTGCAGGCAGATGAACCTGTGCCATACAGAGTCAACTAAATTATTAATTACCAGGACCCGACCTTTACATGAAAGGGTGGCAGGACTCTCTTCCACTACTCAATCTTTTTTTTTTTTAACACGTTCAGCAACACCATCCCAGCTTTTCTGGCCATATTGTGGGGATCCCAGAAAAACCCCGAGATGTTTAACACCTTCATCCACCAATTTTAACTTTGCAAAAAGGTGTACTGGCGGGACTTGCGCCATTCCAGGTGAATTGCTTCTCACACAGGGAACCCATAAAGCTTTTCTTTTTCTCCCAGTTACACTTCAGAGACGAAGCTAAACAAAACAAATCTAAGCACTTAACAAGAGCAGCAATGTCATGATCATCTTTAACAAGTGAGACATCATCAGCATATGCTGATAGGATAACTTATGGGTACTCAGGGGATATAACCACTGCAGAAACACCAGAAATGGTTCTTACACAAGGGTGAATAATAAGACAGAGACCAGGCAGCCTTGCCTTACCCCCTCTGTACCTGCATGGGGAAACAGGCTCATTGTTTACCTTAACTAGACTGTATGTATTATTATATAATAAAGCAATGTAAGTCCTGAAATTAACCCCAAATCCACAAGCTTCCAACACATGATACAGAAAACCATGGTCTATGCTATCAAAAGCCTTTTCTAAATCAAGAAAAATTATACCAAAGTCATTCTGTACACAATTACCATCTATCAAGTCTCTTATGCAAAAAATGTTGTCGTATATGGATCTGCCCGGTATACAATAACTCTGATCAGGATGAACCAGATCACCAATTACTTTTTTTAAGTCGATTTGCCAAGACTTTGGAAAGGATTTTATAATCAGTGCAAAGCAAACAAACAGGTCTCCAATTCTTCATGTGTCGCAAGTCACCAGCCTTTGGAAGGAGGGACATTTCCGCTCTTCTCAGGCAGGCTTAGAGGCAGTTCTCCATGGAACAAAGATGATTCCAAGACATGCATCAGTTCTGGGTCTAACAGGCCCCAAAATTCGATGTAAAATTCAGCCGGCAGGCCATCAATTCTGGGAACACTTCCCGAGTCCATTCCAGCCAAGTCTTGGGTTAATTCCTCCAGCATAATTGGTGAGTCCAAATCTCGACGTTGGGGCTCAGTTAGAGAGGAGAGGTGAGAGGATAATTATTTCATAATTTCATCACAAAAAGTTTGTTTTGTAAATACATTGGAGAAGAAATCCTTAACACACAAACTTATGTCACTGGAATTAACTACAACTCCGTTGGGGTCATAAACAGAAAAAAATCTTATGGGGTGACTTACTGCTTATTGTAGATTTACTAGGGGTATCCAATACCTTTAAGTTTTTAACCCTCAGTCTGAGTAACAACCCAGCTGCTTTCTCTTGGATTAACTCTCTTAACTGAGTCTTCTTTTCAAGTAATAATTGATAACTTCTTGTATTATTGCTTCGAGCCAGTTTACCTTCTCACTGTACAATGTCAGCTTCTAAACAAGCTATTGTTACATTCTTAACATTTGTAGTGTTTGCCCTGAACTGCTGACAAAACACCCTAATCTGGGTTTTTGTATTGTCCCACCATAAATTCACTGAAGAAAAAGAGGGTTTTCTGAGGATTTGGTTTGCCCAGAAAACTTGTAAAGCTTCTTTAAATAGTTCATCTTCTAAAAGATTATTATTAAATTTCCAATATGCACTTCGATGTATTGACTGAGGGAAAAAAAAGCCCCAATGGTTACTAAGTGATGATCTGAGAATATAGATGGAATGAAATCTGGAGAGACCACCATGTTCCTTAAATGTGAGTTTATATATCATCAGTCGAGCTTGGCAAAGGAAAACCTCCCTCTGGTAAGACGGCTCCACGTAAACTGAGATTCATTGGGGTAAAGTACCCTCCATACATCTAACAAACCAACCCGAGAAAAGAAAAGCGATAAATCACGACAACATTCGGGATGAGGTTCTGGTGTATTCCTATCCATTCCGGGTTCAAAGGTGCAGTTAAAATCACCCCCAATGCAAACACAACGACTTAAATCAACCACCTGTAAGTGATTGATCACAGACACAACTAAAAGGCTCTTCATCCTGCACTCTCACTTGATGCATACACAGTGAATAAAGTGGAATGGAAATTGTTAATCACTCGTTCAATAGAGATAATCCGGTATTTGACAATCTCCTGGAAGGGGCATGACTCGGCTGTTAGCCCAGGTCTCAGTACGAAAGCAACACCCGCCGAAAGAGAGGGACAGATTGCTAAATAACACACTGTCCCCCAAAAAGACGACCCCAATCATACTCCACATTCTGAGTAATGTGTGTTTCCTGTAATAAAAGTATGTCGATGTTCTTCCGTATCAATAAACTTTTTTGGTGGTTGTGGCTTGCACCTCCACCATTAATATTTAAGGTACCAAAGGTGATTTTCTTCATTCAAAGGATTTGGTTGGGTGTTGTGAAATCTCAAGACCGGCTCTCGTAATGAATTTCCTGAGATGGTGAAACTGTGACTTTGTTAATGGGGAATCATCGGGCTTTCTCATGATTTATTTGGCAGTTTGAATGAATGAAATTAGATCAGGAAATTTATCTTTGATAACTACATTTCGCTGTCGAAAAGTTTCATTTTAAAAACCAAGAACGAGTTGAGGACTTGTGGGAAATGAATTAAAGTTGAACTTGTGTACTGGGGTAAAAAATACTAATTATGCTTCGAAAAGCTTGTGTGCTTGGGTGAATTTAATAAATAATGTTTGAAATGCTTTAAAGGTAGGAGTATGGTCAAGGACTTTTGGCAAATATTGTGTGTTTATCTCATCTGTACGAACAAAGAGCTACACTTTGTCACACATATCCTGAGCAAAGACTGTGATCTCACACTCTCACATCCTGCCTCAGGGCACACTTGGCCAGATATGGGGTTGTTTTTCCTTTCTGTTTTAATCAATTCTTGCTTTACAAAGCTTTCTTGTAGGTTGACATTGATTAACTTATTTTCCTGTAAATGATGCTTTGGTTATAGACCACACCCCTATGAGCAATAATATAAAACTCAGAAACCTTTTATCTACAGTTGAGATTGCTTGGACAATACGAACAGGCTTTTACTCCGCACGTGTGCTTGTTTTATTCAAGAAATGATATATATATATTTATAATGAGTAAAATTTGCTAATGCGTTACATTGCCTTCATGGAATTCGGTACGTTATAATTTTGCTCTTTTTTTTGGATACCTTTGCCCAGTGTCGAATTTCTATCCACTACGTAGTTAATCTGTAGACACCGTCCGTAATAAAGTGCGCGGCATCGAAATTCATCGTTTGTCCGATTTTACATATCTAGTTCCGAAAAACGTTGATTCCGATGCACTAGTTTTGTGACGTCCACGTAGAACACATTTGCATACCCCTAGTAGCCGTACTCACATACGTCTATTGGAATATTAATCGCCTTTCCCCCAGGGTCATTCCGTGCAAACTCACCTAAATTTCAAAAACCTCCCCAGGTCACCTCCTCGGATTTTGCTGGAAAAAATTCTTAAATGTATATCTATATGGCTCTACCCACCATGC
>CM068962.1:3938690-3951243 GCA_035128595.1 Eptatretus atami
TGCCAAGACTTTGGAAAGGAATTTTTAAATCAGTGCAAAGCAAACAATCAGGTCTCCAATTCTTCATGTGTCGCAAAGTCACCAGCCTTTGGAAGGAGGGAACATTTTCCGCTCTTCTCAGGCAGGCTTAGAGGCAGTTCTCCAAATGGAACAAAGCATGATTCCAAGACATGCATCAGTTTCTGGGTCTAACAGCCTCAAATTCTACATAAATTTCAGCGGGGCCATCAATTCTCTGGAAACACTTCCCGAGTCCATTCAGCCAAGTCTTGGGTTAATTCCTCCAGCATAATTGGTGAGTCAATCTCGACGTTGGGCTCAGTAGAAGGAGAGGTTGAGGAGGATAATTATTTTCTAATTCATCACAAAAGTTTGTTTTGTAAATCACATTGGGAGAAGAAATCCTAACACACAACTTATGTCACTGGCATTGAATTAACTACAACATCGTTGGGGTCATAAAACATGAAAAAAAATCTTATGTGGTGACTTACTGCTTATTTGTAGATTTTACTAGGGTTATCCAATACCTTTTAAGTTTTTAACCCTCAGTCTGAGTAAAACCCAGCTGCTTTCTCTTGGAATTAACTCTCTTAACTGAGTCTTCTTTTCGTCGTAATAATGATAACTTCTGTATTATTGCTTCGAGCCAGTTTACCTCTCACTGTACAATGTCAGCTTCAAAACAAGCCTATTGTTACATTCTTAACATTTGTAGTGTTTGCCCTTGAACTGCTGACAAAACACCCTAATCTGGGTTTTGTATTGTCCCACCATAAATTCACTGAAGAAAAAGCAGGGTTTTCTGAGGATTTGGTTTGCCAAAACTTGTAAAGCTTCTTTAATAGTCATCTTCTAAAAGATTTTATATTAAATTTCCATATGCACTTCGATGATTCTGAACTTGAGGGAAAAAAGCGCCCAATGGTTACTAAGTGATTGATCTGAAATATAGATGGAATGATATCTGGAGAGACACCATGTTCCTTAAATGTGAGTTTATATATCATCAGTTCGGCCTTAAGCAAAGGAAAAACCTCCCTCTTGGTAAGACGGCTCCACGTAAACTGAGATTCATGGGGTAAAGTACCCTCCATACATCTAAAACAAACCAACCGAGAAAAGAAAAGCGATTAAATCACCCCTCTACACATTCGGGATTGAGGTTCTGGTGTATTTCTATCCATTCCGGGTTTCAAAGGCTGCAGTTAAAAATCACCCCCATGCAAACACAACGACTTAAATCAACCCACCTGTAAGTGATTTGATCACAGACACAACTAAAAGGTCTTCATCCTTGCACTCTCACTGATGCTACACAGTGAATAAAGTGGAATGGAATTGTTTAATCACTCGTTCAATAGGATAATCGCGGTATTTGACAGATCTCCTGGAAGGGGCTGATCGGCTGTTAGCCCAGGTTCTCAGTTACGAAGCAAACCCGCCGGAAATGAGAGGACAGATTGCTAAATAACACACTGTCCCCCAAAAGACGACCCCAATCATACTCCACATTCTGAGTATGTGTGTTTCCTGTAATAAAAGTATGTCGATGTTCTTCCGTATCAAAAACTTTTTTGTGGTTGTGGCTTTGCACCTCCACCTTAATATTAGGTTACCAAAGGTGATTTTTTCATTCAAAGGGATTTGTTGGTGTTGCTGAATCTCAGACCGGCTCTCGTAATGAATTCCTGAGGATGGTGAAACGTGACTTTGTTAATGGGAATCATCGGTGTTTCTCATGATTTATTTGGCAGTTTGATATGATGAAATTCTATGATTCAGGAAATTTATCTTTGATAACTAACATTTCGCTGTCGAAAAAGTATTCATTTTAACCAAGAACCGATGTGTAGGACTTGTGGGAAATGATTAAAGTTGAACTGTGTACTGGGGTAAAAAAATCTAATTATGCATCGAAAAAAGCTTGTGTGGCTTGGGTGATTTAATATAATTAATGTTTGAAATGCTTTAAAGTGTAGGAGGTTATGGTCAAGGACTTTTTTGGCAAATATTGTGTGTTTATCTCATCTTGTACGAACAAAGGCCTACACTTTGTCACACATATCCTGAAGCAATAGACTGTCGATCTCCAACTTCTCACATCCTGCCTCAGGGCCACACCCTTGGCCAGATATGGGGTTGGTTTTCCTTTCTGTTTAATCAATTCTTGCCTTTTACAAAGCTTCTTGTATGGTTGACATTGATTAACGTATTTCTGTAAATGATCGCTTTGGTTTAGACCACACCCCTATGGGCATAATATAAAACCTCCAGAAACCTTTTAATCTACAGTTGAGATTTGCGTTGGACAATGACGACAGGCTTTTCTCGCACGTGTGCTTGTTTTCTTCAAGAAATGATATATATATATATATATATGAGTCAAATTTGCTAATGCGTTACTTGCCTTCATGGAGAATTCGGTACGTTATAATGTTTGCTCTTTTTTTGGATTACCTTTGCCCAGTGTTCGAAATATTCTATTCACTACGTAGTTACATTAATCGTAGGACACGTCCTAAATAAGTGCGCGGCATCGAAATTCATCGTTTGTCCGAATTTTACTATTGCTAGTTCCGAAAAACTGTGATTACCGATGCACTAGTTTTGTGACGTCACGTAGACACATTTGCATTACCCTAGGTAGCGTACTCACATACGTATTATGGATATTATCGCCTTCCCCAGGTCATTCCGTGCAAACTCACCCTAAATTTTCAAAAACCTCCCAGTCACCTCCTCGGATTTTGCTTGCGAAAAAATTCTAAATGTATATCTATATGGCTCTACCCACCATGCAAAAGATTAGCTTTCAATTTCCTCATAGTGTGTTAAAAAAATACTTATCTCTTAGAGACCTTTGAAATTTGGCCCTAAAAATGCCCAAATGTGAAAAAAAAAAAACGATAATTTTTTCAATTCAGGGTTTATTAATTTATAATGGACCCTCTAGAAAGTTAATATTGCAAATATTTACTATTTGGCCATCCAAATTTTTCATATATGCATCAGATAGCTTCTGGGATGTGCATATTTTCTCACTCTATATGGAAGCTAAAAATTGCTTTTGGGCCCAAAACGAGCTAAAATAAGATGAAACTAATAGGAGCCCCTGTTCCTGAAATATGGACAACTTTAGAATTTTTTCTCATAACACAGTGATTATAGGGGTCATTAATCTATCCATATACATTTTTGTTGGATAATACAGTTAGGTGATGAATTATAAAGTTTTTACCATAAGCCTGCCTCCGAGGGCTCTAAAATGGACCTAATTTGTCCCCTGGTTTGACCATGTGGCTCGGGGTTCTTAATTTTTTTTCCTAAAAGTATTTGCCTCATATAAGATTGTTCTACTGAGCCGAATTAATTTTTATCTATCGCCCCATGGCTCATCGGTTAAAATAAATTTTTTATTTACATGCACGTTTTTTTATATTATCACTTTTTTCATATTCATGAGCTTATAAAATATCTGAAACTGAACACTCTAGCAAAGTGATTAACTGCAGATATTCTATAAACTGTCATTATGAATTTAAGGATCGTTATCAGAATGGGCCTGATAAATGCATATGGTGTTTCTATCTGTGGCAAGTGAAAATGCCACTTGAACAAAAAGGTGTAAATGCATCGGGGGCATAACTGAGGTATGTGTAACAACTTAGATTATTCTTTCTCATAAATTAAGAATTATTAAGTACCATTTTTTATTCAAAAATAATTCTTGTATATGAAAATCCAAACATATGCTTGGGCGTTTTAATTGAAAAAACATGTCCTGTTTTAAGTTATTTTTTAGACCTGTTATTTTTAATTAGACCTGTTTTCTAAGATGTGAAATTTCTGTGCCTCTGATGTGCTAGATAAATCATGATAATGAATGTCATTAAAGATGAAAGGTCATTAAAGTAGTGTTTCTAAGGTATAAAAATTACTAATATTCATGTCTCTGTAATTATCTGTAAATAAAAAGCTGCTACTCAAACTAATCATTTTGTTCTAATTGATAATTGCCATCACTTACGAAAGTAATCATTAGCATTATTTATGAATTAAATAAACATCCTTATCAACTAATGTCTATAAGAAGCAATAGTATTTAGCCTCATGTGCACCCCTGCAAGTTTCACCTTGTTTGTACCAAGTGGGCCAAATTGCCATATTGCCATATTGGCTTCCTAAAAACTAGGAGGGAGTATGGTTGCTTTCAGAGAACATTCTGAGCCACAATCCTGAAATTTGTATACCAGTTATAAAATTCTCAGTAAACTCTTTCTGGATAGTTCCATTTAAGATTTTAAATTCTGAATATGAAAAAAGTGAAATAATTATAAAAACGTGCTGGTAAATAAAAAATTTATTTTACGATGAAGCCTATGGGCGTTAGATAAAATTATTCGGTGAGTAAGACAATCTGTATATTGAGGCAATCTTTAGAGGAAAAAAAAAAATGAAGATCCTAAACCCCTAGCCACAAGGTCCAACCAGGGACAAAATGGTCCATTTATAGAGCCTTCGGAGGCAAGCGGCTATTGAAGTAAAACTTTTATAATTCATCACCTAACTAATCCAGGCCAAAAATGGTGATCATGAGATAGATAATGACCCTATAATCACTGTGTTATGAGCGAAAAAATTCTAAGTTGTTTCCATTATTTTCAGAGGGCCTTCTATAGTTTCACCTATTTAGCTCGGGTTTTGGCCCAAAAGCCCAATTTTTAGCTTCTATAGAATGGAAGGAAAATATATGCTCCCAGAAGCTATCTGATGCCATAATTGAAAAATTTGGATGCCTAATTAGTAAATATTGCAATATTAACTTTCTAGAGCTAGACCATTGGTAAAATTGTATAAAGCCCCTGAATTGGAAAAAAATGCGTTTTTCACATTTGGCAATTTTTAGGGCCAAATTTCAAGGTCTCTAGAGATAGATATTTTTAAACTATGAGGAATTGAAAAGACTATATCCTTTCTGCATGGTGGTAGAGGACACTATAGATCTACATTTAAGAATATTTTCCAGGCAAAATCTGAGTGAGGCGTGACCTGGGCGACCCTTAGGTCTGAGAGTTGGTACGGAATGCACCCCAGGCCATGTGGCTAAAATGGCCGGACCCAACTGGAGATTTGTGTGTGTTATGTGTTTATTATTATTTTTACTACTATGTGTGTTCATGTAAATTGTTCATTTGTTGATTGTAAGTGAAATGAAAATCCTTAAATTAATTTTCACTTATTTATTTTCATTCTGAAGGTGAGATGTAATGTAAAGTAGTTCCCGCGGCTCGATCTGGATCTCGTGTGTGATCTCGCGAGACCGGCAGTGGTGCTTCGGTTTGGAAAATAGAACAGTTATCTTACACCGCACAGCAAGACACGGTTGGTTGAACCACGTTTCACCTCGACTTCTTCACCGGCGGATAGTCGCCCGAACTGGATGAACAGCAACAGAGCGAACACCTGGAACTGAATGAAGAAAGGAATGAATGTTCAGGGTTCTTTGTAAGCTTGCCATGTTGTTGGTATTTGTAGGGTACGATTTAGCGTGTTGGTGAGGTAATGTGTCTCTTGCTGTCACTTTGCTTTAATTTGATTAACGCTGCTCTTTTCAAGCTTGTACATTTATTGTACAGTGTTTAGTGGCCATGACGACATAGTTTGTAGCAGAGCCTTAAGCACGTCGTCGAGCCTTGTTCGCTAATATTTTCTCTCCATTATTGTGTAAAGTTTCCTTGAATTACTCTGATGCTATCCCTTCGCGAAATTATTTTGTAGTTGCGCAAGTTCCAGTGTGTCGGAAGTTGAATAGAAATATAAATAAAAAAAAACACGGAAATGACGTCGGCGTGAAAAAAAAGCGGGAAGAGGCCGATGGCATCGTCTGTGAGAGGGTGAGGAGTTTTGGTTGAATTGTTTTGTAAAATGTAATCTTGGAATGTCCGTAATGTACGAGACCCCGTTTGTTTGATGTTCATGTCGTGTGATACGGATAGTAAGGAGACGAGGAACGTCCGGGGTTTGTTCATGAAACACTCGGCCGGTCACGTGTGCTTTGTTTTTGAGCGTTTCCGAGTTATCCGCTCGGTGTGGTGTGGAGTGGAGAAGGTTATTACAAAAGGTCTGATAAAACGCACGGATTAAAACGATTTACTGGGTACAGAGTAACACGCATTTGGCAGTGGGACATCCAGTGACACCCAACTACTGGAGGTTCTTGAGTAATGGACGCGATATCGACTTCATGGACTCAGATTATCGAAAACTCTTGGACATTGTTCCACACCAGCGCCGCCTTCACAAGTTCAAGCCGAACGGAATTGAAAGATGTCTACGAAAGTGGATCGAGGAGTACCTATATACCCACCTACCTATATACCCACCCACCTACCCACCTACCTAACCCACCTATCTACTCTACCTTACCTACCCAACCACCACCCACCCACCTACCTACCCACCCACCTACCTACACCCACCTACCCACCACCCTATCTACCTACCTACCAACCTAACTATCTTACCTACCCACCCACCTACCCACCCACCTATCTAACCTACCTACCCACCTAACTATTCTACCTACCCACCCACCTATCTACCTAACCCACCCACCTACCCACCCACCTATCTACCTACCTACCCACCCACCCACCTATCTACCTACCCACCTATCTACCAACCCACCCACCTACCTACCCACACACCCGCCTACCTACCCACCCACCTACCACCTACCTACCTACCTACCCACCTACCCACCCAATATCTACCTACCCACCCCACCTATTCTACCTACCCACCTACCCACCCACCTATCTACCTACCCACCCACCTATCTACCTACCCACCCAACTTACCACCTACCCACCCAACTACCCACCTACCCACACCTACCTATCTACCTACCCACCTACCCACCCACCAACTATCACCTTACCCACCCACCTACCTATCTACCACCTACCCACCCACTATCTACCTACCCCACCTATTACCTACCCACCCACCTATCTACCTGCCTACCCACCTACTTACCCACCTACTTACCCACCTACTCCACCCACCTACCTACCCACCTGCCTACCCACCTTCTTACCCACCTACCTACCCACCTACCCACCCACACCTACCTACCTACGTGCCCACCTACCCACCCACCTGCCCCAACCTACCTACCCATCCACCCACACACCTACCTACCCTACCCGGCCCACCTACTCACCTGCCCACCTACCTACCCACCCACCTACCCACCCACCACCCACCTACCTACCTGGATGATCACAAAAAGGTTGAAGTGAGAGGAAACTTATTCACACAGGTGGCATGTTGTGAGCAACGTTCCACAACGGAAGTTAGTTTAACAACTGGCACCAAGCACCGTTCTCCTGTCACCACGAGCAACGTCAGGGAGTCCAAATCAAATCTTGAAGGTCTTTTGCTCCATGACTCGAGAAGAAAAAAACAAATAAATTACTGGTTGATCTCGGATTTGTTTTGATTTTTAAGCATGAGGAGGTCTTTTTAGGTTAAATTATTATTATTTTTCAAAATGGTGCCGCTTTTTAGTCCCGACACGCCAGTTTATACCTCTTTCCCCTGCCCCCCCCCCCCCACACAAAAAAAAATTACATGTGATGTTCCAAGACATATCAGTTTTCTATTCCCAAAACAAATATGATGTGGATCATATACTTGTCACTCATGTAGACACTCACTAAGCCTATTGAAATATGGAGAAATTACAAAAACACTACAACACTTTGTGCATTATTAAATTATTGGCCGGCCATCATTTCGATACTCTATCGACAGGAACATTTAATACACAGCATTTTATATCCGTTGGGTATGTGGACTTACTGGAACTCCCCAGTGCGAACTCCCCCACTGGAAACCTCCCCACTGGAACTTCCCCACTGGAACTCCCCCACTGGGAACTCCCCCACTGGAACTCCCCCACTGGAAACGGCCCCACTGCGAACCCCCCACTGCGAACTCCCCCACTGGAACTCCCCACTGGAAACTCCCCCACTGAACTCCCCCACTGCCGAAATCTGAGAAAACGTCCACATATGTGAGCGAGCTCGCTCATCGGAGAACTGTTCCCACAAACCCACGGGCTTTCAGAACTCTTAAAGTTTCCATCCACATTTGCAACGATGAAAACCATCTTCGACCTAGAGGGGAGCACTCGGTTTAGAGTGCAAAAACTTCCGCCGCCAATACTGCTAGGTCACTCAAGTGAACCATGATATCCCTATTCATTCAATTATTGAACGTCAACAGTGCTCCAAAAACAGAGAAATCTTTGACAGTTTGCACACTTTCCCTTTTACTTTTAACTTTTACATACTCAATTCATTCGTCATAACAGATTCCTTGAACAGGAAATTGATTTTACGTGGGTATATTCCACCTGAAGTTCCAAAATCAGCCGCAATTCTTAATTTTGGCGATGTTTTTGTTGGAAATCACTTTATAACATTAGAAATGCCAAAAAAAAAATCGAAATTTTAGTTGGAAAAAAAGTTGCAAAAATTTTTTTTTCTCTAAATTTTTTTGGGGGGGGGTTGGAAATCACTTAAAAACATGTAGAAATGCAAAAAAAAAATTCAAATGTTTTTTCAAAAATGGCCGCCATAGCGGGCCAATTGGATTTTGGACCGAGGCCAAAAATCTAATGGCATGATCCTTGGACCATTACCTAATCCCCCACCCAAAGTTTCGTCGAAATCCAATCGAGAGTTTTTTCCGTAATACTTGTTCACAAACAAACAACAAACAAACAGAAGGGATGAAAAACAGTACCTCCCGATCTTCGATGCGGAGGCTTAAACAATATGAACCTCAAATCATGAAAATGATCGTCACGTTCACGCGACTTCGCGATTCGTCTACATTCTACATCCGTCGCGCAATTTGCTCGTTTTAAAACCAGTCGTATATTGCATCATTTAAATCCGAAGTGTGCACCGAGTTTTACTGCAGCGGCTGTGGTGGAACGTACGTACATACGTACGTAGACACATACACAGATCGGTATCGCTCGCATATCGCACGTGGAAAGGGAACGTGGCAGTGAACGGAAGGCGGTACAGCTCTCAGTGCTGCGGCTCGGGGGAAGCGATAAAAACTCCTAGTCCGTAGGACATGGGAAAATGATCGATTCAAGGGAATGTGCAACAGTCGTAACATGAGGAGGATACAGATCTTTGTAAGGGTCGCAAAACCGACTTTCAATAGACACGGTGTGTTATCTTCGCTTCCTCCTTCTAATCCATCCTTCCGAAAGGAAGAAGAAATAATTCTTTAAACCCACCATGTTTCGTTGTTCGCCGCATTTTGTTGTTAGTCCTGATCAGGCAGTAATGCTCACCTTCCACCTATGGGGAAGTAACCGTCAGTGTCTCTACAGTCTACTTTTTAAGCGGGGCTACAGCTTCCTTCGTACACAGGTTCATTCTCCCCCCCCCCCCTTCGCCTGTGATGTTGACAAAAATAACCAATAAATGAAAAAAAAAAAGGATTTGGCCAAAGTTATACAGAGTTTGTTGACTGTCGAGATGATGCTGAAGCCCTTCAAAGAGATTTGGATGCAGTCTCTGAAAGCTCCATAAAGTGGCAATTACCATTAAATGAAGAGAAATGTAAAGCAGTCTATTATGGAAGGAAAAAATCAGAGATACATATACTTGACATCAGATGATTCAGGGCAGAAGGAAGTCAAGAAGGGAGAAAGAGGAAAAAGACCTTGGCATTATATTCGATACAAGTGTAACCTTCAGTACTCGTGCTGCTGATGCTGTCAAAGAGAGGCTCTAACATGAAGCTGGGAATCCTTAAAAGATCCTTCTCAGCTCAAAAACAGAAAGGAATTCTTCAAGTCTACAAGACCATTGTGAGGCCTACACGAGAATACTGCAACTCTGTGTGGTACCCTACATAGAATAAGGACGAGGACCTGATGGAGAAACTACAACAAAGAGCGACCAGACTAATAATACCTAATTTACGACTTCTAGAATACCCAGACTGATAGCCCTGAAGATAGCGAGTTGTTAGCTTTATACCTTTGTTATTTATACCTTTATACCAGACAAACCTTTGTTCTAGAAGACAAAGGGCAGAACTCATCCAGGTTTCCAAAATTTCCAAGAACTTTGATAAGGGGGGACTTGGGGTTTAGGGGTGTGGATTGATGGTGGGTATCGTTATCAGGGTGATGGGGCTTGGTGGGGGGGGGGTTGGTGGAAGGGTGTGTTGTTGTGGCTGGGAATTGGCGTGATTGTTGATGGGGGAATTGGGGGGAGTGGTGCTCGGGAGGTGGATGAGGGGACCCTCAAAGTTTTAGATTCTTTGGTCAAATCCTCTCAGAGTAGATGCTACCAACATACATACATACATACTTTCCACTATAAATTGATGGCGGTTCATCTGACTTGCAGAAATTTGTGTTGATGATTGTTTTCAGGTGCTCTTGTGGTCACTGCCAGGCAACGGCAACAGGAAGAGAAGGTACATGTGCTGGTAGCTGGGTAGAGATGGTCTTCGTTTCGAGATAAATCGTACCACAACGTAACCCACAGATATTACAAATATGGCGGCTGACTTCTGGGTGAGACGTCATGGATGAGTGTGAAGAAGATGAAGATCCGACTTTTAATCGCAAAATTATTTACTTTATAAATCGGAGAGGGGCACATCATGTCTATTTTGTAGGGTATCGAGGGATATATTAACGTCGAGGAGGTCTGACTGTTTGGGTTCCCCTTCAAGCTTTGTGTCTCATGACTTCTGTTTGACCAACATGCTGAGCATTTGAAAGCGATCAATATTGTGTTGGAAAGTCATTCAAGCATCCAGAAAACTTGTGTCGTCACATTTCCATGGTCACGGTTGAATCTACTCGGTCGGTGTACCTGATGATGGTGGATAACATACGTACCCGGTCGGTGCCGTCCAATATTGGCAAATGTAGCTTTTCGTTACAATTTTGAATCGGTGTCGAAGGCTCATGGGGAGCTTGTACATTTATCATGTGAAATACTACAGAGACATCGTTAGACATCATTATTCACATGCTTTTTGAAAAAAAACCGGGAGAATATTGTAATCGGCTTAGTCTGTCAATCTGTCCATCCGTCCGTCACACTATGTCCTCCTAAACGGTTGGGCAGAAATTTACCAAACTTGGTCGTTCTGATCACTACATTGCATGAACATGCCAGAGCAGTATCATTTTTGGCCCTGCCCCCTGGGATGGGGGTCAAAAGGTCAAATACCCCAAAAAGGCAAAATTTGCAGGCACATTTTAAAACGTTTTTTCATGAAACTTTGTATATGCAATCAACATTGGGGGACACATAAAATGTAACGGGTTTTTTTTGGGATTTGACCCTGGGTTGATGCCCCAGGAGGTGTGGACGTAGGATCACATGAGTCAAAATGAAAAAAAAATTCTCCAGATTTTCGATTGGGTCATTCCTGGTGGAACCTTTTGCCATCTTTCAACTTTGCTTCGGATGGGACGTGTTGAGATTTGCGATGGCGTGCCATCGATTTCGCTCTGGTTTGACTTTTGCACAAATTTAATGGACACAAATGTGGTCGAGGGTATTTAACCTGAATTCCCAACATCACGAGCCAGTTATTCCGATGGCAACATGAAATGGCCAAACTAAGATTGATCTTTTCTTCTGGGATGATTATTCCCATTTTTTTGTTGTTGAGGGTCAAAGCAGCTAAGTGTGAGCCAAATTGTTTCAGAAGTCGTGAAAAAAAATCAATTTCATGTAACAGTGAAGTTGTTGCAGCATAAAAAAATCCAAGATTCACTGAACATTTGCAAAAAAAAGTTTATAAAAAGGATGGTCATCACAAAATGTCATCATTTCAAAATAGGGTAGGATTTTTTGATTTGGTCAGGCTGACATGCAAGTTTTCAGCTCAAACAACAGCAAGAGTCAGCTCTAATGATTGCTCCAGGACAAAAACATTGTAGTTTGGGGTTTTATAGCTTGTACCATTGTTTCATAATGCTATGAGCCATTGTTTTAAAATATGCAAGGTTTTTTTGATTTTTTTGCAGTTTCGAGATGAAAAATAAGGGCTTCGGATCAATCAACATGAATTAAAAGCGTTTAATAGAGCACAATATATAATTTCATTAATGTTCAGACTCTATACGAACTTCGAATTCATTAGATACACTAACAAAACAAAACAAACTGATAATCATGGAAAATATAACACTGAATGGAAGCTAAGATTCAAGATGCCGTTCATGAAAACGTGACGTACTGGAGAATAATCTATTTTGTCATTTCTGGACTAACTATATCAACTGGATACCAAATTGACTATCATGCTATTTTAAATGCGATTGCAGCTACACCGATGTTTTCATACAGCGTTCTAATTTCACTTTCATTATTAGAATTCATTTTCACTTTCACTTTCGTTTTGCCAAAAACAGTCATCTATAGGTACTCTGATGGAATTTTACAAATTGAAAGTGACTAGATGACAATGAATGATCTAATGT
>CM068962.1:3951745-3962538 GCA_035128595.1 Eptatretus atami
TGATGGACGGAGGTCCCAGTGATGACGCTTACCAGTACTGGTTCTGATAGAACCACGGCCACAGCTGTCGGCAGCTCATCGATGACTGTCATTCGAAGTGTCAAAAACCCAAAATTGTCCAGAAATGATAACCTGAATAAAATACTGCATCAATGCTATCGGTAAGCTTAGTAATATAATCAAAAGCATTTATTATGGAAAATAACATGAATTACACAGAAAAATCACCTTAATAAGGGAATGATAATTGCGAGATGTAATCACTCCCATTGTTATTGAGTATATTAACCAACAACAATTTAATAATTGCATGTTATTAGTCCAAACTATTGGACTGAATAGTGCAAAATGTGATGGACCGGCTTGGAGATTTTCACTGGCCAAACCCAATTTGCTAGCCAAGTCATATCAGTTCCCTAATCCTGATGGTACCTAGCATGAAAGTTTATTATTACTCGAAGAAACTTTCAAGCAATATCATTAAAAAATATATTTATTTTCTATCGGATTGGACTCAAGGGAATTTATAGGCACCAATAAGAGCCTTCCAGTGTGAAAATGGTCAATTTCGACGTTTTCCGTCAGTTCACATGGATAGACCCTTTTCGAGCTGATCCAATTCTATTTTCAAATAATATTGGGGCTATTTGTCATACTGGGAACCAAGACTAGCATAAAAATTGAAATAATTATGTCAGCCCTACAAGAAATATCATTAATTTACAAATGTGAAAATAAAAAACAGGCCCTTATTGACAACTTCATTACAAATTCCCCAGAGTGAGCACATGAAGGACTCAATATAGACCAGGAAGACCATACTTTTTTTTTTATAGATTTTCAAACGCTTGTTTAGAATATCTCCTCCAAAATTTTGTTTAGTAAACTATTTAGGCACACTGATCACTTTCTACAATGAGGGTTCCCTGAAACATCGTGGCTCACACTTCCCTGCGTTGGGCCTTGATGCAATGACAATAGCATGTACAACTTGTTATTGTCTGCAAGCTTGTTCTGCCACCACGACCTCCTCCCCCCATCAATCCAGCTTTCTCCTTAATACCCTTCTATGTCGACTGTCGAGTAGGGAAATGCTTAAGTTTCTTGCTCTGTTTGATTTTTGGTTTTTTTTTTACAGAAACACAACAGCACAAAGCTGTGAGAGAGAAAAAGAGAGCTCTGGAGAATGTAACATGGAAGGAGAGAAAGTCGAAAATCGTAAAAACAAAGAAGAGGGCGAGTGTAAGTTGGAGAAAACAAGAGATTGTTGGGACCTGAAAGGAGAGTCTGAGAATGGGCCCGGAGCCACGAGCGGTGCGGTGTGTGTACATTCGACCAAGAGTACAGGAGAGAAAAAGGAGGATTGCGAGAGCAGTGAAGAGAACATTGGTGAGGTTAGTGGTGAGACGAGGGAGGGGAAATGTGGCGAGGGAGGGAACGAACACGGGGAATCGGAGGACAGGGCGAAAGAGAGTGAGGGAGTAGTTGGATTTCAAGGAAAAACGGACGAAGAGTTAGTTCGATTGCTTGGGGCTGGAAAGAGAAGTCTTGTAATGGACGAACCTGCAACTGCCGTGGAAAATTTTCAGCTCGCGGCTCAGATTGTGTGAGTTTTTATTTTTATTGTAATTTTCTTTTTTTTCAACAAATTTCAACCTTGTTGCATTTGTATGTATTGTAATATTTTGTTTCACAATTTAATTGGAAGATGAAAAACGGAGATGTGTGTGTGTGGTGAAGGATGATTGTGTGAATGGGAAAAGGACTGCGTTTGTGTACAGGTCAGAGAAATATGGTGAGATGGCAACAGAATGTGCGGAGGTATTTTATCTCTATGGAACAGCCCTTTTGGAATTGGCAAGGTTTGTATAAAACACACACTCGCATGCACACATTCCACCATTCACCTTTCCTGGTATGTGCACATTATAGAGTTTATGTGTACAAAGGACAGTCAAAAAGTTTTTTTCCTTCGTAAAAAAAATTGGAGCCAAAAACACAATTTCTGTTCCAATGTCTTCGGAAAACCTGGACATCGTTTGACGAAGTGTGTGACACAGATCGGGTCGGAAGGTAGCTAAAGGAGAAAAAGGGGCGTTCCATGTCAAGTGTACACATTTTTCAGCGAAATTTTGACACATCGTCTCAGATTTCACTCTTTTTTTGTGCAAGTGTTTGTATCCACGGTAAAACATTGTGTCAATTTTCAGACCTGGGGGCCCATCGGGGCCCATTTTAGGGCCCCCCCAAATTTGGGTGCCCCCGGTTGACCCACAATCTTCCAGTGGCCATATCACAGGTTGTAGTGTTCCGATTTGCATGATCTTGGTATCAAAATGCTCGTAAAAGCGAGATCTTTCGAATCGCGTAAAGTAAAATCACTCCGAAACAGTAATTCAAAAAGTTATAGTTTGGGGCGCCCTTTGACCTTGGGCCCCCACCCCCCCAGCCAAACCGATTATCCCGTTTTTTTCGTGTGAGAATACCCCTTCATATACTCCAACACCTCAGCATAAATTAAAATGGGTTCAAGTGTGATGATGGTTTTATTGTTCAGGGTCCACATATCACTAATTCTTGATTCGACATTTTAAGTGTGCAATATAAATTGTGGTTCCATTGTTTTAGTTTAAATTTGACAAACTTCAATTGTAATATTTGTTATCGGGGAGTTCCGCGTTCTTAATTTTTTAATACTTTTTTTTTTTGTATGGCTACGTACTTATGAACGGCCCATACGGGGAACAGAGCCGAAGTTTGAAGGGCTTAAAATCGGAAGAGAGCAAATTTCAAAAAATGGCTCGTTTGTTTCTAGGATAATATTCCATAGTAATTAGATCACTAATACATTTGATCTCTCTTGATAAATGAGGGAGGAGATACGATTGTCGACGATTTTCGCAACTTTGACAGCCTCGTGACGTTGACCTCTGACTCTTGGGACGACCTTCGAAGTTATAGTCGTTGTGCATGTTCATCGCCTCTATCCATTCAACTATTGGTATTTTGTCTCACGCGTTTGATTGTGGTGGACGAGACGGTACGGAGTCACGTACGGGACGAACAGACTTCGAGACTGGGGTTATTAGCTCATCTCACTGAGATGAATAGAAGATTGCGTAATAAGCCGGAAGCCGGTGGTGAAATAGCGGACCTCGCATGTTGCCAATACAGGGGCCAGACGACACATCGGTAGGAAATAGTTGGTCAAATTTAAATCTTCTTAAATATCCTATGAAACCCGTGATGCATTATTAGCGTTCTGAATGCTTCCTTATAGGCGATTGCCAAATCGGTCATTTTTGCACTTGATGACCCCTTTACTTTGACCTGAAGGCGAATAATGTGAAAAGCGCTCAGACGAATCTATAGAGAGACGACTAGTATTTATCATCGTTGTCAAGTTAGAAACTCATCGGCGCAGACCTTGAGAGGAGATATAAAAATAAATACTGTTGAAGACGGAGGACAGAGACAGACGGACGGACTGAGCGACATCGAAACGGTTTTATAAAGGTCAGCGAGCTGACCTCATACGAAACCGATGCAGCACGGGACAGCCGTATAAATAACATGTCATTGCAGACGCACGCCTGTATGAGGACTGCACAGCGTCTTCATTCGGACGTCTGCCGGCATGGAGTTTACGATAACAAGCTTCCGTCGATTTCGCTTCGCTATCCCGCAGCCACCGGTGGTTCTCCGATGTGGAGGTGCTTCTCGTACTTCGGCCTTGATGCAAGACCAAAACAGAGGCGTGCTGTGCGGGCCTGGATCACTCAGGCCGCACGGCGTTACCAGGAGAGCAGGCGCATTGCACGTAACCTCGATCGCTGGGGGTGCCCGGGCGGGTATGCGGGGGCCGATGCGACCTCAGCCGCGGTCGCGGGGACAGCCCAGGAGTTCGTGCAAGGCGATTCAATCACGGGGTTCGGAGCGAGACGATTCCGGCAAGCTCGCTTGGGCTGGCCGGATGAAGTGAGGCGCTTACGGTAAGCGGCTCGACCGACCCTAGGTCAAGCGTTGAGTTATTGGGTTCACGGTTCGGTTAGCGACCCGCCGTGTCAGGAATTATCCGGTGTGGACGACGGCCTACAATTCCGGTGAGTCTGGTGGGAACCTGAGATAGCTTCCCCTGGTGGTTTCTCACCCGACACCCCGGCCCATGGACAATATTTTATCGATTAAGCAGGAACCGAAATCCAGCTTTTCCCATTGGCCATGGTTCCCGATTGTGGTTTAACTGTCGAGTATTTTCAGGACCTAACCCCGTGGATATTTGAGAGAGTTGACTGTAATGAAAATTTATACATAATCTATGTATATAAACTCAGTAGAAAATTCAAATCAATTTATACATAATCTACTTCATATAAACTCATAGCAATATTGAATCAAATTATACATAATTAACTCATATTAAACTCATAGCAAATTCAATCAATTATAACTAAGTCTACTTTCATATAAACTAGCATATGATCATATACTAACAATATTGCCAATTATAAATATCAATTATTATTAATCATAGCTAATAATTATACTATCTTTTCATATAACTCATAGCAATATTGAATCAAATTTATACATAATTACTTTCATATAAACTCATAGCATTATTATTTGTAAATATCTATATAATATAGAATTGTACATAATCTACTTTCATATAACTCATTAGCAAATATTCAATCAAATTTAATGATAATACTTCTATTAACTTCAAGCTATCAAAATGTCAATCTACTCAATGAATACAAATCATTTTATTTTCCACTTCTTGTTTAATGAAAGTAGCATGGCACACTTGATGCACAGCAACCGCAGTGTTACATCAACTAAGCGACTACGAAAGTGGAAACAGATGTCAATTGAATTTTAAATAAACGCGTGAGGGGCCGCTCAAGCAAAAATCTCCATATTCTAGGAATCATTCCAATCATCATACCATTTCCTTAGATTTGAAATTCAGGTGTGTTGTATCGTCAGATCTAAGATGTTTGAAGCAACTTGCTAAAAACTCTTAAAACTTCTCCACATGGGTATCAGTTACTATGTGGACATGGGAATCTTCCAGAATTGGCCAAGGCGATGAGCCATGGGATTGTTCCGTTGCCAGATTCTGGGAAATCTCATGAAGAATGTTTATCCAAGCAGGAAGAAATCATGCTGTACAGGAAGGATTATAATTCTTGGTTGCACTCGATTTTTCACGGCACATACATTTTTTGGCAGGAAATTGAGAATAAGAAACGACAATTCACTTTACAGACAAAAATAAAAATGTGGTCACATGTTCAGATGTTTAAATGAGACATCAAATATGTGGGACTCACAATTTCTTTCATTGGTCCCGTTTGGATGCAATGCTAATCAGAATAATCACCAATTATACACCTTAAAAGGGAATGCAGAATAATCTTACTTGAGAATAAAACTTTGATAGTCCAGCATCTCCCAAGCGAGTTGCATTGTCCTACATTGCAGCCACTGCCTACTCTATGCATCATCATCACCGCGCATCCTCTCCACCATCACCGCCACCTCCCACCGTCGCCACCATCCTCTCCACGTCGCCGCTCCCACCGCCACTCCGCCTCCGCCATCACGCATCCACTCCGCGTCGTCACTATCTGCTCCACTGCCTGTTGCTCCCTCCATTCAAAGTCGCTCCGAATATTCCATTTTTTTCCTGAAATTTAACAAATTCGACAGTTCAACTCATCACTATCAACATTACATTTATAGAATATAAAAACATAATGTTAGGCACTCAAGCATAACATAACATCAGCGGTTGCAGCCTTAGAGTCAAAAAGGTTTTTCCCAACCACGCTTACAAAAGGGTCTCATTTCAGTGAAACTCGGCACAATGTTTGTCTTTTGGGGCATTCCATGTCAAGTGTACACACCCTCCTGGAACACTAAATACCTCATTTTTCCCCATATGTTGTCATTTATTTACTTGGGTGAAAAAACTCAAAATACTAACTTTTAGACCTGTGGGCCCATTTTAGGGCCCCCCAAATTTGGGTGCCCGGCTGCCACCATTCTTCCAGTGCCATATCACAGGTTGTAGTGGTTCAATTGGCTGATCTTGGTATCAAAATGCTCGTAAAAGCGAGATCTTTCGAATCGCGTAAAGTAAAATCACTCCGAACAGTAATTCAAAAAGTTATAGTTTGGGGCGCCCTTAACCTTGGGCCCCGCCCCAGCAAACCGATGTCCCGATTTTTTCGTGTGAGAATACCCTTCATATACTCCAACACCTAGCATAAATAAAATGGGATCTCAATGGTTCAAGTGTGATGATGGTTTTATTGTTCTGGGACTCGGGTGCTGGACACACAATACCCACAATACATCGCACAATATTGAACACAAGATTTCATACCCATACATCAGTAGATTGTACATAATTTTCCACATGCACATGCAGGAACTGGAAGCGATACTAGTATGAGTAAGAGTTTTTCCTAGAATATTATAGTCAAGATTTTTTGCCAACCAATGTTTTATTTGACAGCTGTGTTTCTTTTTTTACTGATTGTGTAGGTTCTACCTGTAGCAGTTTTTGGTTCTACGGAAGAAGTATATCAGAAATGTCTAAAATGCAGTGATCTTCAAGTCAGGAAAAGAAACTATTTGCGGCTCGTTTGGTGAGAAAATTCACTTTCACTTCATGAGTGTCCTGAAGGCTTCCATGATGCAGGAACCACATTTCATCATAGTGCACTGTGACATAACTGAGAGTTTCCCGTTAAAAGTTGGTGTAGATTTTGAAATAGCTGACTCGATAATGTTCCTCGCTAGGCTGAATTCGCGTACTTGAAGAGCAGTTTCAGAAATAGGGATGAAAGCATGAAGTTTTTGAGTTCCAGCTATGGTTTTGGCCGTTTTTTAACCTTTCTTCCAGATTTCGTTCTTCCTCGTCATACGCCTCTTGGTCCGTAACCGAACTTCATTTCATTCAACACTATTTTCAGCAAAGGCCAAAAGATATATTTGGAGAAACAGTTTGACTGTCGTAAGGTCTACGCAGGCTCTCACATGTTGCTTCTTGTTTGACTGTACCTCCACCCACTGAAGGGCCCTTGCCATGACGTGTGGCAAAAAAAATGCCATTCTGCGTCAATACATACTCTGATTGTGAGACATAGGTTTATGAAGGCTTTGCAATTCTTATATTGGCCAGCGCAACCATCTGAGAAATAGTAAAGTTTCTTTACATTTCCAAAGCTAGATTTCAAGTGTTCAATGAGCATTCTTTGGAAGAGGTGACTGAGACAAACGTCGTGAGTATTGCATTCTGTATAATCGTGACAAGTCGTGGTTTAATTTGCATCGTCCGATTTGAAATAGTAAACCAGGGGTAATTGTCGCTTGAGAGCAGTTCCAATGGAATCTTGGGCCGCATCCTGTACGACAAAACTAATATTTCTCTGAGAGTCTCCAATAATGACAAATTCTCCTTCACCGATTTCGTCTTTCTTATTTTTCAGAAACTGAGATTGCGCCTTGGCAATGAATCGTGTCTACTAATTCACCGCGCGTTCACAGAATGATTAATGAATCTTCCAAAGGCAGACATGGAGCTCAGTTCAGATCTGTCGGTGGATGTCCACCGTTTAAACTGAATTTCATCAATATCCTCCAGTTCATAAGCATCAGCAGCTGGTTTGAAGTCTTCAATTGATGGGCAACTTTCACAAGTTCTGAAATAGCATGCCGGTTGTGCTGGTACAAACTATGCGTGCTATCACATGATGATAGCTAGAAGTTCGGCTATCTGTGGCATTTTGGAACCAAACATCATGAGTTTCACATTTTGATGTATCGTACATACACATACACGTGTGTACCCTGAACCGCCAGAACACTCCGAGGGACGGAGCATGGCGAACTTCGCGAATCCAACTTTCAAGCCAGGGTTCTTCTCTTTGATTCTGAAACAGTTCCTTGAGATTGTTTAGTAGCAGGCACTTTTGAATTTGTCTTTTTCATGTTCATCCTGACACCACACAGTCCTTTTTTCCGCATTATTCGGCTGACTTCATCACTTCGGTAAATTCGGTTACGCGGATTTCACTTCGTCAGGCAATATTTTACCCTGTTGGGATTTGTTGACGATAGCATACCATTTTCTTTCTCTAAATTTTGGCTTGCACAGCCATTCTTTGGGAACAACTGAATTCACTCATCATCCCTCTGATGCTCATATTCCAGCAAATATTGTCAGTATACGTATTTGCTCTGAACGGCTCGAAACAAGTATTTTTCTTTCAGGCTTTTGATCACCTCTGGCATGCAGTTTTCATCACATTTTGACGCCGTATTTGTGTTTTCTTCCGCAGAGCTTGGTCCAGCAACTAGTTCTAATTTCTTCACACAGAATCTTCCACTTTACTTCGCTTTTCAGGAACGTACCCTGGGTTCCTTTACGCCTTTCATTTGTCGAATGGGCTTTCGCCTGTCATCGATAACGACTGGTTTAATGGGTCAACTTCTGCTTCTCGCTCAAAAACCTCCTCGTCCTCATCTGTCGAAATAGATTCTGCAATGCCTTCGATAGTACCTTCTGATGATATTTCGAACTGGTCGAAGATGATTCTTCAATACGCTCTGGTGACAACTGAGAAAGTTTTTTTCTGCACGAAGTACAAAGTCTGTCATCTTTTTTCACCTTTGAAGAAATTTTCATCAACATATCATTTGACACATTGCGAGATCTTTTCGTTGTTTCGTTTTATGGCAGCTGAACGGATCGCAACAGTATTATCGGAACTCCTTTCGATCTTCAGTCGCCATGCTTACTGCAAAATATGCAAAAACTGAGATTAGCCCATTTATACTTAATTCGATGATGGTTATACAAAAAAATGTACACTTAAAAATCAATAGACACAATAGGCAGAATAATTTTTCGCAAATGATGCAATATATATACATATATATATATATATGTATTGTTACGGCTGTGGAAATTCGCAAACACCATTCAGGTCCCGTAGCTGAGATATTTCTGAAGTACATGTATAGTTAGCCAAACCATTGTTTAGAGGGAATTAATGTGATTCATTCGGGCTGCGATCCTTTGAGTTAGGCGTTTTTCTGTTCTACCTTTATTTTGAGCCAACCACGCCCAACAAAACAACAAACAACGCCAGCAGCGACAACCTACCTTCACCACTCGCTACCGCAAACCTCACATCACCGCCATTCCAAACGGCACCATGGCCATCGGACACCGCCGAAAACCCTCCACCACCTTCTCCTACGGCCATTCCCGCACCACCTGTGGGCACCGAGCGTCGGGCTATCTTCAGCGTACACGCGAGCCACGAGTGCAGATGGCGGTTTTTCCGAGGAGAATTCGGATCAGGAATGCTACACGCCCACATCTGATCCATCCAATTAGGAAGCGCGGGGCGGCTTGGCCCCGCCTCCAGACGCATCTGAGGGAAATCGGGATATGCAAATTTGAGGATCAGGAAAGATTCACGCCCCTTTTTCTCCGTCCAATCGGCGAGCGTGGCTCCGCCCTGAGGTCGTTTGGATCCGAGAATTGCATATGGTGGGTTCCTGTGCCGATAAAGAGACGAGCGCAAGGCGAATCGTGGCAGAAGTGTGGCAGTGAGTCGAGTGTGGCAGAAGTGGGGCAGATGAGTACGGAGGCGAACGGCTACGGAGCGAACGGCTGCGGAGGCGAACGGCTGCGGAGGGAGATCGGCTGAGGAGAACCGGAGGCTCGGGTCCGGGGCGAGGAAGTCAGCGACGAGGTCGCGTTGAATCGCGCATCGCGGGACTCGAGCAAGCCAGCCATACTCCCTCCCCAGAGCATCAACAATCCCCCTCCCCCCGCGCTGAGAGAGTGCGACAAGGGGGCCCCGTTCCCACTTTACACCAGCAGGTGCCCACGAAACCGCCGTGCAGCGACATTTTGCGGCTCGCCACGAGGGCGCGGGTAGGACCCTTCGGTCTCGTGGACCTGGCCGCTCATCCAGGTTCCACGCGCATTAGGCCCACGGGCCAGTCTGACTCCTTGCTTTGAGGGGGTCTTTCCTTTGCTTTGGTGTGAATGCGTGTTGTGCGCCGTGTCTTGTAAGGTAGAAACTGTATAAGTTTGCCGTGTGTACGCGTATTCGGTCGTAGCTCTGCATTATTGTTTTTGTCTTAAATTGATATATGTGCATTTGTGATTACTGTATGGCTGTATATGTGTGCTATCCGTGTGTGTGAATTAATGTGCTTACTTGTTAACTGTGCCCGTTTCGCTTCGTCTTTTCTTTAATTGAACCTCCATCTTGCTTCACGTAAAAGGGTTCGTAGTGGGCTGGATACGCCCAATAATTAATCAGGAACCGTCGAGGCCGACGATAACACCGCTCGGTTATCCCGATAGCACGGAACGGACGCTTAAGCGGTCCGTGTCCGAAGTCGACCTGCGGCGAGGTGCGATCGCCGCGTTTACCATCCGCGTGGGTACTTAGGTAGGTCGAGTTTGGCGAACAACCCTATCCACGCGGGTGGCTGATTGGCACGATCGTGGTGAGGCCGAAAGGCCCACCCGTGACTGGCTCCCGGCGTTAGTCCGAGAGGGTCACGACTGAATTGTCCGTCCGGTGGCGAGGCGGTCGCGATTCGAGTCACGTGGCCGATCGCACGCCGGCGGCGCGGAATTCGCAACAATATATATATATAATAGTCCAGAGATGATGATTGTCAATTTCAGACATAAAGTTGCCTGCCAGCAGGTGACGTCATTGGAACGATGACGGCAGACGTCGCCC
>CM068962.1:3963174-3974159 GCA_035128595.1 Eptatretus atami
GCAGAATGGCATTTTTTTGCCACACGTCATGGCAAGGGCCCTTCAGATGGCGTGGGAGGTACAGTCAAACAAGAAGCAACATGTGAGAGCCTGCGTAGACCTTACGACAGTCAAACTGTTTCTCCAAAATATCTTTTTGCCTTTGCTGAAAATAGTTTGAATGAAATGAAGTTCGGTTACGGGACCCAAGAGGCGTATGACGAGGAAGAACGAAATCTGCGAAGAAAGGTTAAAAACGGCCAAAACCATAGCTGGAACTCAAAAACTTCATGCTTTCATCCCTATTTCTTGAAACTGCTCTTCAAGTACGCGAATTCAATCCTTAGCGAGGAACCATTTATCGAGTCAGCTATTTCAAAATCTATCACCAAACTTTTAACAGGGAAACTCTCAGGTTATGTCACAGTGCACTATGATGGAAAATGGTGGCTTGCCTCTGCACATGGAAGCCTTTCAGGCACACTCATTGAAGTGAAAGTGAATTTCTTCATCCAAACGAGCCCGCAAATAGTTTCTTTTTCCTGACATTGAAGATCACTGCATTTTAACATTTCTGATATACTTCTTCCGCTAGAACCAAAACTGCTACAGGTAGAACCTACACAATCAGTAAAAAAGAAACACAGCTGTCAAATAAAACATTGGTTGGCAAAAAATCTTGGACTATAATATTCTAGGAAAAACTCTTACTCATACTTAGTTCGCTTCCAGTTCCTGCATGTGCATGTGGGAAAATTATGTTACAATCTACTGATGTAGTGTATTGGAAATCTTGTGTTCAAATATTGTGCGATGTATTGTGGTGTCCAGCACCCGAGTCCAGCAACAATAAAACCATCATCACACTTGAACCCATTGAGATCCCATTTTCATTTATGCTGAGGTGTTGGAGTATATGAAGGGGTATTCTCACACGAAAAAATCGGGACCATCGTTTGACTGGGGACGGCGGGGCCCAAGGTTAAAGGGCGCCCCCAAACTATAACTTTTTGAATTACTGTTTCGGAGTGATTTTACCTTCTTTACGACGATTCGGAAAGATCTCGCTTTTTACGAGCATTTTGATACCAAGATCAGCCAAATTGGACCACTACAACCTGTGATATGGCCACTGGAAGAATGGTGGGGCAGCCGGGGGCACCCAAATTTGGGGGGCCCCTAAAATGGGCCCACAGGTCTAAAAGTTAGTATTTTGAGTTTTTTCACCCAAGTAAATAAATGACCAACATATGGGGAGAAAATGAGGTATTAGTGTCAGGAGGGTGTGTACACTTGACATGGAATGCCCCAAAAGGACAAACATCTGTGCCGAGTTTCACTGAAATGAGACCCTTTTGTACGTGGTTGGGGAAAAACCTTTTTGACTCTAAGGCTGCAACCGCTGATGTTATGTTATGCTTGAGTGCACTACATTTATGTTTTTATATTCTATAATGTAATGTTGATAGTGATGAGTTGGAATGTTCTGAATTTGTGTAAATTTCAGGAAAGAAAATGGAATATTCGGGAGCGACTTTGAATGGAAGGGAGCAACAGGCAGTGGAGCAGATAGTGACGACGGCGGAGTGGATGGCGGTGATGGCGGAGCGGATGGCGGTGACGGCGACGGTGGAGAGGATGGTGGCGACGGTGGAGAGGATGGCGGTGATGGTGGAGAGGATGGCGGCGGTGATGATGATGGCATAGAGGAGGGCAGTGGCTGCAATGTAGGGACAATGCAACTCGCTTGGGAGATGCTGGAGCTATCAAAGGTTTTATTTCTCAAGTAAGATTATTCTGCATTCCCTTTTAAGGTGTATAATTGGTGATTATTCTGATTAGCATTGCATCCAAACGGTGACCAATGAAAGAAATTGTGAGTCACATATTTTGATGTCTCATTTAAACATCTGAACATGTGACCACATTTTTATTTTTGTCTGTAAAGTGAATTGTCGTTTTCTTATTCTCAATTTCCTGCCAAAAAATGTGATTGTGCCGTGAAAATCGAGTGCAAGCCAGAATTATTAATCCTTCCTTGTGACGAGCATGATTTTCTTCCTGCTTGGATAACATTCTTATGAGATTTCCCAGAATGCCTGCAACGGACAAATCCAATGGCTCATCTCCTTTGGCCAATCTGGCAAGAAAATTCACCATGTCCCCTTCAAAGTGAACTGATACCCATGTGGAGAAGTTTTGTTAAGAGTTTTTTGCATTATCCTTGCCTTCAACACTTAGAGTGCTGAATATACAGACACACCGATATTTTCAGATGCTAGAGGAAATTGTATGATGATGTTGGGAATGATTCCTAGAATATGGAGATTTTTGCTTCGAGCGGCCCCTCACGCGTTTATTTTAAATTCAATTTGAATTCTGTTTTCACTTTCCGTAGTCGCTTAGGTTGATTAACACTCGGTTGCATGGCATCAAGGTGGCCATGCTTACTATTCATTAATATCAAGGAAGTGTGAAAATAAAATTGATTTTATGTATCTCATTAGAGGTAGATTATGTACAAATTTGATTTGAATATTGCTATGAGTTTATATGAAAGTAGATTATGTATAAATTTGATTTGAATTTTGCTATGAGTTTATATGAAAGTAGATTATGTACAAATTTGATTTTAATATTGCTATGAGTTTATATGAAAGTAGATTATGTATAAATTTGATTTCAATATTGCTATGAGTTTATAAAGAGAGAGATATCCAGTTCTATTTCAAATAATATTGGGGCTATTTGTCATACTGGGAACCAAGACTAGCATAAAAAATTGAAATAAATATGTCAGCCCTACAAGAAATATCATTAATTTACAAATGTGAAAATAAAAAACAGGCCCTTATTGACACATTTCATTACAAATTCCCCAGAGTGAGCACATGAAGGACTCAATATAGACCAGGAAGACCATACTTTTTTTTTATAGATTTTCAAAACGCTTTGTTTAGAATATCTCCTCCAAAATTTTGTTTAGTAAACTATTTAGGGCCACTGATCACTTTCTACAATGAGGGTTCCCTGAAACATCGTGGCTCACACTTCCCTGCGTTGGCCTTGATGCAATGACAATAGCATGTACAACTTGTTATTGTCTGCAAGCTTGTCTTGCCACCACGACCTCCTCCCCCCATCAATCCAGCTTTCTCTCCTTAATACCCTTCTATGTCGACTGTCGAGTAGGGAAATGCTTAAGTTTCTTGCTCTGTTTGAATTTTTGGTTTTTTTTTTTTTTTTACAGAAACACAACAGCAAAAAGCTGTAGAGAGAAAAAAGAGAGCTCTGGAGAATGTAACATGGAAGGAGAGAAAGTCGAAAAATCGTAAAAAACAAAGAAGAGGGCGAGTGTAAGTTGGAGAAAACAAGAGATTGTTTGGGACGCTGAAAGGAGAGTCTGAGAATGGGCCCGGAGCCACGAGCGGTGCGGTGTGTGTACATTCGACGCAAGAGTACAGGAGAGAAAAAGGAGGATTGCGAGAGCAGTGAAGAGAACATTGGTGAGGTTAGTGGTGAGAACGCAGGGAGGGGAAATGTGGCGAGGGAGGGAACGAACACGGGGAATCGGAGGACGGGCGAAAGAGAGTGAGGGAGTAGTTGGATTTCAAGGAAAAACGGACGAAGAGTTAGTTCGATTGCTTGGGGCTGGAAAGAGAAGTCTTGTAATGGACGAACTGCAACTGCCGTGGAAATTTTCAGCTCGCGGCTCAGATTGTGTGAGTTTTTATTTTTATTGTAATTTTTCTTTTTTTCAACAAATTTCAACCTTGTTGCATTTGTATGTATTGTAATATTTTGTTTCACAATTTAATTGGAAGATGAAAAACGGAGATGTGTGTGTGTGGTGAAGGATGATTGTGTGAATGGGAAAAGGACTGCGTTTTGTGTACAGGTCAAGAGAAATTATGGTGAGATGGCAACAGAATGTGCGGAGGTATTTTTATCTCTATGGAACAGCCCTTTTGGAATTGGCAAGGTTTGTATAAAACACACACTCGAATGCACACATTCCACCATTCACCTTTCCTGGTATGTGCCACATTATAGAGTTTATGTGTACAAAGGACAGTCAAAAAGTTTTTTCCTTCGTAAAAAAAATTGGAGCCAAAAACACAATTTCTGTTCCAATGTCTTCGGAAAACCTGGACATCGTTTGACGAAGTGTGTGACACAGATCGGTCGGAAGGTAGCTAAAGGAGAAAAAGGGGCGTTCCATGTCAAGTGTACACATTTTTCAGGCGAAATTTTGACACATTCGTCTCAGATTTCACTCTTTTTTTGTGCAAGTGTTTGTATCCACGGGTAAAACATTGTGTCAATTTTCAGAACCTGGGGGCCATCGGGGCCCATTTTAGGCCCCCCCAAATTTGGGTGCCCCCGGTTGACCCACAATCTTCCAGTGGCCATATCAACAGGTTGTAGTGTTCGCGATTTGCATGATCTTGGTATCAAAATGCTCGTAAAAGCGAGATCTTTCGAATCGCGTAAAGTAAAAATCACTCCGAAACAGTAATTCAAAAAGTTATAGTTTGGGGCGCCCTTTGACCTTGGGCCCCACCCCCCCAGCCAACCGATTATCCCGTTTTTTTCGTGTGAGAATACCCCTTCATATACTCCAACACTCAGCATAAAATTAAAATGGGTTCAAGTGTGATGATGGTTTTAATTGTTCAGGGTCCACATATCACTAATTCTTGATTCGACATTGGGCGACGTCTGCCGTCATCGTTCCAATGACGTCACCTGCTGGCAGGCACTTTATGTCTGAAATTGACAATCATCATCTCTGACTATTATATATATAATATTGTTGCGAATTCCGCGCCGCCGGCGTGCGATCGGCCACGTGACTCGAATCGCGGACCGCCTCGCCCACCGGACGGACAATTCAGTCGTGACCCTCTCGGACTAACGCCGGGAGCCAGTCACGGGTGGGCCTTTCGGCCTCACACGATCGTGCCAATCAGCCACCCGCGTGGGATAGGGTTGTTCGCCAAAACTCGACCTACCTAAGTACCCACGCGGATGGTAAACCGGGCGATCGCACCTCGCCGCCAGGTCGACTTCGGACACGGACCGCTTAAGCGGTCCGTTCCGTGCTATCGGGATAACCGAGCGGTGTTATCGTCGGGCCTCGACGGTTCCTGATTAATTATGGCGTATACCAGCCACTACGAACCCTTTTACGTGAAGCAAGATGGAGGTTCAATTAAAGAAAAGACGAAGCGAAACGGGCACAGTTCAACAAGTAAGCACATTTAATTCACACACACGGATAGCACACCATATACAGCCATACAGTAATCACAAATGCACATATATCAATTTAAGACAAAAACAATAATGCAGAGCTACGACCGAATACGCGTACACACGGCAACACTTATACAGTTTCTACCTTACAAGACACGGCGCACAACACGCATTCACACCAAAGCAAAGGAAAGACCCCCTCAAAGGCAAGGGAGTCAGACTGGGCCCGTGGGCCTAATGCGCGTGGAACCTGGATGAGCGGCCAGGTCCACGAGACCGAAGGGTCCTACCCGCGCCCTCGTGGCGAGCCGCAAAATGTCGCTGCACGGCGGTTTCGTGGGCACTGCTGGTGTAAAGTGGGAACGGGGCCCCCTTGTCGCACTCTCTCAGCGGCGGGGGGAGGGGGATTGTTGATGCTCTGGGGAGGGAGTATGGCTGGCTTGCTCGAGTCCCGCGATGCGCGATTCAACGCGACCTCGTCGCTGACTTCCTCGCCCCGGACCCGAGCCTCCCGGTTCTCCCTCAGCCGATCTCCCTCCGCAGCCGTTCGCCTCCGCAGCCGTTCGCCTCCGTAGCCGTTCGCCTCCGTACTCATCTGCCCCACTTCTGCCACTCGACTCACTGCCACACTTCTGCACGATTCGCCTTGCGCTCGTCTCTTTATCGGACACCAGGAACCCACCATATGCAATTCTCGGATCCAAACGACCTCCAGGGGGAGCCACGCTCGCCGATTGGACGGAGAAAAAGGGGCGTGAATCTTTCCTGATCCTCAAATTTGCATATCCCGATTTCCCTCAGATGCGTCTGGAGGCGGGGCCAAGCCGCCCCGCGCTTCCTAATTGGATGGATCAGATGTGGGCGTGTAGCATTCCTGATCCGAATTCTCCTCGGAAAACCGCCATCTGCACTCGTGGCTCGCGTGTATCGCTGAAGATAGCCCGACGCTCGGTGCCCACAGGTGGTGCGGGAATGGCCGTAGGAGAAGGTGGTGGAGGGTTTTTCGGCGGTGTCCGATGGCCATGGTGCCGTTTGGAATGGCGGTGATGTGAGGTTTGCGGTAGCGAGTGGTGAAGGTAGGTTGTCGCTGCTGGCGTTGTTGTTGTTTTTGTTGGGGCGTGGTTGGCTCAAAATAAAGGTAGAACAGAAAAACGCCTAACTCAAAGGATCGCAGCCCGAATGAATCACATTAATTCCCTCTAAACAATGGGTTTGGGCTAACTATACATGTACTTCAGAAATATCTCAGCTACGGGACCTGAATGGTGTTTGCGAATTTCCACAGCCGTAACAATAACATATATATATATATATGTATATATATTGCATCATTTGCGAAAAATTATTCTGCCTATTGTGTCTATTGATTTTTAAGTGTACATTTTTTTGTATAACCATCATCGAATTAAGTTATAAATGGGCTAATCTCAGTTTTTGCATATTTTGCAGTAAGCATGGCGACTGAAGATCGAAAGGAGTTCCGATAATACTGTTGCGATCCGTTCAGCTGCCATAAAACGAAACAACGAAAAGATCTTCGCAATGTGTCAAATGATATGTTGATGAAAATTTCTTCAAAGGTGAAAAAAGATGACAGACTTTGTACTTCGTGCAGAAAAAAACTTTCTCAGTTGTCACCAGAGCGTATTGAAGAATCATCTTCGACCAGTTCGAAATTATCATCAGAAGGTACTATCGAAGGCATTGCAGAATCTATTTCGACAGATGAGGACGAGGAGGTTTTTGAGCGAGAAGCAGAAGTTGACCCATTAAACCAGTCGTTATCGATGACAGGCGAAAGCCCATTCGACAAATGAAAGGCGTAAAGGAACCCAGGGTACGTTCCTGAAAAGCGAAGTAAAGTGGAAGATTCTGTGTGAAAGAAATTAGAACTAGTTGCTGGACCAAGCTCTGCGGAGAAAACACAAAATACGGCGTCAAAATGTGATGAAAACTGCATGCCAGAGTGATCAAAAGCCTGAAAAGAAAAATACGTTGTTCGAGCCGTTCAGAGCAAATACGTATACTGACAATATTTGCTGGGAATATGAGCATCAGAGGGATGATGAGTGAATTCAGTTGTTCCCAAAGAATGGCTGTGCAAGCCAAAAATTTAGAGAAAGAAAATGGTATGCTATCGTCAACAAATCCCAAACAGGGTAAAATATTGCCTGACGAAGTGAAATCCGCCGTAACCGAATTTTACCGAAGTGATGAAGTCAGCCGAATAATGCCGGGAAAAAAGGACTGTGTGGTGGTCAGGAATGAACATGAAAAAGACAAATTCAAAAGTGCCTGCTACTAAACAATCTCAAGGAACTGTTTCAGAAATTCAAAGAGAAGAACCCTGGCTTGAAAGTTGGATTCGCGAAGTTCGCCATGCTCCGTCCCTCGGAGTGTGTCCTGGCGGTTCAGGCGGTACACACAGTGTATGTGTATGTACGATACATCAAAATGTGAAACTCATGATGTTTGGTTCCAAAATGCCACAGATAGCCGAACTTCCTAGCTATCATCATGTGATAGCACGCATAGTTTGTAACCCAGCACAACCGCATGCTATTTCAGAACTTGTGAAAGTTGCCCATCAATTGAAGACTTCAAAACCGAGCTGCTGAATGCTTATGAACTGGAGGATATTGATGAAATTCAGTTTAAACGGTGGACATCCACCGACAGATCTGAACTGAGCTCCATGGTCCTGCCTTTGGAAGAATTCATTAATCAATTCTGTGAACGCGCGGTGAAATTAGTGAGACACGACTTCATTGCCAAGGCGCAATCTCAGTTTCTGAAAAATAAGAAAGACGAAATCGGTGAAGGAGAATTTGTCATTATTGGAGACTTCTCAGAAACTATTAGTTTGTCGTACAGGATGCGGCCCAAGGATTCCATTGGAACTGCTCTCAAGCGACAATTCACCCCTGGGTTTACTATTTCAAATCGGACGATGGCAAATTAAACCACGACTTGTTCACGATTATATCAGAATGCAATACTCACGACGTTGTCTCAGTCCACCTCTTCCAAAGAATGCTCATTGAACACTTGAAATCTAGCTTTGGAAATGTAAAGAAACTTTACTATTTCTCAGATGGTTGCGCTGGCCAATATAAGAATTGCAAAGCCTTCATAAACCTATGTCGTCACAAATCAGAGTATGGTATTGACGCAGAATGGCATTTTTTTGCCACACGTCATGGCAAGGGCCCTTCAGATGGCGTGGGAGTACAGTCAAACAAGAAGCAACATGTGAGAGCCTGCGTAGACCTTACGACAGTCAAACTGTTTCTCCAAATATTCTTTTTGCCTTTGCTGAAAATAGTTTGAATGAAATGAAGTTCGGTTACGGGACCCAAGAGGCGTATGACGAGGAAGAACGAAATCTGGAAGAAAGGTTAAAAACGGCCAAAACCATAGCTGGAACTCAAAAACTTCATGCTTTCATCCCTATTTCTGAAACTGCTCTTCAAGTACGCGAATTCAGCCTTAGCGAGGAACATTTATCGAGTCAGCTATTTCAAAATCTACACCAACTTTTAACGGGAAACTCTCAGGTTATGTCACAGTGCACTATGATGGAAAATGGTGGCTTGCCTGCATCATGGAAGCCTTTCAGGACACTCATGAAGTGAAAGTGAATTTTCTTCACCAAACGAGCCCGCAAATAGTTTCTTTTTCCTGAACATTGAAGATCACTGCATTTTAGACATTTCTGATATACTTCTTTCCGTAGAACCAAAAACTGCTACAGGTAGAACCTACACAATCAGTAAAAAAGAAACACAGCTGTCAAATAAAACATTGGTTGGCAAAAAATCTTGACTATAATATTCTAGGAAAAACTCTTACTCATACTAGTATCGCTTCCAGTTCCTGCATGTGCATGTGGAAAATTTATGTACAATCTACTGATGTAGTGTATTGGAAATCTTGTGTTCAATATTGTGCGATGTATTGTGGTGTATTGTGTGTCCAGCACCCGAGTCCCAGAACAATAAAACCATCATCACACTTGAACCCATTGAGATCCCATTTTCATTTATGCTGAGGTGTTGGAGTATATGAAGGGGTATTCTCACACGAAAAAATCGGGACCATCGTTTGACTGGGGAGCGGGGGCCCAAGGTTAAGGGCGCCCCAAACTATAACTTTTTGAATTACTGTTTCGGAGTGATTTTACTTTACGCGATTCGAAAGATCTCGCTTTTACGAGCATTTTGATACCAAGATCAGCCAAATTGACCACTACAACCTGTGATATGGCCACTGGAAGAATGGTGGGGCAGCCGGGCACCAAATTTGGGGGGCCCCTAAAATGGGCCCACAGGTCTAAAAGTTAGTATTTTGAGTTTTTTCACCCAAGTAAATAAATGACCAACATATGGGGAGAAAATGAGGTATTAGTGTCAGGAGGGTGTGTACACTTGACATGGAATGCCCAAAAGGACAAACATCTGTGCCGAGTTTCACTGAAATGAGACCCTTTTGTACGTGGTTGGGGAAAAACCTTTTTGACTCTAAGGCTGCAACCGCTGATGTTATGTTATGCTTGAGTGCACTACATTTATGTTTTTATATTCTATAATGTAATGTTGATAGTGATGAGTTGGAATGTTCTAAATTTGTGTAAATTTCAGGAAAGAAAATGGAATATTCGGGAGCGACTTTGAATGGAAGGGAGCAACAGGCAGTGGAGCAGATAGTGACGACGGCGGAGTGGATGGCGGTGATGGCGGAGCGGATGGCGGTGACGCGACGGTGGAGAGGATGGTGGCGACGGTGGGAGGATGGCGGTGATGGTGGAGAGGATGGCGGCGGTGATGATGATGGCATAGAGGAGGGCAGTGGCTGCAATGTAGGGACAATGCAACTCGCTTGGGAGATGCTGGAGCTATCAAGGTTTTATTTCTCAAGTAAGATTATTCTGCATTCCCTTTTAAGGTGTATAATTGGTGATTATTCTGATTAGCATTGCATCCAAACGTGACCAATGAAAGAAATTGTGAGTCACATATTTTGATGTCTCATTTAAACATCTGAACATGTGACCAACATTTTTATTTTTGTCTGTAAAGTGAATTGTCGTTTTCTTATTCTCAATTTCCTGCCAAAAAATGTGATTGTGCCGTGAAAATCGAGTGCAAGCCAGAATTATTAATCCTTCCTTGTGACGAGCATGATTTCTTCCTGCTTGGATAACATTCTTATGAGATTTCCCAGAATGCCTGCAACGGACAAATCCATGGCTCATCTCCTTTGGCCAATCTGGCAAGATTCACCATGTCCCTTCAAAGTGAACTGATACCATGTGGAGAAGTTTTGTTAAGAGATTAATTGCCTTCAACACTTAGAGTGCTGAATACAGACACACCGATATTTTCAGATGCTAGAGGAAATTGTATGATGATGTTGGGAATGATTCTAGAATATGGAGATTTTTGCTTGAGCGGCCCCTCACGCGTTTATTTTAAATTCAATTTGAATTCTGTTTTCACTTTCCGTAGTCGCTTAGGTTGATTAACACTCGGTTGCATGGCATCAAGGTGGCCATGCTTACTATTCATTAATATCAAGGAAGTGTGAAAATAAAATTGATTTTATGTATCTCATTAGAGGTAGATTATGTACAAATTTGATTTGAATATTGCTATGAGTTTATATGAAAGTAATTATGTATAAATTTGATTTGAATTTTGCTATGAGTTTATATGAAAGTAGATTATGTACAAATTTGATTTTAAAAT
>CM068962.1:4011601-4028372 GCA_035128595.1 Eptatretus atami
GTCTTTTAAAAACGATAAATATATAAACAGGCGAGCATTGGGTGGCTTTGACACCAACTCTGGTTTCGTTTCACTTTAAATGTGTGCTTCCCATTCGACCTGTTGCCGGGTTTTCAAAGCCAATTCACTAGCGCTTGATGGAGGTCCCGTTGCAGGTTTTCATTTAGAAAAGGATTATTGCAACAGAGAGAGGGGGGAGAGATGGAGACCGAGGTCAGGATATATAGTAAATCCCCTGTTTTGGGGTAATGATGAATCTTATCTGTATAATCCTATTCTTTCATATGAACATGCAACACAACAGGAGGTTAACGAGACAGATGAGAGATCATATAACCCGAGCAGAGAGTTAATGATTTTTTTTCTTCCCCAGGTGTGATCCTGGAATAACCAGTGAATGTCAGAACCGAAAATGGCAAAATTTCAATTTACCTTTTTTATTATTCCATGACAGCAGAGACCCTTTAGAATGCGTGACGGAGAAACTAATTGGCTCTTTATGTGGAGAGATTCGAGGATGAAAATAATGTAAAACACTTTGTATGATCTGTTAACTAATTTATCACTATTATGGTCTTCATAGACATTTTTGTATTCTGTGAGCAGTGATGTTTGTGACCAGGTGTCCTTGTCAACACAGCTTTAACTGAGGCCGTACGTCCCCCATGCGATTGATTCACATACGCTTGATTTTAGCTTTTCCATGAGCCTTGATCATGTAAAAAATACAAATAAAATAAAACGTTTCGAACCAATTTGGACCTGGTAGATTTTTGTCGAAATTACCGAGTCGGATCCGCACCGAGGTTTTGCCTTGAAGTCCCAGCACTAATGGATAGAAAGAGAAACCTGCTCCGTGTGCGATGCTCACACACTCAGGATGGTCTTTCCTCCGGATCGGTCCGGAGCTGTCTGTGGCGCATTGCGTGCCGGACCAACCGTGTTGCAAGCGCACTACAAAGCACAGGAATGGCAGGCTGAGGAAGCTCCTCAAAGCAAGCAGGTACTGAGAAGCAGCAACGACAGCAACCACAACCACAAGCAGCAGGGACCCAGAAGCAAGCACAGACTGCATGAACAATCAAGGAAACAACAAATGTCCAATGCGATGCACGTGCCTTTTATAATCTTTCACGTGGAATATCGAACCGCCTGTGGTGTGCACTGTGCACCCACTGGCCGACATGGCCTGTCATGCCCCCTCCCCCCCCCCCATGCTCCCCACACCCCTTGTTTTGGGAGCCATTCTTTTACCCTGGGGTGCAGTTGATGATCTGCCAAAAATTTTAAAAATCTTTCAAAGCCATGTAGGCTGACTGATGCAGTTGACTGCATTAGATTACGTGTTGGTGTTTTGAACAGACTGCCACAGAGCCAGTTTGCCTATCGTATGTTGATCGGTGTCATCCCAGCTCTAACTTAGTTATTATTAAGTGGTATTGTGTATCTATATGGGGTGGATGTGTGACGAGCACCTCTGTTGGTTACGACCCCCAGCAGCAAGTGCTGGTGTGCCACAGGTGTTGATGATCACTGTTGCAGTTGGTGGGAAAGGGGGGGAGGGGGGGTCTTGAGGTATATTCAGACAGTCCATTGACTTGCATAAGGGTTCCGTTCTTGAGACCTTTACGCAAGTCAAAGTTAATTGGGTTAAATCTGAAAAAAAGAAAGCTTTTGGGTAATTAATTGAACATTTACATGCACAGTACTAACATAGCAGGGGAAAAAGGAACGCTGAAAGGCAGAGGGAGGCAGACTGAAAGACGGGCCTACTCTCCGGAAATTGATGCATGTCGAACCTCTGAAGGAGAAGGGCGTAGCAAGACTGAGACGCAAAGCTTTGCAGCTTGAGTGGGTTACAGACTGTTCCTGGCTTGATTTATTACTATTATTATTATTATTATTATTATATTCACATGAACACAAGTCTCATCTCATCCTTCCCTCTGTCCTTCCTTTCACTGCTCACTTGCGTTCCTTCTTTCACTCTCCTTCGTGCTTTGCCTATTCATTTGTCGTCACACCATTTGTCATCGCCATCCATTCTTTCCTGCAACTTTGGTCTCCGTCCTTTAGCTCTTTTCCTTATTTCTTTGCCTTCCGCCTTTGCACACCTTCAATTTCACGTTCCCACGGCCGACAGCTCTGTCGCTGGAGACGCATTAAATACATGCCGCGAGTGACGTCTCTGCTCCGTGGTGAAACTTGTGCTGTGGCTGTGAGGAGCAGAAGGAGCAGGAGTTCCTATGGCCCAAGTTTCAGTCAGGACATGGGGGGGGGGGGGCAGAATCAACAAGTGTAAGGTGTGCAACTGTGCATCGGGTCCATGCTGACCCCCTGCACACACGACAAGTCGTGCCAAACTGGGCCATATGTAAAGCAACATAAAGACACAAATAATTGACGAATCTCAATTTTTCGTTATTTTAATGGGTGCTTACGCAAATCGACGTTCCATAACCCAATAACTGCCTCTACTCTCTCACGTGACGGCATGTTAATTTACTTTGTTTGAGGATGGTCAGTAGACCCTGAGTTATTGTATGACCATGCATTCTGGCCCTGTGGGTTGGGATGCATGTGTTTGTTTGACTGTGTGTGTGTGTCGGCCTTTGGGCTGAAGTACGTGTGTGCGCTAGTTTGACAAGCTTCGTTGGACTGTATACTTTGGTCATGGAGCCTCGGTGCACGTCCTCAGCTTTGTTACAATATTTTATTTTTTTATTATGAAAAGGCCCTCTCGTAATATTGATGAACAGTGGACCCTAAAGTTATTAATGACCATGTGTTTATTTTATTGGTTATTTATTCTAACTCATGTTCAATCTTTCCTTGTACCTTCCGATTCCCAATCTGTGTGCAGGAGGGAAGACAAAGAGGGAAAACTTTCAGCAGCTCAAGCTTATTTGAAACTTGGGGAATTGGGTCTGGAAACGGGTAAGTTTTGTTCACCATGTGCTTCAATTCAAAGCGTTACCTTTTGTATCCATCCATTTGAAATGTCTTCCACATCAGCTCATTCCTCTTCTTCATTTGTCGCATTTATATTTTTCCACTCTCTCAGAATCTTTCTCCCAAGCAGTGGAAGATCTGGAAATCTGTCTCGCTCTTCAGTCTCCGCTCCTCGCTCCCAGCTCTCGCCTTCTGGCTCAAACGCACTATCAGTTGGGACTCGCACTGTTTCTCTCGCATTCCTTCATCCCTTCGGCGTTACATTTCCTCAAAGCCTCGCATGCACTCTCTCTGCGTCTCGGTGAGAAAACCAAATATTGGGTAAAGAAAACTTTCGTTTCCAAATGGTAATTGTGCTTTCAAGACTTGAATTTTAGAAGCACAGCAAAAAGGAAGTGAAAACACATGGAATGTGTTGGGGAACAATGTGTAAATGTTGAGTTCACTTTGTAAATTAACTGATGGAAATGTGTCAACGCAAATGGTGGTTTGTCAGGTTTAATGTCAGAAGGTAATTGTGCCTTTTAATCACACATATTCTATATATTACGAGAAAATACAACCTGACACACACACACACACACACACACACTTTGTTCATGGTGTCGGTGATAGCTCGGACACCGTGAGATCTTTAACGGACACCAACTAATGCCTGCAGACGGGACAGCCAGTTTAACGTCCATCCGAGGGATGGCGCACACAATTATGTATCACCCTGCCTGTGAAACACCAGGATGACAGTTTATAGCTGGAGCAGGATTCAAACCCAGGCTAGACAGCTTAGAGCGCTCGTGCATCCCTCGTGGCGCTCCTGCCGTGGTGTTGGGATTCATTTCATTGTAACCACTGAAAACCTTTTTATGCCTGTGCTGATGAAGTTGCTGGAGGCATTATATTTACAGGTTGTCTGTCCTTCCGTCCGTCAGTGCTAGTTTTCTCTGTAACCGCTTATCCGATTGACACAATTTTAACCACAGGTGCGACTACTCATGTAGAATGTTTTGCTGATAATGATGACATCGTAGGTCATATGTTGTGGCAGCCAAGTTGGAAAAACAGAAAAATTTTGGACCTCTGTATCTCCAAAACCGCTCATGGAAAAAATTGAAACTTCACATGTGCCAAGTACTCTTCATGGGAAACTGTGTGATATATATTTTTTGTTGTTGCTGATGTCATAGTCTTCGTTGCATCATAATTGCAAAAGTCGAATACTTTATCAGATCAGTATGAACATTTTTGAGGTTCATCTCGGGCTAAATTGTATTGGGAGGGGGGGGGGGATTTATTTATGACCTCATCATTCATGTTAGTTCATTAGCCATATATATATTTATTTATTTTAACATAAAAGCCTTGAAAAACCTTCTCTGAAACAGCTCAACAGTTCGAGACGAAATGTTAGGTATGATCGCCCATCCACGAGGAACAAATAGTTCTCCAACTATGATGTCATTGGTCACATGATGTGACAGCTATGAGTTTTTGAAGAATAAACTTTTAAAAATCTTCTCCAGAATGGCTTTACAGATCGAGGGGGAAACTTCACCCACATGTTCCCCAAGCCTTGGGGATACCAGGGTGTTCACGAATAATTAATGTGACACATGGTCTGGCAGCCATATTGGCTTGAAAGAAAGTCTTTTAAAAAATTTATCTTCATCAATCGACGTGAAACGTTGCAATTGTGATCTAGTAGTCATGGGAAATACAGTGCCTATAGAAAGTGTACACCCCCATTCTACAAATTTCACAAAATTAATTAAAAATACAAATCTATAATATCTTGGTTTGATAAGTGTCCACCCCCCCTGAGTTAATACTTAGTGGAAACACCTTTGACAGCAACTCCAGCTGTGAGTCTGTTGGGATAGGTCTCCACCAACTTTGCACACCTTGATTGGGCAATATTTGCCCCTTTCTTCTGTACAAAACTGTTCAAGCTCAGTCAAGTTGCATGGGGAGCGTTGATGAACAGCAATGTTCAAGTCATGCCATAGATTTTCAATTGGATTGAGGTCGGGGCTCTGACTGGGCCACTCAAGGACATTTATCTTTTTGTTCCTTAAACACTCCAGTGTAGCTTTGGATGTGTGCTTCGGGTCATTGTCATGCTGAAAAGGTGAACTTAACTCATGGGCTTACCTTCAAACTGGGTTAAAAAGCAATCCTAGACTAAATCTCAGAAATCCTCATCCACTCTTCCCTTTCCCTGGACCCAATCTATCCCTCGCAAGTTAAAATCCCCCATAAGCAATACTCTTCCCTTACAACATGCCCTTTTGAATTCTTCATGTACTCCTCCTTCCTCCTCTTCCTTCACACCCAGAGCCCTATAAAACCATCCTACCAGTATCTTACTGTTTATACAATCTCTAATCTCTACCCACACAGAATCCTCAACATCCCACTGCAAACCTTGCTGCCACTTTCCCATTATCCTGAATCTATTTTTCAAAACCTCTGAGTAAACTTTCCCTCAATCATTCGCACCTAGGTCTACCACAACCAACTTCTTCCTGCCACGACCCGATACAATATCATTTACCCTTCCTTCAATGTCCCTAACTCCCGCTCTTTCAAAACTGCACAGAATTCCATGTGTACGATCCTTCCTCAATAAAGAAGAATCGACATATTTCATCGTCTCATCACCCACAAACACTGTCTCCCATAACTCATTCGTACCAATCTCTATTGCTGTACCCTCACCACTGCCAATATCCTCAGCAACCTCACAACACAACGATAACCAACTATTATTTACAAATTTCTCATATTCTGCTACTTGCTGCAATTTATCGATCCGTTCCTTCGTCCTCGTAATAATTATCCTCAAGTGGGCAATTTCCTTACACTTCCAACAACAGAAAGAGTTCTCTGCTTCCCCTATTCTTGAGACGGCCCACAATGAGCATCTATCACAACTTTATTTACTCCTCTTCCTTTCTCCTTCAGGTCTCTATTTATACCTTTTTTTCACCCCCATACTCCCAAGAACCCAACCGACTTAAACGCTAAACTTAAACACGAGGTCTCAGCCTGCTTCTTCCAATAAACTAACAGAAATACCTGCTAAACTGTTATGAACACAACTACATCCTTTATAAATACAAAAGCCACAACCCCTGACACAAATACGCAAAACAACACACACAAACACTGATGTTGATCTGGCTGAGTGGCTTACACAGTCACGTGCAAACAACCGGAAGTGATGATGTCGCCCCCCCCCCCAAATAAATAAATAAATAAATAAAAAAGAGCACCAGCTGCACTCTCATTTGAGGGAAATTAGTCGTCACAAAATCCAGAAGGGAGGATTTTCCATTACCATTCGGAGATATCCGGGTTTGAAAGTTCACAGATGGAGTCACAGAAGTCCTTTGTTGAAGAGCCATGGCTGGTGAGAGAGAGGTACCAACACCCAGTGAAGTTGCACGGTGACAATTTAAATTTCCATATATGAGGAAGAAAGAGTTGGGATGAATAGTTTTGAAAAAAGACTTTACGTATATAATTGTAATGCAGGTGGTAAACGGAGACGTGCAGTACGGTCGGCCCCGGAACGTCGATCCATTCATGGAATGCAGGAAATCTGACAGTTAATTACCCATTCACATGGGCTTCGCTCCAGCACTCTTCTGCCATTTCACACCGCATTCTCTCCATCAGGTTCCTTACCAGCACGAGAAGATCCCATGGGATTTCCTTCCTGTGTCGTGAAGATCCCATGGGATTTCCTTCCTGTGTCATGAAGATAGTTGCGTTTCAGGGAATTTCCTTCCTTGGTAGGAAGATCATCGGGATTATTCAATTTGCGGATGATCACGACCGCATGGGTTTATATGATCGTTGGTTTGGGTTATCCTTGGCATATGGTGGATAAAAAAAATAAAATGGGATTTCCTTCCTAGAGATAGTAAAGAACATATCGGAGATTCCTCTGTGTTCGTAAAGATCACTGCGCGCATCTTCTCACTAATCCGCTACGTCGTGAGCATATCGCGCTTTCATTCTCAGATAGTAGCTGAAGATCTGGGATCTACTTCTGTGTCAGCTAGAAGATATGGGATTTACACTTCCTGATGATCATGAAGATCTAATGGGATTCTTTTAGAGAAGTGAAGCTCACCATGGAATTTCTATCACTGGTAGTAGAGATCATGAGGATATATCCTTCTGTGTCGTGAAGATCCCATGGGATTTCCTTCCTGGGTAGTGGGGGACATGTTTAATATGTGTTAGTACAGGATGAGTGGTATATTGGTTGACATGTAGATGGCGTGATATCACAATATTTTTTTTCCTCTCTCTCTTACTCCTCATACCCTGCTTTCCTTTCTTATGCTGTTGACTTGCTCTCAGAGCTGGTAAGGGATTCAGACCCAGTGGAATCAAAGGAGCTTGAGGAGCTACTGGAAGAATTGCGAGAGAGAAGGAAGGATGCAGAGGAGAGCGCACGAGAGGTGAGACGAGCATTTTTTTTTTTTGCAAAATTGAGACTGCACTCACTAATTTGTATTTTTAACGATGTCTTCTGCAGTGCAAGGCCTTGCGCACTGAATAAAGCAAGTTTCCTTCCACTGAACATTACAACCCAGACTCGTAGGCTGCATGCATGGTTAAAGGCATAGAGATGAAAGCCTTCCACATATTTGTTTCCGCCGACGAAGTCGCCAGAGGCATTTATGTTTCAGGTCGTTGGTCTGATGTTCCAGACGTCCATGATTCCTTTTTAAATTCATGACCTCCGCCACCAAAGGTGGAAGGATGTTACGTTTTCACCCCTGTCTGTTTCTTTGTGTGTCGGATATCTCAAAGTTGTGGACGGATCCGGATGAAATTTTGTGGACAGGTTGGGTGTGTGACAAGGACGAACTGATTAGATTTTGGTGAAGATCCAGATCTGGCTACTGGAATTTTTAAAGTGATTCTTCACCGTTGAGAGATGGGGCTAAAGATGATATATAACACGACATTTCATAAATTTATTGGACCTCATTGGATCAGGCATTGCACGGCGGAGGTATGCACTCGACGAAGTGCCCTTCTAGTTTTCTGTGCAACCGCTTCTCCGATTGACATGAAATTTCCACCATAGGTGCGATAACTCGTTTTGAATGCTTTAATGATGATTATGACATCATAGGTCACGTGGTGTGGCAGCCATTTTGGGAAAAAGGAAAAACTTTGGACCTCTGGATCTCTGAAACCACTCCATGGGGAAAAAAATTTAAACTTGGCACATTAAGTGTTAACCACAACGTCATCGGTGAAGTGGTATCCCAGCCAAAATTTGACACATCGAACACTTTATCCAATCAATATGAAAAGTTTTTGAGGGTCATCCAGGGATAACTTGGTCAACAGGAAAAAAAATTTTGATGATGTCCATCGGTCATGTGGTTCAGCAGCTATATCTTATTAAAAACCAAAAATACCTTTTAAAAACAATCTCCAAAACTTTAAAAAAAAAAAAAAATTTGAGGTGATACTTTTACAGGTATGACCGCCTATCCATGAGGAACAAAAAGTTTCCTCTCTTTGATGACGTTGGTCACATAGTTTGGCAGCCATATTGGATTTACCCAAAAACCTTTAAAAATCTCCTCCAGAACGGCTTGACAGATCGAAGAGAAACCTCACACACGTGTTCCACCAAGCCTTGGGGATATCAGGGTGTTCACCAATAATTGATAGGTCACATGGTCTGATAGCCACATTGGATTGAAGGAAAGTTTAAAAAGTTTTCTCTTGAACCGCTTCATCGACTGACGTAAAACTTCACAAACATGATCTAACACCATTGCTGCATATCATGTGAAAATTATGACGTCATAAGTCATGTGCTTTGGCAGCCATATTGGATATAAAAACGCACCTTATCCGATAGGCACGAAACTTTACAAACCTGATCGCGCACCCAATTAGAGGCAGAACGTAAATTTATGATGTCAGAGGTCACATGGTTCAGCAGCCATATTGGATTGAAAATACAAACCTTAAAAATCTTCTTCCCCACAACGTCTTACGAGATCGATCTGAAAAACTCCAATACATCATCATCTAGCCTTGGGGAATATGTGGCGTAAATGTTAACGTCATAGGTCACATGGTCTGGCAGCTATGTTTTTATTTTTATTTTTTGAATAAATCTTCAACATTCCTCTTCTCCAGAACCTCTAGACAGATCGAGGGGAAACGTCACACAGGTTCCCCAAGCCAGTGGTATACCAGGGTGTTCATGAATAATTGATAGGTCACATGGTTTGGCATCCATATTGCATTGAAGGAAAATATTAAAATAATAATCATTTCTCTTTAACCGCTTCATCAATGGACATGAAACTTCACCATTATGTCGTAATCATGGGGATTACGTGTTTTAAATTTCACCCTGATCGGACGCATGATCTGGCAGCCAGCATTATTGAATTTTTTGGATCTGGATTCTTTTTGAATTTTTTTTATCTGCCTCCGCTGACAGTCACCAGAGGAAATTATGATTTCAGGTTGTCTGTCCGTGACAGGTTTTCGTTACCACGATAAACCCCTTCAGCCATTCTTAAGTAAAGTCAAACTTGGCACAAGTATGTACAATGATGCAGACAAACTGATTCGATCATGGGGTAAAGAGGTCAAAGGTCATGTCAGGTAAAAATGTGATATTTGAGAACAGCTGAAGGGATTTAAATCAAAGTGTGCATGCATGCGTGCGTGCGCCCGTCCGTCCGTCCTCCATAACTCCAGAACCATGAGTCCGAGCAGCCTGAAACTTTGCATGCACACTAAAAAAAACTCCAATGAAGTGCAAGAGTGAAAATTGGGTGTCTGGGTTAATTAAAACACCCCTTTTGAGGATCATTAACGGCCTTATTTAATCATCCTTCATCAAGGCGTCATCCTTGGTCAACCCTCTTTCAGCTTGCTGGGGTCTTAATTCGCCATCCTGTTTGACCTATTCAAACATTGGCCATGATTTGAAACACTATTCTCACGGACTAATTAAATTATATAATCAAAATGTTGGTTATATTTTGATTTTATACTTTAAAAATTCAAAATATTGAAATATTAATTAAAGTATATAATAATAATTTTAAAAAATCAACTTGCATGACAGACTCCTTTCTTTTGTCTTTGTGTCATCTACCACCTCCTTTCTGGTTTTGCCCCCTCTGGCCTTTGTGCTTCGCCCCCACTTCCCCTCAGGTTCCTGCAGCCGGCAATTAACACCTTTTTTGGTAAACTCCCAAAATCCAGGATCACTGCTCACCTCCACTCATTCGTTCCTCTTTTTTTCCCCCCACCTGTGGAACCAACTTCCACACTCTCTTCAATCTCATTCTTCCCTCCAGGTCTTAAATACAGCTGCTCACCTCATCACCAATCAAACCATTATCTTCTCTACCCAATTAACCCTCCACGAGTGGACCCCTTTCCTTTCCAGGTAATTGTGCCCCCCCCCCAATCCCCTTGTTTTATGTTTAACCCTGCATTTGGTTCATCCTGGTTTCCCTTCCTCTTGTTGTTTGAGCTTGTGTGCAGCATGTTTACCCACTCCCCCTCCTCCCTGGTGTCCTCTTCCCTCTGATTATTTGTTAAATATCCCTCCACCCTGCTGTTGGTGTGTCCCCCCCCCCCCCCTTCCCCAGTGTACTTTGCGTTCTGATCTGTGGTGTACTCGCCCTTCCGTGAGCCTCGACCTTTTTGTATATACAACCTGTCTCTTGACCATGTTCTTGTACATTTATCATGAGCACACACACATCCTCACCAGTTTGTTCTTTTCCGGTGTCCATTTGAGGATGTGAGAATCCGTGTCTCCTTTTTCATATCCCTTTGATGCATACTTCCGATCCCTTATTTTTATTTCCTCACGGCCGGCCTTTTGTTCACAGGTTCGGTGTCCTCTTTCGTGTTTTACTAGTAATAGGCGTCCACAACCACCCCTGACCAGTGACCATGTTGTGGAATGTTGGCTGAGGCCCTCATTTTTTCAGCTTTATTCATTTTAATATTAATTTTCTTCGGCATGTGTTGTTGGGTGTTTCATGTACCAGGAAAAAACCACCCTCGACCTCACTTTGCTCGGCCGAATTAAATGAGCGTCATCTCAGTTCCAGCCGCACCAAGCCGTTTGTGTACACGGGCATACTTTTGATGATGGTGGCATATTTGTTTTGATAATTGAATGGGATGAGGTGTTGTCATAAATTTTTTTATCCATTCTCAGACGCAAGAAATCCCACGAGATTCTTCGTCACCCTTTCAGTCAGCCTGTTCTTCACGCAGTGTGGTAAGATTTTGTTCTTGTTGAACTGCCACACACTCACCCAGTCCTCCTAGATTTCCTGTTTTTTTTCCCCTATATTTTTATGGGATCCTATAAATTTCCTATTTTTATTTAAAAATTCCTATAGTTCATATTTTTGGACGTTCATTGATGACGTTCAAACTAGATGCAGAAAAAACGGACTCGTCTTTGTTTTGGAAAGAATATGACAGAAGCTTTTGATATTTGCTGAACCAATGAACAGATTCTCGATGTACGAAGTGAGATAACACGTTGTGGGAATCGATTCCGGAGAATTGGAACCATTACAGGCGACAGGCGGGTAATCGGTTCTGGGATTTAGGGTTGGATTCCCGGTTCCGACGGGGAATGGATTCCAACTGGATAATCGATTCTTTTGCCAAAGCTTCCCGACCACCCTCCACCATTCCCCCCTCATTCTTCCACCAACCCACACACTACTTTCCACCATTCCCCATTGTACACCCACCCCCTTCGCTCCACCATATCCCCCTCGCTTCAAACTACCTCGCATTTAGACGGGACTGCCTTACTTCAAGGATTACAAGGAATTTTTGCACAGGAGGCAATTCGGCCCATTATGCCTGGACCACACCAACACCAGATTTTTAATCAATCCGTCGATACCCCTTCTCTTCGTGTGCAGCCCTTTGGCTGCTATGCTGACACTCATTTTGCCGACCTCGGAAGGATGACAGGCTGAGTCAACCCCCTGGTGTTAATTCAGCAGACAACGGGGCTTGAACTCAGGACCCTAGGATCCCAAGCCAACACCAGGTTTTTAAGCCTGGTTTTTTAACTTCAATCTTCCTTCCTTAACTACACAACCCTGCTTGAAAACCAACATATGTAGTGTTCATGAGAACCTACAGAACATACACAAGACTACCTCTGTTTGGAGATTATTCCAAAATTAAAGTAGAAACCTCGAAAAACAGTTGAGGATGGGCACTCAGCTCACTTAATTTCATTTTTAAAATACTTTACATTTTATTCATTCCACAGATGATTGGGTTTATTTTGGAAAACAAAGGTGGTCTATCCAATATTCATTTATCAAATTTTGGTGAAGCGGTCCCGTATTTTAAAAATATTATCAATGACGAAGTCAGATACCGGATTCAGTTTGTTGTATGATGAGACAATGTACGTTGAAAATTTGAAGCAGCTTGAAGTGAGAGTGCGATACTGGTCTGAGAATCAGGAACACGTTCTGGTCCATCATCTGAAGACTTCTCATGGGCCATGCAACTGGCAAAGACCTATCTATCCAAAAAGATCTCAGCTCGAGATGAATACAACCTGCAGCTGAAGGACATAATGCTTGGAAGTGATGTACCCAACAATGTCAGTACCACTGTATGGAGGATGATCAACAAAGCTATACTTCATGGAGGAGGCCCTGGGCTCCTTGACGTAGGAACGTGTACTCTACGTATCTAATCTAGAAAGAATCTTTGTCGGGGTGGTGGGGGGATGGGGTTAGACATTCCAATAGAAATGTATAGAATAGCATGGTCTATGCACGAGTAGTTAGCCAATCTCCATGTAATAAGTAGGGACACATCAGCTTAAGAATTCTCTTCTCTTGTTTGAATGTGCACCATACAGGGGATGGTGTGTGGTTAGAATTAGGGATTATGGTTAACGAATTGTATGTATAACCCCTTTGTAAACCGGGAGACAGTGTGAGAGAGAAAGGCGGAGCTTGGATTGCCTCCAGAGTGAGGGGAGGAGCGTTGTCACCTCCCGTGGGGCGGTGCCTTGGATTACCTCTGAGGGACTGGCGACAATTTGGGACACGGTGGCATCTTTAACATCCATTGACTAATGGTAGCAGAGAGAACACATGGCTTCAGATGTGTCTGAGGGCCGGCATACACATTGATGCCTCGACTTGCCGATGAAACACCAGGATGAGTTTTAGCCGGATCAGGATTCAAACACAGGCCGCACAGCTGAGGTGTGTGTATAATAGTAGGCCGTCATGTCACTTGATTTGATGTTTATGAATGTGATGGGCAAACTGGTTCATCAATCATGAAAAACAGAACCATCCACCACAATGTAATGTCAACTATTATTCTGCTAACAGCGGCATGAGTCATCTGACAGCTTTAGACTTATGACAGGATCACCCGACACCTCCACAACTGGGAAAGGAATCTATTCACGGATGCATTTCTGGCTCCCTTGCTGTCATCAGCAAGATGTGGAGGAGGAGGGGGGGGGGGAGAGAAAAAAACCAACGAATTTCAAAGCAGGTCATTTGTTTTTCACTTTATTATGAAATGTGACCCTGAGCAAAACAAAATGTAGGATCTTTGCTGCCCTGGTTCAGTGGCTCTTGCTCAACCAAGTGAAGTGCATTTTGGGAATCTCTGCATTCACATATTCATTGATACACATTTGGCCTGGTCCTTCCTAAGATTTTATACTCACCACTCACACTTTATCACAGCTGCGATCAAATGTGGAATAATTGAAATGCGTTTCATCCTTTCACCACAAACTCATCACAGGTGTACAAATCAACAGCTTGCACATGTTTTGCAGGAAGGGGAACAGAGATCTATACAAGCTTCAAATGTCACATCAAATATTACTCACCTGGTGCGAAAGGTTGGTGGCATTCAGGATTTTTAAATAAGAAAGTTGTACAAAGGTGTGTGTGGTGGTGGTGGTGGTGGTGGCACCATTTAAAATCTTGCTTGTTGGGGAGGGGAGTTATGAATTTTCAGAATGAGCACTTTACATTTCAATTTTTTTTGCAGAAAAAAACAGAAGAAAAGTCTGTTGGAATAGAGTGTGTGGACAAGGAAGTGAAGAGAATAAAACTGCAGAGTGAGGAAAATGCACAGGTGGGTTATACCTGTACTTCTCGAGATGTTTGAACGGGAGATGTTACTGAGACTTAAAACCAACATGATGAGATGTTGCCACATGCACAGGCATATGATGTGATGGTTAGCTTGTCCCCAAGAGGGCCTGCCTGCAGAGCGAGTCGTACTCCATTACAGCTGTTTCTCATCGATAGCAATTTTTTCCTCAATGGGAAAGGGCTCAAGACGTTATAAATATAAGTGTAGGCTCATAGAGAGGCAACTTCCTCATTCGTATGCAGCACAAGGCTGTGATGTAGCATCATTGGCTGAGGGCGCGTGGCTGTGCCACTGATGCAGTGCCCTCTGCTAGCTCGGGCAGGAATTTGTAATTTGTGCCGGGGATAACTCACCTGCTCTTGGCGAAGGATACCATTGGATCTTTAACGTACACTAATGAATGCCGGCAGATATGAGGTGCCAGTTTATAGCTGTTGGGATTCAAAGCCATGCTGGACAGCTTACAGGCGAGTGTATACACCTACGCCATCCTGTCAGTGTGGGGGACATGTGAAAGGGAAGGAAACTGCATTCTGTAAGTACATGGGGAATAGGCAGGGGTGGGTTATAAGGATAGATAGTGGATTGGGATGGATGATGACTTGAGATGGTAGCACACAACTTGAACCCTGAAGTGAAAAATAGGATTCACGAGCAACAAAGGAGTGGAGTTGAGTGGTAAGCATGGATTTTGAGAGTTCACGAGGAGGTGATTTCTGGAAAGCCATGTGTGAGCTGGAGAGATTGATGATGAAAGATGAGGAGGTGCAGGTTAAAGAAGCCACAACCCTGTCTGCAATGCAACAGCAGGAGATCCTGTGCTTCTGCTTCTTTGTGAGAGATGCCAATGATGTTGAGTTTTGGATTTTACAGCGTGCAGGAAACAGGATGCCAGTCTGTTTCGATTACTCTTGAGATGTCCACAGATACGGTCCAAACCTCGTTTTGAAATTGACTGCATCCAATCATTTTTGAGAGACGAGCAGAAGCATATCCAGTGTAACCAGGAGGGCATCCAATCTGATGGTGGGAGATTAAGCTGTTTGAAAACAGGAGACTTGAGATCAACAGCAACGATGGATTTCCCCATCGATAGTCCACAGTTGTGGAACTGAGAGGATCCGATCTTGCGCCATGTTTTGAAACAATATCGATCTTCCAAGCATATGGGAGAATTCCTTCAGCATTAGCATTTCCGGAGAAGGGGGAGGTCGGGAGTGATGCAAAGAGTTTGTGATTGAATCACACAAATCAAAAATGCAGGTGAAGACTGGAAAAACAGATGAAACGATTGATGGTGTAGAGGCCGTGCTACTCAAAGTGGTGGTACGCGGACCGGTGCCGGTACGTGAGGCATCGACTGCCAGTCCGCGGCAAGTTTCCAGTTTCACATTATCATAATATATAACATGTAATGCATAAAATGAAAATGTATAAAATCTTAAAAATAATATATTTAAGCCGAAAAATTCAAAATACGAGAGAGAGAAGTCTGTCAACGTTGCCAGTTATACCAGAACCGAACGTGAAGGTAATATAATGTGAATTTCAGCGGAGTTGCCAGGTGGTGCTCTTTTGTTTTGCCAAAATGGGTGTAATTATATTTGTAGAGGTGTCATGAAAGTTTTAAAATATTTGTATTGTTTCTTTATATTATTGAAAAACTGCTTAAAACAAACTCCTAAAAACAAACTCCTAATACCAACAGTAGTTAAGTTATTCATGTGTTACGGTTCTAGGAACCGTAAGCATCCAAACATAGTTGTCCCAAAGTCAGTAATGCCGTTAAGTATATGTGTAGACAGATCCCTTCCTTGTGTTTAGTGGGAAGACACTGGGGTGCGTTGCCATGTTTTTCTAGTTAGGGTAATAAATCTTTATATCCCATCCCCCATCACGATCCACTGTCCACCTGCGTCTCTGGAGCCTCGTGTTTCTGAGGCAAAATCTTGCAGCAGTTCCAGTTCCTCGGCTTCCCCAAACGTTCCAATTTCTTCTTGGCTGAATCACCTTTCACCTTCCTCAAACACAAGTGGAGTGGGCGGGCTTTCCCGGCCTGGCCGAGATTCCGCCCAGAGAGGGGCGGACCCATGAAGGACCTGTCCAATCGGGACTCTTGGTATTTCATTATAATTTTGTGCGCATTGACTGTGGGGACTCAGGTAAAGGTTGGAAAATAACATAGGTTTAATGGAAATATTGATTTTTGAAGCTATTATCACGAGAGGTTGTTTTAATTATCTTTTGTTTAGAATTTTATTGTATTGTTCATTTTTAGCTCGCCTGTTCGAAGAACAGAGAGCTATAGCGATACCCCCTGCGTGAGCTTGAAAATGTTAAAATTTTTGATGCAAGTTATTTTTTCCTTTCTAATGTTTTTATCTACCACACTTTTTTTATACGCCCGACATATATATAATGTTGGGGCATATTATGTGTCCTCCGTCCCTCCGTCTGTTTGTGTCTGTCCGTCCGTCCGTTCCTGTGCGCACTCTAACTCCCAAAGTTTTCAACTTTCACGTTTCCTATTTGGTACATAGGTACAGACTGTGGAGAAGGTGTCGCGACATACATTCGTCATCTAAAGTGGTTGCCATGGCAACCAGGATGCTGT
>CM068962.1:4043660-4056723 GCA_035128595.1 Eptatretus atami
GCAGCACGGCGGAGGTATGCACTCGACGAAGTGCCCTTCTATTTTCTGTGCAACCGCTTCTGATGACATGAAAATTTCCACCATAGGTGCGATAACTCGTTTTGAATGCTTTAATGATGATTATGACTCATAGGTCACGTGGTTGTGAGCAGCCATTTTGGGAAAAAGGAAAAACTTTGGACCTCTGGATCTCTGAAACCACTCCATGGGGAAAAAAATTTAAACTTGGCACATTAAGTGTTAACCACAACGTCATCGGTGAAGTGGTATCCAGCCAAAATTTGACACACGAACACTTTATCCAATCAATATGAAGTTTTTGAGGTCATCACAGGATACTTGGTCAACAGGAAAAAAATATTTTGATGAGTCCATTCGGTCAGTGGTTCAGCAGCTATATCTTATTAAAAACCAAAAATACCTTTTAAAAACAATCTCCAAAACTTAAAAAAAAAAAAAAATTGAGTGATACTTTTACAGGTATGACGCCTATCCATGAGGAACAAAAAGTTCCTCTCTTTGATGACGTTGGTCACATAGTTTGGCAGCCATATGGAATTTACCCAAAACCTTTAAAAATCTCCTCCAGAACGGCTGACAGATCGAAGAGAAACTCACACACGTGTTCCACCAAGCCTTGGGGATATCAGGGTGTTCACAATAATTGATAGGTCACATGGTCTGATAGCCATTGGATTGAAGGAAAGTTTAAAAAGTTTTCTCTTGAAACCGGCTTCATCGACTGACGTAAAACTTCACAAAATGATCTAACACCATTGCTGCATATCATGTGAAAATTATGACGTCATAAGTCATGTGCTTTGGCAGCCATATTGGATATAAAACGCACCTGATCCGTACACGAAACTTTACAAACCTGATCGCGCACCCAATTAGAGGCAGAACGTAAATTTATGATGTCAGAGGTCCAATGGTTCAGCAGCCATATTGGATTGAAAAATACAAACCTTAAAAATCTTCTTCCCCACCCAACGTCTTACGAGATCGATCTGAAAAACTCCAATACATCATCATCTAGCCTTGGGGAATATGTGGCGTAAATGTTAACGTCATAGGTCACATGGTCTGGCAGCTATGTTTTTATTTTATTTTTTTGAATAAATCTTCAACATTCCTCTTCTCCAGAACCTCTTGACAGATCGAGGGGAAACGTCACACAGGTTCCCCAAGCCATGGTATACCAGGGTGTTCATGAAATAATGAAGTCACATGGTTTTGCATCCATATTGCATTGAAGGAAAATATTAAAATATAATCATTCTCTCTTAACCGCTTCATCAATGGACATGAACTTCACCATTATGTCGTATCATGGGGATTACGTGTTTTAAATTTCACCCTGATCGGACGCATGATCTGGCAGCCAGCATTATTGAATTTTTTTGGATCTGGATTCTTTTTGAATTTTTTTTATCTGCCTCCGCTGACAGTCACCAGAGGAAATTATGATTTCAGGTTGTCTGTCCGTGACAGGTTTCGTTACCACGATAAACCCTTCAGCCATTCTTAAGTAAAGTCAAACTTGGCACAGTATGTACAATGATGCAGACAAACTGATTCGATCATGGGGTAAAAAGGGTCAAAGGTCATGTCAGGTAAAAATGTGATATTTGAGAACAGCTGAAGGGATTTAAATCAAAGTGTGCTGTGCGTGCGCGCCGTCCTCGTCCTCCATAACTCCAGAACCATGAGTCCGAGCAGCCTGAAACTTTGCATGCACACTAAAAAAAAACTCCAATGAAGTGCAAGAGTGAAAATTGGGTGTCTGGGTTAATTAAAACACCCCTTTTGAGGATCATTAACGGCCTTATTTAATCATCCTTCATCAAGGCGTATCCTTGGTCAACCCTCTTTCAGCTTGCTGGGGTCTTAATTCGCCATCCTGTTTGACCTATTCAAACATTGGCCATGATTTTGAAACACTATTCTCACGGACTAATTAAATTATATAAATCAAAATGTGGTTATATTTTTGATTTTATACTTTAAAAATTCAAAATATTGAAATATTAATTAAAGTTATATAATAATAATTTTAAAAAATCAACTTGCATGACAGACTCCTTTCTTTTGTCTTTGTGTCATCTACCACCTCACCTCTTCTTGGTTTTGCCCCCTCTGGCCTTTGTGCTTCGCCCCCACTTCCCCTCAGGTTCCTGCACCGGCCAATAACCCTTTTCTGGTAAACTCCCAAAATCCAGGATCACTGCTCACCTCCACTCATCGTGCCTCTTTTTTTCCCCCCCACCTGTGGAACCAACTTCCACACCTCTCTTCAATCTCATTCTTCCCTCCAGGTCTTAAATACAGCTGCTCACCTCATCACCAATCCAAAACCATTATCTTCTCTACCCAAATAACCCTCCACGAGTGGACCCCTTCCTTTCCAGGTAATTGTGCCCCCCCCCCAATCCCCTTGTTTTATGTTTAACCCTGCATTTGGTTCATCCTGGTTTTCCCTCTCCTCTTGTTTTTGAGCTTGTGTGCAGCATGTTTACCCACTCCCTCCTCCCCCTGGTGTCCTCTTCCCTCTGATTATTTGTTAAAGTATCCCTCCACCCTGCTGTTGGTGTGCCCCCCCCCTTCCCAGTGTACTTTGCGTTCTGATCTGTGGTGTACTCGCCCTTCCGTGAGCCTCGACCTTTTTGTATATACAACCTGTCTCTTGACCATGTTCTTGTACATTATCATGAGCACACACACATCCTCACCAGTTTGTTCTTTTTCCGGTGTCCATTTGAGGATGTGAGAATCCGTGTCTCCTTTTTCATATCCCTTTGATGCATACTTCCGATCCCTTATTTTTATTTCCTCACGGCCGGCCTTTTTGTTCACAGGTTCGGTGTCTCTTTCGTGTTTTACTAGTAATAGGCGTCCACAACCACCCTGACCAGTGACCATGTTGTGGAATGTTGGCTGAGGCCCTCATTTTTTCAGCTTTATTTCATTTTAAATTAATTTTCTTCGGCATGTGTTGTTGGGTGTTTCTGTACAGGAAAAACCACCTCGACCTCACTTTGCTCGGCCGAATTAAATGAGCGTCATCTCAGTTCCAGCCGCACCAAGCCGTTTGTGTACACGGGCATACTTTTGATGATGGTGGCATATTTGTTTTGATAATTGAATGGGATGAGGTGTTGTCATAATTTTTTTATCCATTCTCAGACGCAAGAAATCCACGAGATTCTTCGTCACCCTTTCAGTCAGCCTGTTCTTCACGCAGTGTGGTAAGATTTTGTTCTTGTTGAACTGCACACACTCACCCAGTCCTCCTAGATTTCCTGTTTTTTTTCCCCTATATTTTTTATGGGATCCTATAAATTTCCTATTTTTATTTAAAAATTCCTATAGTTCATATTTTTGGACGTTCATTGATGACGTTCAAACTAGATGCAGAAAAAACGGACTCGTCTTTGTTTGTGGAAAGAATATGACAGAAGCTTTTGATATTTGCTGAACCAATGAACAGATTCTCGATGTACGAAGTGAGATAACACGTTGTGGGAATCGATCCGGAGAATTGGAACCATTACAGGCGACAGGCGGGTAATCGGTTCTGGGATTTAGGGTTGGATTCCGGTTCCGACGGGGAATGGTTCCAACTGGATAATCGATTCTTTTGCCAAAGCTTCCCGACCACCCTCCACCATTCCCCCCTCATTCTTCCACCAAGCCAACACACTACTTTCCACCATTCCCCATTGTACACCCACCCCCTTCGCTCCACCATATCCCCCTCGCTTCAAACTACCTCGCATTTAGACGGACTGCCTTACTTCAAGGATTACAAGGAATTTTTGCACAGGAGGCAATTCGGCCCATTATCCTGGACCACACCAACACCAGATTTTTAATCAATCCGTCGATACCCCTTCTCTTCGTGGTGCAGCCCTTTGGCTGCTATGCTGACACTCATTTTGGCCGACCTCGGAAGGATGACAGGCTGAGTCAACCCCTTGGTGTTAATTCAGCAGACAACGGGGCTTGAACTCAGGACCTAGGATCCCAAGCCCAACACCAGGTTTTTAAGCCTGGTTTTTTAACTTCAATCTTCCTTCCTTAACTACACAACCCTGCTTGAAAACCAACATATGTAGTGTTCATGAGAACCTACAGAACATACACAGACTACCTCTGTTTGGAGATTATTCCAAAATTAAAGTAGAAACCTCGAAAAACAGTTGAGGATGGGCACTCGCTCACTTAATTTCATTTTTAAAATACTTACATTTTATTCATTCCACAGATGATTGGGTTTATTTTGGAAAACAAAGGTGTGGTCTATCCAATATTCATTTATCAAATTTTGGTGAAGCGGTCCCGTATTTTAAAAATATTATCAATGACGAAGTCAGATACCGGATTCAGTTTTTTGTATGATGAGACAATGTACGTTGAAAATTTGAAGCAGCTTGAAGTGAGAGTGCGATACTGGTCTGAGAATCAGGAACACGTTCTGGTCCATCATCTGAAGACTTCTCATGGGCCATGCAACTGGCAAAGACCTATCTATCCAAAAAATCTCAGCTCGAGATGAATACAACCTGCAGCTGAAGGACATAATGCTTGGAAGTGATGTACCCAACAATGTCAGTACCACTGTATGGAGGATGATCAACAAAGCTATACTTCATGAGGAGGCCCTGGGCTCCTTGACGTAGGAACGTGTACTCTACGTATCTAATCTAGAAAGAATCTTGTGCGGGGTGGTGGGGGATGGGGTTAGACATTCCAAAGAAATGTATAGAATAGCATGGTCTATGCACAGTAGTTAGCCAATCTCCATGTAATAAGTAGGGACACATCAGCTTAAGAATTCTCTCTCTTGTTTGAATGTGCACCATACAGGGGATGGTGTGTGGTTAGAATTAGGGATTATGTTAACGAATTGTATGTATAACCCCTTTGAAACCGGGAGACAGTGTGAGAGAGAAAGGCGGAGCTTGGATTGCCTCCAGAGTGAGGGGAGGAGCGTTGTCACCTCCCGTGGGGCGGTGCCTTGGATTACCTCTGAGGGACTGGCGACAATTTGGGACACGTGGCATCTTTAACATCCATTGACTAATGGTAGCAGAGAGACACATGGCTTCAGATGTGTCTGAGGGCCGGCATACACATTGATGCCTCGACTTGCCGATGAAACACCAGGATGAGTTTTAGCCGATCAGGATTCAAACACAGGCCGCACAGCTGAGGTGTGTGTATAATAGTAGGCCGTCATGTCACTTGATTTGATTGTGTTATGAATGTGATGGCAAACTGGTTCATCAATCATGAAAAACAGAACCATCCACCACAATGTAATGTCAACTATTATTCTGCTAACAGCGGCATGAGTCATCTGACAGCTTTAGACTTATGACAGGATCACCCGACACCTCCACAACTGGGAAAGGAATCTATTCACGGATGCATTTCTGGCTCCCTTGCTGTCATCAGCAAGATGTGGAGGAGGAGGGGGGGGGGGAGAGAAAAAACCAACGAATTTCAAAGCAGGTCATTTGTTTTTCACTTTATTATGAAATGTGACCCTGAGCAAAACAAAATGTAGGATCTTTGCTGCCCTGGTTCAGTGGCTCTTGCTCAACCAAGTGAAGTGCATTTTGGGAATCCTCTGCATTCACATATTCATTGATACACATTTGGCCTGGTCCTTCCTAAGATTTTATACTCACCACTCACACTTTATCACAGCTGCGATCAAATGTGGAATAATTGAAATGCGTTTCATCCTTTCACCACAAACTCATCACAGGTGTACAAATCAACAGCTTGCACATGTTTTGCAGGAAGGGGAACAGAGATCTATACAAGCTTCAAATGTCACATCAAATATTACTCACCTGGTGCGAAGGTTGGTGGCATCAGGATTTTTAAATAAGAAAGTTGTACAAAGTGTGTGTGGTGGTGGTGGTGGTGGTGGCACATTTAAAATCTTGCTTGTTGGGGAGGGGAGTTATGAATTTTCAGAATGAGCACTTTACATTTCAATTTTTTTTGCAGAAAAAAAACAGAAGAAAAGTCTGTTGGAATAAGTGGTGTGGACAAGGAAGTGAAGAGAATAAAACTGCAGAGTGAGGAAAATGCACAGGTGGGTTATACCTGTACTTCTCAGATGTTTGAACGGAGATGTTACTGAGACTTAAAACCAACATGATGAGATGTTGCCACATGCACAGGCATATGATGTGATGGTTAGCTTGTCCCAAGAGGCCTGCCTGCAGAGCGAGTCGTACTCCATTACAGCTGTTTCTCATCGATAGCAATTTTTTCCTCAATGGGAAAGGGCTCAAGACGTTATAAATATAAGTGTAGGCTCATAGAGAGGCAACTTCCTCATTCGTATGCAGCACAAGGCTGTGATGTAGCATCATTGGCTGAGGGCGCGTGGCTGTGCCACTGATGCAGTGCCCTCTGCTAGCTCGGGCAGGAATTTGTAATTTGTGCCGGGATAACTCACCTGCTCTTTGGCGAAGGATACCATTGGATCTTTAACGTACACTAATGAATGCCGGCAGATATGAGGTGCCAGTTATAGCTGTTGGATTCAAAGCCATGCTGGACAGCTTACAGGCGAGTGTATACACCTACGCCATCCTGTCAGTGTGGGGGACATGTGAAAGGGAAGGAAACTGCATTCTGTAAGTACATGGGGAATAGGCAGGGGTGGGTATAAGGATAGATAGTGGATTGGGATGGATGATGACTTGAGATGGTAGCACACAACTTGAACCCTGAAGTGAAAAATAGGATTCACGAGCAACAAAGGAGTGGAGTTGAGTGGTAAGCATGGATTTTGAGAGTTCACGAGGAGGTGATTTCTGGAAAGCCATGTGTGAGCTGGAGAGATTGATGATGAAAGATGAGGAGGTGCAGGTTAAAGAAGCCACAACCCTGTCTGCAATGCAACAGCAGGAGATCCTGTGCTTCTGCTTCTTTGTGAGAGATGCAATGATGTTTGAGTTTTGGATTTTACAGCGTGCAGGAAACAGGATGCCAGTCTGTTTCGATTACTCTTGAGATGTCCACAGATACGGTCCAAACCTCGTTTTGAAATTGACTGCATCCAATCATTTTTGAGAGACGAGCAGAAGCATATCCAGTGTAACCAGGAGGATCCAATCTGATGGTGGGAGATTAAGCTGTTTGAAAACAGGAGACTTGAGATTCACAGCAACGATGGATTTCCCCATCGATAGTCCACAGTTGTGGAACTGAGAGGATCCGATCTTGCGCCATGTTTTGAAACAATATCGATCTTCCAAGCATATGGGAAATTCTTCAGCATTAGCATTTCCGGAGAAGGGGGAGTCGGGAGTGATGCAAAGAGTTTGTGATTGAATCACACAAATCAAAAATGCAGGTGAAGACTGGAAAAACAGATGAAACGATTGATGGTGTAGAGGCCGTGCTACTCAAAGTTGGTGTACGCGGACCGCGTGCCGGTACGTGAGGCATCGACTGCCAGTCCGCGGAGTTTCCAGTTTCACATTATCATAATATATAACATGTAATGCATAAAATGAAAATGTATAAAATCTTAAAAATAATATATTTAAGCCGAAAAATTCAAAATACGAGAGAGAGAAGTCTGTCAACGTTGCCAGTTATACCAGAACCGAACGTGAAGGTAATATAATGTGAATTTCAGCGGAGTTGCCAGGTGGTGCTCTTTTGTTTTGCCAAAATGGTGTAATATATAATTTGTAGAGGTGTCATGAAAGTTTTAAAATATTTGTATTGTTTCTTTATATTATTGAAAACTGCTTAAAACAAACTCCTAAAAACAAAACTCCTAATACCAACAGTAGTTAAGTTATTCATGTGTTACGGTTCTAGGAACCGTAAGCATCCAAACATAGTTGTCCCAAGTCAGTAATGCCGTTAAGTATATGTGTAGACAGATCCCTTCCTTGTGTTTAGTGGGAAGACACTGGGGTGCGTTGCCATGTTTTTCTAGTTAGGGTAATAAATCTTTATATCCCATCCCCATCACGATCCACTGCCACCTGCGTCTCTGGAGCCTCGTGTTTCTGAGGCAAAAATCTTGCAGCAGTTCCAGTTCCTCGGCTTCCCCAAACGTTCCAATTTCTTCTTGGCTGAATCACCTTTCACCTTCCTCAAACACAAGTGGAGTGGGCGGGCTTTCCCGGCCTGCCGAGATTCCGCCAGAGAGGGGCGGACCATGAAGGACTGTCCAATCGGGACTCTTGGTATTTCATTATAATTTTGTGCGCATTGACTGTGGGACTCAGGTAAAGGTTGGAAAATAACATAGGTTTAATGGAAATATTGATTTTTGAAGCTATTATCACGAGAGGTTGTTTAATTATCTTTTGTTTAGAATTTTATTGTATTGTTCATTTTTAGCTCGCCTGTTCGAAGAACAGAGAGCTATAGCGATACCCCTGCGTGAGCTTGAAAATGTTAAATTTTTGATGCAAGTTATTTTTTCCTTTCTAATGTTTTTATCTACCACACTTTTTTTATACGCCCGACATATATATAATGTTGGGGCATATTATGTGTCCTCCGTCCCTCCGTCTGTTTGTGTCTGTCCGTCCGTCCGTTCCTGTGCGCACTCTAACTCCAAAGTTTTCAACTTTCACGTTTCCTATTTGGTACATAGGTAAAGACTGTGGAGAAGGTGTCGCGACATACATTCGTCATCTAAAGTGGTTGCCATGGCAACCAGGATGCTGTTTTCCATCCGTTGCTGTCCGCACTCTAACTCCCAAAGTTTTCAACTTTCATATTTGGTACATATGTACAGACGGTGTGTCGTGACATACGTTCGTCATCTAAAGTGGTTGCCATGGCAACCAGGATGCTGTTTTCGTCAGTCCGTTCCTGTGCGCACTCTAACTCCCAAAGTTTTCAACTTTCACATTTCATATTTGGTACATAGGTACCAGACTGTGGAGACGGTGTGTCGCAACATACGTTCGTCATCTAAAGTGGTTGCCATGGCAACCAGGATGCTGTTTCCGTCCGCACTCTAACTCCCAAAGTTTTCAACTTTCACGTTTCATATTTGGTACGTAGGCACAGACTGTGACAGGTGTGTCATGACATACAATTCGTCATCTAAAGTGGTTGCCATGGCAACCAGGATGCTATTTTCCATCCGTTCCTGTCCGCACTCTAACGCCCAAAGTTTTCAACTTTCACGTTTCATATTTGGCACATAGGTACAGACTGTGGAGAAGTGTCGTGACATACGTTCGTCATCTAAAGTGGTGCCATGGCAACCAGGATGCTGTTTTCCATGTAGTTGCACAATTCTGTATATACTTCTTGTTCGGGCGTATATTGTGCTCACTTGCGCTCTTGTTACTGATTACAATATACAAATACATATATTGCTTTAAAAATGATTTGGATCAGACTTCACTGCAATGCTTTATAAAAAAATATTAATTATTAGATGAGTCTTTTAAAAACGATAAGATTATAAACAGGCGAGCATTGGTGGCTTTGACACCAACTCTGGTTTATATTTCTATTTGCACCGATTCTACTATATACAATTCAAATATTAGCTCAAATATTACAAATAAGCATTATTTCAGTCCATCATTCCAGGTTATGGAATTATATTAATTATTTTTATCTCTAATTTACAGATGGCGAAGCGAGCCCAATGGACATGTTTATCAAGCCGAGAAATCCGGTTGCTGACCACACTAGTAATTCTGAATCGGATGACGGCGATGTAAATGAAGCTGAAGTATTGCCTGCAAAATAATTTGTACTAGCTTTACTCAGAAATATGACTCGTCATACATTCAATTCGGTTTGGTAGCCACGAATGATGGGGGAGTGCCAAAACCGCAGTGTGTTATTTGTAGAGATGTGTTGGCCAACGACGCAATGAAGCCGTCAAAACATAAAGAAATGAGTTCAAAGTCGAAAGAGTTCTTTGAAAGAAGCATGTTGATTTAAAAGGCCGTCAGAAACAGATCTTTGAAGTGTCACACAAAATACTTGTGCTTTGCGGGCTTCTTCTAAAGTAGCACTTCGAGTTGCTAAGGCTAAAAAAAGCCATACACAATCAGTGAGACGCTAGTGATAGGCTGTATTAAAGATGTCTGCATGGAAATGCTGGGTGAGGCGGGTGCAAGGAAAGTGGCTCAGGTGTCACTTTCAAATGACACTATAGCTCGACGAATTCACGATCTGGCTCAGGATATGGAAGATCAACTCATAGGACAGATTAAGTGAGCAAAGTACTTTTCTTTGCAGCTTGATGAATGTACAAACGTTGCTAATATGGCAATTCTCATGGTGTATGTGCGCTTTGAACATGAGGGTGATTTGAAGGAAGAGTTTTTTTTCTCTGCTTCACTACCACAAAAACTAGTTCTGAAGTGTTCAAAGACTGAGCGACTACATCGTTAACAAATGTTGGTGGATATGAAGTTCTGCATAAGCGTATGTTCTGATGGCGCGTGCCGCAATGATAGGATGGCATTCAGGAGTGGTTACCCAGATCAAGGAGCTTGCCCAGAATGCAAGTCAACGCACTGCTTCCTTCACTGAGAAAGTATTGGCAACAAAAAAAATGTCAACAGAACAAAACAGTGTGCTCAGCGAGGTTGTAAAAATTGTGAATTATTTAAAGGCAAATGCTCTAAATTCGAGACTATTTGCTGCATTATATGATGATATGGAGCTGATCAGAAACAGCTCCTATTGCATGCCGATGTACTTGGTTATCAAGGGGAAAAGTCCTGTCAAGAGTATTTGAACTACGAAACGAACTGGCCGAGTTTCTTCAGGACAAAAAACCAAACTGGTCACAATTGTTCTGAGATGTGAATTGGCTAGCCAAGCTGGCTTATTTGGCTGATATCTTTGTCATCTTGAATGATCTCAACACCCCCATGCAGGGAAGGATGGCTTCGTGTTTTACAATGGCAGACAAGATAGACGGACAAAACGAAAGCTAGAAGCATGGAAGAGTCGAGTGTCAAGAGATTGTTATCACATGTTTCACCAATTGCGGCAGTCATCGCTGATGCAGGAGAAGACCTTAATGTTACATCTCTACAAAATGTCATCAGAGAACACTAGACGAATTTGGCAGAATGTTTTCAGCATTACTTTCCAGAAGAGAAGATCCACGGAAAGGGAATGAATGGATCCAAAATCGTTTATGCCATTGAGAGATGACTTAGGTGTCACGATGGAGGATAAATTGTTGGAGCTGTCTGCTGACGAAGGATTGAAGAGGAGTTTCGAAACTACAACAGCACTTGCTTCTTTTGGATAAAAGTGAAAGCAGAATATCCTGAGCTTACTGAAATTGCTCTGAAAACTCTTCTCCCATTTTCCTTCAACCGACCTCTGCGAGACTGCCTTCTCAACCATCATTAAAGGCCTGTCACACCTGACGATTTAGCCAGCAATGGCAACGTATAAAAATGTATGTAAAACGTTGCGTACGCTGAAATTTTGATGTTTTTTTTTAAGTTTGATCGTATTCATAACGTGTTGGTCTATGCATAACATATTAGTAACGGGCACAGAACGTTTCGTTGTCTTATAGATAACTTATACCAACGAATGCTAGCCTGTTGTCGGCGTTCACAACCTATGCCCAACGATAGTCTAACTTAGGCATAGCGCGCTGCACGTATCGCCGACGATCACGGGGCGTAGCCTATTAAAAAGCTGCCGCACGCCGATTTAAATCATAACCGCTGAGAATGGAAGTGTCAACATCGCAATCACACCTTGACGATTTAGCCAGCGTATGCGACCTATGAAAAATGTCTAAAACGCTGGCACACGTCGAATACGGTATGGGTAAGTTGTGTATACGTTAAGAGCAGCTGAAAAACGATGAAGTACGCTGTCATATTTTGTTGGTACGTTGAGTACGTCGTGAAATTTCAAGCATGCTGAAAATTTACGACGTACTCGCCGTATGGCTCACACGTTCCACTACGCTGGGAATAAGTTTGTAGGCACGATATGCGATCGTTGACACACGTCGACACAAGTTCCTTGTAAGTTACTCATAAGTCGAAACACGTCGAGGTAATGTTTAGCATACCCAAACTTATGTTCTCCGTCAAGGCACATTTTCTTTTTTTCTCCTGGGCTCCGTGAAGGCACGTGACGAAATATCTGAAGTTGTTGTTGTTGTTTTTTTAATATTATTATTTTTTTAGTCTATCACGAATTTTAAAATATATTCGGACATTTCCTTTTAAGTTTTGACGTCGACGTGACGATATCCTCAAACAGAAAATATTCACAGAGGAGGAACTAAGAATAAGACATGAGCAAACTGAAGAGGCAATCGGACGTGACGTAACGGCACGTGACGAAATATCGAAGTTATTGTTGTTTTTTTTTTTTTAACGCTGCCAATACCCATTATACGGTAGCTGTAAATTAGAAACACGTTCAGTAAGTTCTGTGGTCGTCCGGAAGACGTCAATCAAATACGTCAATATGCGTTGGAGGTTCGTTACACATGGGGTGTCAAAGCACGTTACTCATAAGTTAGAATAATGTGTGGGTATGCTAAACATTACCTCGACGTGTTTCGACTTATGAGTAACTTACAAGAAACGTTCTCGACGTGTGTGAACGATCGCATGACTGCCTCGACGTGTGTGCAACAATCGTGTAACGTGCCTACAACACGTTACTCATAGGTTATAAGTAAGTTTCGGGTACGCTAATCATTTCCCTCGACGTGTTTAGACTTATGAGTAACTTACAAGTAACGTGTGTCGACGTGTGTCAATGATCGCATAACGTGCCTACAACTTATGGCCAGCGTAGCGGAACGTGTGAGTCATACGCTGGCATACGTCATAAAATTTCAAGCATGCAAAAATTTGAGACAACCGCAAAGTACAACGATGAAAGCCAGCGTACTATGACGTATGGCAGTGTTTTTCAGCGTGCTCTTAACGTATGCAAACTTACCCATAACGTATTTGACGTGTGCCAGTGTTTTAGCCCAATTTTGCATACGTCAGGCATACGTTGGCTAAATCGTCAAGGTGTGACAGGGCCTTAA
>CM068962.1:4056748-4070464 GCA_035128595.1 Eptatretus atami
TTATCTTAAACTCCAGTGAATAAAGACATTAAAAGAAAATATTGAAAGGAAATAGGTAACATGACATTGAAGACAACTTTGAAAATGTCGTAATGTTAAAATATGAAATTGATGATATAGGCATGTTAAAATCCTTAACTTTTACTAATGTGATAAGGTGAGCCTGCTCTTCTTGTCAGCTTATCCAATCGTGGTTCAATTGAGGACAGTGCCACATGCAATGGAGAATGAATATCCACACTATTCCTGTACTTTGTCTTAAGGCCCTGTCACACCTTGACGATTTAGCCAACGTATGCCCTGACGTATGCAAAATTGGGCTAAAACACTGGCACACGTCAAATACGTTATGGGTAAGTTTGCATACGTTAAGAGCACGCTGAAAACACTGCCATACGTTCATAGTACGCTGGCTTTCATCGTTGTACTTTGCGGTTGTCTCAAATTTTTGCATGCTTGAAATTTTATGACGTATGCCAGCGTATGACTCACACGTTCCGCTACGCTGGCCATAAGTTGTAGGCACGTTATGCGATCATTGACACGTCGACACACGTTACTTGTAAGTTACTCATAAGTCTAAACACGTCGAGGGAATGATTAGCGTACCCGAAACTTACTTATAAACCTATGAGTAACGTGTTGTAGGCACGTTACACGATTGTTGCACACACGTCGAGGCGTCATGCGATCGTTCACACACGTCGAGGAACGTTTCTTGTAAGTTACTCATAAGTCGAAACACGTCGAGGTAATGTTTAGCATACCCACACATTATTTCTAACTTATGAGTAACGTGCTTTGACACCCCATGTGTAACGAACCTCCAACGCATATTGACGTATTTGATTGACGTCTTCCGGACGGACCACAGAACTTACTGAACGTGTTTCTAATTTACAGCTACCGTATAATGGGTATTGGCAGCGTTAAAAAACAAAAAAACAACAATAACTTTCGATATTTCGTCACGTGCCGTTACGTCACGTCCGATTGCCTCTTCAGTTTGCTCATGTCTTATTCTTAGTTCCTCCTCTGTGAATATTTTCTGTTTGAGGATATCGTCACGTCGACGTCAAAACTTAAAAGGAAATGTCCGAATATATTTTAAAATTCGTGATAGACTAAAAAATAATAATAATTAAAAAAACAACAACAAACAACTTCAGATATTTCGTCACGTGCCTTCACGGAGCCCAGGAGAAAAAAAGAAAATGTGCCTTGACGGAGAACATAAGTTCGGTATGCTAAACATTACCTCGACGTGTTTCGACTTATGAGTAACTTACAAGGAACTTGTGTCGACGTGTGTCAACGATCGCATATCGTGCCTACACAACTTATTCCAGCGTAGTGGAACGTGTGAGCCATACGGCGAGTACGTCGTAACATTTTCAGCATGCTTGCAAATTTCACGACGTATCAACGTACCACAAAATATGACAGCGTACTTCATCGTTTTTCAGCATGCTCTTAACGTATACACAACTTACCCATACCGTATTCGACGTGTGCCAGCGTTTTAGACATTTTTCATAGGTCGGCATACGCTGGCTAAATCGTCAAGGTGTGATTGCGATGTTGACACTTCCAATTCTCAGACGGTTATGATTTAAATCGGCGTGCGGCAGCTTTTTAATAGGCTACGCCCCGTGATCGTCGGCGATACGTGCAGCGCGCTATGCCTAAGTTAGACTATCGTTGGGCATAGGTTGTGAACGCCGACAACAGGCTAAGCATTCGTTGGTATAAGTTATCTATAAGACAACGAAAACGTTCTGTGCCCGTTACTAATATGTTATGCATAGACCAACACGTTATGAATACGATCAAACTTAAAAAAAAACATCAAAATTTCAGCGTACGCAACGTTTTACATACATTTTTATACGTTGCCATTGCTGGCTAAATCGTCAGGTGTGACAGGCCTTTAATGTGGTTGAGAAGGCAGTCTCGCAGAGGTCGGTTGAAGGAAAATGGGAGAAGAGTTTTCAGAGCAATTTCAGTAAGCTCAGGATATTCTGCTTTCACTTTTATCCAAAAGAAGCAAGTGCTGTTGTAGTTTCGAAACTCCTCTTCAATCCTTCGTCAGCAGACAGCTCCAACAATTTATCCTCCATCGTGACACCTAAGTCATCTCTCAATGGCATAAACGAATTTTGGATCCATTCATTCCCTTTCCGTGGATCTTCTTCTTCTGGAAAGTAATGCTGAAAACATTCTGCCAAATTCGTCTAGTGTTCTCTGATGACATTTTGTAGAGATGTAACATTAAGGTCTTCTCCTGCATCAGCGATGACTGCCGCAATTGGTGAAACATGTGATAACAATCTCTTGACACTCGACTCTTCATGCTTCTAGCTTTCGTTTTGTCCGTCTATCTTGTCTGCCATTGGTAAAACACGAAGCCATCCTTCCCTGCATGGGGGTGTTGAGATCATTCAAGATGACAAAGATATCAGCCAAATAAGCCAGCTTGGCTAGCCAATTCACATCTCAGAACAAATTGTGACCAGTTTGGTTTTTTGTCCTGAAGAAACTTCGGCCAGTTCGTTTCGTAGTTCAAATACTCTTGACAGGACTTTTCCCCTTGATAACCAAGTACATCGGCATGCAATAGGAGCTGTTTCTGATCAGCTCCATATCATCATATAATGCAGCAAATAGTCTCGAATTTAGAGCATTTGCCTTTAAATAATTCACAATTTTTACAACCTCGCTGAGCCACACTGTTTGTTCTGTGACATTTTTTTTGTTGCCAATACTTCTCAGTGAAGGAAGCAGTGCGTTGACTTGCATTCTGGGGCAAGCTCCTTGATCTGGGTAACCACTCCTGAATGCCATCCTATCATTGCGGCACGCGCCATCAGAACATACGCTTATGCAGAACTTCATATCCACCAAACATTTGTTAACGATGTAGTCGCTCAGTCTTTGAACACTTCAGACTAGTTTTTGTGGTAGTGAAGCAGAGAAAAAAAACTCTTCCTTCAAATCACCCTCATGTTCAAACGCGCACATACACCATGAGAATTGCCATATTAGCAACGTTTGTACATATCATCAAGCTGCAAAGAAAAGTACTTTGCTCACTTAATCTGTCCTATGAGTTGATCTTCCATATCCTGAGCCAGATCGTGAATTCGTCGAGCTATAGTGTCATTTGAAAGTGACACCTGAGCCACTTTCGCTGCACCCGCCTCACCCAGCATTTCCATGCAGACTCTTTAATACAGCCTATCACTAGCGTCTCACTGATTGTGTATGGCTTTTTTTAGCCTTAGCAACTCGAAGTGCTACTTTAGAAGAAGCCCGCAAAGCACAAGTATTTTGTGTGACACTTCAAAGATCTGTTTCTGACGGCCTTTTAAATCAACATGCTTCTTTCAAAGAACTCTTTCGACTTTGAACTCATTTCTTTATGTTTTGACGGCTTCATTGCGTCGTTGGCCAACACATCTCTACAATAACACACTGCGGTTTTGGCACTCCCCATCATTCGTGGCTACCAAACGAATTGAATGTATGACGAGTCATATTTCTGAGTAAAGCTAGTACAAATTATTTTGCAGGCAATACTTCAGCTTCATTTACATCGCCGTCATCCGATTCAGAATTACTAGTGTGGTCAGCAACCGGATTTCTCGGCTTGATAAACATGTCCATTGGGCTCGCTTCGCCATCTGTAAATTAGAGATAAAAATAATTAATATAATTCCATAACCCTGGAATGATGGACTGAAATAATGCTTATTTGTAATATTTGACGCTAATATTTGAATTGTATATAGTAGAATCGGTGCAAATAGAAATATAAACCAGAGTTGGTGTCAAAGCCACCAATGCTCGCCTGTTTATACATTTATCGTTTTTTAAAAGACTCATCTAATAATTAATATTTTTTTATAAAGCATTGCAGTGAAGTCTGATCCAAATCATTTTTAAAGCAATATATGTATTTGTATATTGTAATCAGTAACAAAGCGCAAGTGAGCACAATATACGCCCGAACAAGAAGGTATATACAGAATTGTGCAACTACATGGAAAACAGCATCCTGGTTGCCATGGCACCACTTTAGATGACGAACGTATGTCACGACACCTTCTCCACAGTCTGTACCTATGTGCCAAATATGAAACGTGAAAGTTGAAAACTTTGGGCGTTAGAGTGCGGACAGGAACGTGATGGAAAATAGCATCCTGGTTGCCATGGCAACCACTTTAGATGACGAATGTATGTCATGACACACCTGTCACAGTCTGTGCCTACGTACCAAATATGAAACGTGAAAGATTGAAAACTTTGGGAGTTAGAGTGCGGACGGAAACAGCATCCTGGTTGCCATGGCAACCACTTTAGATGACGAACGTATGTTGCGACACACCGTCCCACAGTCTGGTACCTATGTACCAAATATGAAATGTGAAAGTTGAAAACTTTGGGAGTTAGAGTGCGCACAGGACGGACTGACGAAAACAGCATCCTGGTTGCCATGGCAACCACTTTAGATGACGAACGTATGTCACGACACACCGTCTGTACATATGTACCAAATATGAAAGTTGAAAAACTTTGGGAGTTAGAGTGCGGACAGCAACGGAGGAAAACAGCATCCTGGTTGCCATGGCAAACCACTTTAGATGACGAATGTATGTCGCGACACCTTCTCCACAGTCTTTACCTATGTACCAAATAGGAAACGTGAAAGTTGAAAACTTTGGATTAGAGTGCGCACAGGAACGGACGGACGGACAGACACAAACAGACGGAGGGACGGAGGACACATAATATGCCCCAACATTATATATATGTCGGGCGTATAAAAAAAAGTGTGGTAGATAAAAACATTAGAAAGGAAAAAAATAACTTGCATCAAAATATTTAACATTTTCAAGCTCACGCAGGGGTATCGCTATAGCTCTCTGTTCTTCGAACAGGCGAGCTAAAAATGAACAATACAATAAAATTCTAAACAAAAGATAATTAAACAACCTCTCGTGATAATAGCTTCAAAAATCAATATTTCCTTAACTATGTTATTTTCCAACCTTTACCTGAGTCCCACAGTCAATGGCACAAATTATAATGAAATACCAAGAGTCCCGATTGGACAGTCCTTCATGGTCCGCCCCTCTCTGGGCGAATCTCGGCCAGGCCGGGAAAGCCCGCCCACTCCACTTGTGTTTGAGGAAGGTGAAAGGTGATTCAGCCAAGAAGAAATTGGAACGTTTGGGGAAGCCGAGGAACTGGAACTGCTGCAAGATTTTGCCTCAGAAACACGAGGCTCCAGAGACGCAGGTGGCAGTGGATCGTGATGGGGATGGGATATAAAGATTTATTACCCTAACTAAGAAAAACATGGCAACGCACCCCAGTGTCTTCCCACTAAACACAAGGAAGGGATCTGTCTACACATATACTTAACGGCATTACTACTGACTTGGGACAACTATGTTTGGATTGCTTACGGTTCCTAGAACCGTAACACAGAATAACTTAACTACTGTTGGTATTAGGAGTTTTGTTTTAGGAGTTTGTTTTAAGCAGTTTTTCAATAATATAAAGAAACAATAAAATATTTTAAAACTTTCAACTGACACCTCTACAAATTATATATTACACCATTTTGGCAAAACAAAAGAGCACCACCTGGCAACTCCGCTGAAATTCCACATTATATTACCTTCACGTTCCGGTTCTGGTATAACTGCAACGTTGCACAGACTTCTCTCTCTCGTATTTTGAATTTTTCGGCTTAAATATATTATTTTAAGATTTATACATTTTCATTTTATGCATTACATGTTATATATATGATAATGTGAAAATGGAAACTCCGCGGACTGGCAGTCGATGCCTCACGTACGGCACGCGGTCCGCGTACACCAACTTTGAGTAGCACGGCCTCTACACCATCAATCGTTTCATCTGTTTTTCCAGTCTTCACCTGCATTTTGTGATTTGTGTGATTCAATCACAAACTCTTTGCATCACTCCCGACTCCCCCTTCTCCGGAAATGCTAATGCTGAAGAATTTCCCATATGCTTGGAAGATCGATATTGTTTCAAAACATGGCGCAAGATCGGAAATCCTCTCAGTTCCACAACTGTGGACTATCGATGGGGAAATCCATCGTTGCTGTGAATCTCAAGTCTCCTGTTTTCAAACAGCTTAATCTCCCACCATCAGATTGGATCCTCCTGGTTACACTGGATATGCTTCTGCTCGTCTCTCAAAAATGATTGGATGCAGTCAATTTCAAAACGAGGTTTGGACCGTATCTGTGGACATCTCAAGAGTAATCGAAACAGACTGGCATCCTGTTTCCTGCACGCTGTAAAATCCAAAACTCAAACATCATTGTCATCTCTCACAAAGAAGCAGAAGCACAGGATCTCCCTGCTGTTGCATTGCAGACAGGGTTGTGGCTTCTTTAACCTGCACCTCCTCATCTTTCATCATCAATCTCTCCAGCTCACACATGGCTTTCCAGAAATCACCTCCTCGTGAACTCTCAAAATCCGATGCTTACCACTCAACTCCACTCCTTGTTGCTCGTGAATCCTATTTTCACTTCAGGGTTCAAGTTGTGTGCTACCATTCTAAGTCATCATCCAATCCCAATCCACTATCTATCCTTATAGCCCACCCCTGCCTATTCCCCATGTACTTTACAGAATGCAGTTTCCTTCCCTTTCACATGTCCCCCACACTGACAGGATGGCGTAGGTGTATACACTCGCCTGTAAGCTGTCCAGCATGGCTTTGAATCCAACAGCTATAACTGGCACCTCATATCTGCCGGCATTCATTAGTGTACGTTAAAGATCCAATGGTATCCTTCGCCAAAGAGCAGGTGAGTTATCCCCGGCACAAATTACAAATTCCTGCCCGAGCTAGCAGAGGGCACTGCATCAGTGGCCACAGCCACGCGCCCTCAGCCAATGATGCTACATCACAGCCTTGTGCTGCATACGAATGAGGAAGTTGCCTCTCTATGAGCCTACACTTATATTTATAACGTCTTGAGCCCTTTCCCATTGAGGAAAAAATTGCTATCGATGAGAAACAGCTGTAATGGAGTACGACTCGCTCTGCAGGCAGGCCTCTTGGGACAAGCTAACCATCACATCATATGCCTGTGCATGTGGCAACATCTCATCATGTTGGTTTTAAGTCTCAGTAAACATCTCCGTTCAAACATCTGAGAAGTACAGGTATAACCCACCTGTGCATTTTCCTCACTCTGCAGTTTTATTCTCTTCACTTCCTTGTCCACACCACTATTCCAACAGACTTTTCTTCTGTTTTTTTCTGCAAAAAAAATTTGAAATGTAAAGTGCTCATTCTGAAATTCATAACTCCCCTCCCCAACAAGCAAGATTTTAAATGTGCCACCACCACCACCACCACCACACACACTTTGTACAACTTTCTTATTAAAAATCCTGATGCCACCAACCTTCGCACCAGGTGAGTAATATTTGATGTGACATTTGAAGCTTGTATAGATCTCTGTTCCCCTTCCTGCAAAACATGTGCAAGCTGTTGATTTGTACACCTGTGATGAGTTTGTGGTGAAAGGATGAAACGCATTTCAATTATTCCACATATTGATCGCAGCTGTGATAAAGTGTGAGTGGTGAGTATAAAATCTTAGGAAGGACCAGGCCAAATGTGTATCAATGAATATGTGAATGCAGAGGATTCCCAAAATGCACTTCACTTGGTTGAGCAAGAGCCACTGAACCAGGGCAGCAAAGATCCTACATTTTGTTTTGCTCAGGGTCACATTTCATAATAAAGTGAAAAACAAATGACCTGCTTTGAAATTCGTTGGTTTTTTCTCTCCCCCCCCCCCTCCCTCCTCCACCATCTTGCTGATGACAGCAAGGAGCCAGAAATGCATCCGGAATAGATTCCTTTCCCAGTTGTGGAGGTGTCGGGTGATCCTGTCATAAGTCTAAAGCTGTCAGATGACTCATGCCGCTGTTAGCAGAATAATAGTTGACATTACATTGTGGTGGATGGTTCTGTTTTCATGATTGATGAACCAGTTTGCCCATCACATTCATAACATCAATAAATCAAGTGACATGACGGCCTACTATTATACACACACCTCAGCTGTGCGGCCTGTGTTTGAATCCTTGATCCGGCTAAAACTCATCCTGGTGTTTCATCGGCAAGTCGAGGCATCAATGTGTATGCCGGCCCTCAGACACATCTGAAGCCATGTGTCTCTCTGCTACCATTAGTCAATGGATGTTAAAGATGCCACGTGTCCCAAATTGTCGCCAGTCCCTCAGAGGTAATCCAAGGCACCGCCCCACGGGAGGTGACAACGCTCCTCCCCTCACTCTGGAGGCAATCCAAGCTCCGCCTTTCTCTCTCACACTGTCTCCCGGTTTCAAAGGGGTTATACATACAATTCGTTAACCATAATCCCTAATTCTAACCACACATACCCCTGTATGGTGCACATTCAAACAAGAGAGAGAATTCTTAAGCTGATGTGTCCCTACTTATTACATGGAGATTGGCTAACTACTTGTGCATAGACCATGCTATTCTATACATTTCTGTTGGAATGTCTAACCCCATCCCCCCACCACCCCGCCACAAGATTCTTTCTAGATTAGATACGTAGAGTACACGTTCCTACGTCAAGGAGCCCAGGGCCTCCTCCATGAAGTATAGCTTTGTGATCATCCTCCATACAGTGGTACTGACATTGTTGGGTACATCACTTCCAAGCATTATGTCCTTCAGCTGCAGGTTGTATTCATCTCGAGCTGAGATATTTTTGGAATAGATAGGTCTTTGCCAGTTGCATGGCCCATGAGAAGTCTTCAGATGATGGACCAGAACGTGTTCCTGATTCTCAGACCAGTATCGCACTCTCACTTCAAGCTGCTTCAAATTTTCAACGTACATTGTCTCATCATACAACAAAACTGAATCCGGTATCTGACTTCGTCATTGATAATATTTTTAAAATACGGGACCGCTTCACCAAAATTTGATAAATGAATATTGGATAGACATCACCTTTGTTTTCCAAAATAAACCCAATCATCTGTGGAATGAATAAAATGTAATGTATTTTAAAATGAAATTAAGTGAGCGCGAGTGCCCATCCTCAACTGTTTTTCGAGGTTTCTACTTTAATTTTGGAATAATCTCCAAACAGAGGTAGTCTGTGTATGTTCTGTAGGTTCTCATGAACACTACATATGTTGGTTTTCAAGCGGGTTGTGTAGTTAAGGAAGGAGATTGAAGTTAAAAAACCAGGCTTAAAAACCTGGTGTGGCTTAGTGGTTAAGGTGGTGGCTTGGATCCTAGGGTCCTGAGTTCAAGCCCCGTTGTCTGCTGAATTAACACCAAGGGGTTGACTCAGCCTGTCATCCTTCCGAGGTCGGCCAAAATGAGTGTCAGCATAGCAGCCAAAGGCTGCACACGAAGAGAAGGGGTATCGACGGATTGATTAAAAATCTGGTGTTGGTGTGGTCCAGGATAATGGGCCGAATTGCCTCCTGTGCAAAAATTCCTTGTAATCCTTGAAGTAAGGCAGTCCGTCTAAATGCGAGGTAGTTTGAAGCGAGGGGGATATGGTGGAGCGAAGGGGGTGGGTGTACAATGGGGAATGGTGGAAAGTAGTGTGTTGGTTGGTGGAAGAATGAGGGGGGAATGGTGGAGGGTGGTCGGGAAGCTTTGGCAAAAGAATCGATTATCCAGTTGGAACCATTCCCCGTCGGAACCGGAATCCAACCCTAAATCCCAGAACCGATTAACCCGCCTGTCGCCTGTAATGGTTCCAATTCTCCGGAGTCGATTCCCACAACGTGTTATCTCACTTCGTACATCGAGAATCTGTTCATTGGTTCAGCAAATATCAAAAGCTTCTGTCATATTCTTTCCACAAACAAAGACGAGTCCGTTTTTTCTGCATCTAGTTGAACGTCATCAATGAACGTCCAAAAATATGAACTATAGGAATCTTTTAAATAAAAATAGGAAATTTATAGGATCCCATAAAAAATATAGGGAAAAAAAACAGGAAATCTAGGAGGACTGGGTGAGTGTGTGCAGTTCAACAAGAACAAAATCTTACCACACTGCGTGAAGAACAGGCTGACTGAAAGGGTGACGAAGAATCTCGTGGATTTCTTGCGTCTGAGAATGGATAAAAAAATTATGACAACACCTCATCCCATTCAATTATCAAAACAAATATGCCACCATCATCAAAAGTATGCCCGTGTACACAAACGGCTTGGTGCGGCGGAACTGAGATGACGCTCATTTAATTCGGCCGAGCAAAGTGAGTCGAGGATGGTTTTTCCTGTACAGAAACACCCAACAACACATGCCGAAGAAAATTAATTTTAAAATGAAATAAAGCTGAAAAAATGAGGGCCTCAGCCAACATTCCACAACATGGTCACTGGTCAGGGTGGTTGTGGACGCCTATTACTAGTAAAAACACGAAAGGACACCGAACCTGTGAACAAAAAGGCCGGCCGTGAGGAAATAAAAATAAGGATCGGAAGTATGCATCAAAGGGATATGAAAAAGGAGACACGGATTCTCACATCCTCAAATGGACACCGGAAAAAGAACAAACTGGTGAGGATGTGTGTGTGCTCATGATAATGTACAAGAACATGGTCAAGAGACAGGTTGTATATACAAAAAGGTCGAGGCTCACGGAAGGGCGAGTACACCACAGATCAGAACGCAAAGTACACTGGGGAAGGGGGGGGGGGGGGCACACCAACAGCAGGGTGGAGGGATACTTTAACAAATAATCAGAGGGAAGAGGACACCAGGGGGAGGAGGGAGTGGGTAAACATGCTGCACACAAGCTCAAAAACAAGAGGAAGGGAAAACCAGGATGAACCAAATGCAGGGTTAAACATAAAACAAGGGGATTGGGGGGGGGGCACAATTACCTGGAAAGGAAGGGGTCCACTCGTGGAGGGTTAATTTGGGTAGAGAAGATAATGGGTTTTGGATTGGTGATGAGGTGAGCAGCTGTATTAAGACCTGGAGGGAAGAATGAGATTGAAGAGAGTGTGGAAGTTGGTTTCCACAGGTGGGGGGAAAAAGAGGACACGAATGATGGAGGTGAGCAGTGATCCTGATTTTGGGAGTTTTTTAACCAAGAAAAGGGTTATTGGCCGGTGCAGGAACGCTAGAGGGAAGTGGGGGCGAAGCACAAAGGCCAGAGGGGGCAAAAACCAGAGAAGAGGGAGGTGGTAGATGACAACAAAGACAAAAAGAAAGAGTCTGTCATGCAAGTTGATTTTTTAAAATTTTATTGATATCACTTTAATTAATATTTCAATATTTTGAATTTTTAAAGTATAAATCGAAAATATATAACCAATCATTTTGATTATATAATTTAATTAGTCCGTGAGAATAGTGTTTTCAAAATCAATGGCCAATGTTTGAATAGGTGCAAACAGGATGCGAATTAAGACCCAGCAAGCTGAAAAGAGGGTTGACCCAAGGTTAACGCCTTGACTGAAAGGATGATTAAATAGGCCGTTAATGGATCCTCAAAAGGGGTGTTTTAATTAACCCAGACACCCAATTTTCACTCTTGCACTTCTTGGGTTTTTTTTAGTATGCATGCAAGTTTCGCAGGCTGCTCGGACTCATGGTTCTGGAGTTATGGAGGACGACGACGGAGCGCCGCACGCACACTTGATTTAAATCCCTTCAGCTGTCTCAAGATATCGACATTTTTACCTGACATGACCTTTTGACCTCTGTTTACCCCATGATCGAATCAGTTTGTCGCATCATCGTACATACTTGTGCCAAGTTTGACTTTACTTAAGAATGGCTGAAGGGGTTTATCGTGTAACGAAACCTGTCACGAGACAGACACCTGAAAATCATAATTTCCTCTGGTGACTTGTCAGCGGAGGCAGATAAAAAATTCAAAAAGAACCAGATCCAAAAAAATTCATAATGCTGGCTGCAGATCATGCGTCCGATCAGGGTGTGAAATTTAAAAACACGTAATCCCACATGATACGACATAATGCGTGAAGTTGTCATGTCCATTGATGAAGCGGTAAAGAGAATGATTATTATTTTTAATATTTTTCCTTCCAATGCAATATGGATGCAAAACCATGTGACCTACAATTATTTCATTGGAACACCCTAGGTATACCACATGGCTTGGGAACCTGTGTGGACTTTGCCCTCGATCTGTCAAGAGGTTCTGGAGAAGAGGAATGTTGAAGATTTATTCAAAAAATAAAATAAAAACCATAGCTGCCAGACCATGTGACCTATGACAGTTAACATTTACGCCACATATTCCCCAAGGCTAGATGATGATGTATTGCGAGTTTTTCAGATGCGATCTCGTAAGACGTTGGGGTGCGCGGAAGAAGATTTTTTGAAGGATTTGATTTTCAATCCAATATGGCTGCTGAACATTGTGACCTCATGACATCATAAATTTTACGTCTGCCTCTAATGGTGTGCGCGATCAGGTTTGTTAAAGTTTCGTGTATCGGCACGGATCTAAGGTGCTGGTTTTATATCCATATGGCTGCCAAAGCACATGACTTATGACCTCATAATTTTCACATGATATGCAGCAATGGTGTTAGATCAGTTTGTGGAAGTTTTACGTCAGCGATGAAGCGGTTCAAGAGAAAGAACTTTTTAAACTTTCCTTCCAATCGCAATTGGCTATCAGCCATGTGACCTATCAATTATTGCAGTGAAACCCTGATATCCCCAAGGCTATGGTGGAACACGTGTGTGAAGTTTCTCTTCGATCTGTCAAGACCGTTCTGGAGGTAGATTTTTAAAGGTTTTGGGTAAAATTCCATATATGGCTGCCAAACTATGTGTGACCACGTCATCAAAGAGAGAACTTTTTGTTCCTCATGGATTAGGCGTCATACCTGTAAAAAGTATCACTCCAATTTTTTTTTTTTTTTAAAGTTTTGGAGATTGTTTGTAAAGAGGTATTTTTGGTTTTTAATAAGATATAGCTGCGTGAACCACATGACCGATGGACATATTCAAAAAATTTTTTTCTGTTGACCAAAGATATCCTGTGATGACCCTCAAAAACTTCATATTGATTGATTAAAGTGTTCGTGTGTCAAATTTGGGGGATAACCACTTCACGCGATGACGTTGTTGTAACACTTAAATGCTGCCAAGTTTAGAATTTTTTTCCCCATGGAGTGGTTTCAGAGATCAGAGGTCCAAAGTTTTCCTTGTGTTCCCAATGGCTGCTCACAACCCACGTGACCTATGAGTCATAAAATCAATCATTAAAGCATTCAAAACGAGTTATCGCACCTATGGTGGAAATTTCATGTCCAATCGAAGAAGCAGGTTGCACAGAAAAGTAGAAAGGGCACTTCGTCGAGTGCATACCTCCGCCGTGCTGCAACTAAAATATATAATTTTTTCAACCTACCTTATTCATTATAATTTTTCATTTTATTACTTGTATACCGGGATACATAGGTTTATAATAACTATGTTTGAAGGCTTTGCTAGTTTGATTTTCTTTATATATTTTTTAAATATTGTAATACTGTATTACTCGTTTACAAAATATATATAAAGATGTGTCAACTTTTATTATCTCCATTATATTTTAATATTTTTCCGGTATAAATTAATATTACTACGGATGTTCAAACAATATTTTCTCAGAT
>CM068962.1:4070489-4089697 GCA_035128595.1 Eptatretus atami
TCTTCGCAATGTGCCAGGGACCGGTACCATATTTGTGCCATATTATTATTGTTTATGATCTGAAGAAAATATTTTTGAACATCCGTAGTAATATTAATTTATACCAGAAAAATATTAAAATATAATGGAGATAATAAAAGTTGACACATCTTTATATATATTTTGTAAACGAGTAATACAGTATTACAATAATTTAAAAATAATATAAAGAAAATCAAACTAGCAAAGCCTTCAAACATAGTTATTATAAACCTATGTATCCCGGTAATCAAGTAAAAAATGAAAAATTATAATGAATAGGTAGGTTGAAAAAATTATTATTTTAGTTATCTTAAACTCCAGTGAATAAAGACATTAAAAGAAATATTGAAAGGAAATAGGTAACATGACATTGAAGACAACTTTGAAAATGTCGTAATGTTAAAATATGAAATTGATGATATAGGCATGTTAAAATCCTTAACTTTTACTAATGTGAAAGGTGAGCCTGCTTCTTCTTTGTCAGCTTATCCAATCGTGGTTCAATTGAGGACAGTGCCACATGCAATGGAGAATGAATATCCACACTATTCCTGTACTTTGTCTTAAGCCCTGTCACACCTTGACGATTAGCCAACGTATGCCCTGACGTATGCAAAATTGGGCTAAAACACTGGCACACGTCAAATACGTTATGGGTAAGTTTGCATACGTTAAGAGCACGCTGAAAACACTGCCATACGTCATAGTACGCTGGCTTTCATCGTTGTACTTTGCGGTTGTCTCAAATTTTTGCATGCTTGAAATTTTATGACGTATGCCAGCGTATGACTCACACGTTCCGCTACGCTGGCCATAAGTTGTAGGCACGTTATGCGATCATTGACACGTCGACACACGTTACTTGTAAGTTACTCATAAGTCTAAACACGTCGAGGGAATGATTAGCGTACCCGAACCTTACTTATAACCTATGAGTAACGTGTTGTAGGCACGTTACACGATTGTTGCACACACGTCGAGGCAGCTCATGCGATCGTTCACCACACGTCGAGGAACGTTTCTTGTAAGTTACTCATAAGTCGAAACACGTCGAGTAATGTTTTAGCATACCCACACATTATTTCTAACTTATGAGTAACGTGCTTTGAACCCATGTGTAACGAACCTCCAACGCATATTGACGTATTGATTGACGTCTTCCGGACGACCACAGAATTACTGAACGTGTTTCTAATTTACAGCTACCGTATAATGGGTATTGGCAGCGTTAAAAAAAAAAAAAACAACAATAACTTTCGATATTTCGTCACGTGCCGTTACGTCACGTCCGATTGCCTCTTCAGTTTGCTCATGTCTTATTCTTAGTTCCTCCTCTGTGAATATTTTCTGTTTGAGGATATCGTCACGTCGACGTCAAAACTTAAAAGGAAATGTCCGAATATATTTTAAAATTCGTGATAGACTAAAAAAATAATAATAATTAAAAAAACAACAACAACAACTTCAGATATTTCGTCACGTGCCTTCACGGAGCCCAGGAGAAAAAAAGAAAATGTGCCTTGACGGAGAACATAAGTTTGGGTATGCTAAACATTACCTCGACGTGTTTCGACTTATGAGTAACTTACAAGGAACTTGTGTCGACGTGTGTCAACGATCGCATATCGTGCCTACAACTTATTCCCAGCGTAGTGGAACGTGTGAGCCATACGGCGAGTACGTCGTAACATTTTCAGCATGCTTGAAATTTCACGACGTACTCAACGTACCACAAAATATGACAGCGTACTTCATCGTTTTTCAGCATGCTCTTAACGTATACACAACTTACCCATACCGTATTCGACCGTGTGCCAGCGTTTTAGACATTTTTCATAGGTCGGCATACGCTGGCTAAATCGTCAAGGTGTGATTGCGATGTTGACACTTCCAATTCTCAGACGGTTATGATTTAAATCGGCGTGCGGCAGCTTTTTAATAAGGCTACGCCCCGTGATCGTCGGCGATACGTGCAGCGCGCTATGCCTAAGTTAGACTATCGTTGGGCATAGGTTGTGAACGCGACAACAGGCTAAGCATTCGTTGGTATAAGTTATCTATAAGACAACGAAACTTCTGTGCCCGTTACTAATATGTTATGCATGACAACACGTTATGAATACGATCAAACTTAAAAAAAAACATCAAAATTTCAGCGTACGCCAACGTTTTACATACATTTTTATTACGTTGCATTGCTGGCTAAAATCGTCAAGGTGTGACAGCGCCTTTAATGATGTTGAGAAGGCAGTCTCAGCAGAGGTCGGTTGAAGGAAATGGGAGAAGAGTTTCAGAGCAATTTCAGTAAGCTCCAGGATATTCTGCTTTCACTTTTATCCAAAAAGAAGCAAGTGCTGTTGTAGTTTCGAAACTCCTCTTCAATCCTTCGTCAGCAGACAGCTCCAACAATTTATCCTCCATCGTGACACCTAAGTCATCTCTCAATGGCATAAACGAATTTTGGATCCATTCATTCCCTTTCCGTGGATCTTCTCTTCTGAAAGTAATGCTGAAAACATTCTGCCTAAATTCGTCTAGTGTTCTCTGATGACATTTGTAGAGATGTAACATTAAGGTCTTCCTCCTGCATCAGCGATGACTGCGCAATGGTGAACATGTGATAACAATCTCTTGACACTCGACTCTTCCATGCTTCTAGCTTTCGTTTTTGTCCGTCTATCTTGTCTGCCATTGTAAAACACGAAGCCATCCTTCCTGCATGGGGGTGTTGAGATCATTCAAGATGACAAAGATATCAGCCAAATAAGCCAGCTTGGCTAGCCAATTCACATCTCAGAACAATTGTGACCAGTTTGGTTTTTTGTCCTGAAGAAACTCGGCCAGTTCGTTTCGTAGTTCAAATACTCTTGACAGGACTTTTCCCCTTGATAACAACGTACATCGGCATGCAATAGGAGCTGTTTTCTGATCAGGCTCCCATATCATCATATAATGCAGCTAAATAGTCTCGAATTTAGGAGCATTTGCCTTTAAATAATTCACAATTTTTACAACCTCGCTGAGCACACTGTTTTAGTTCTGTGACATTTTTTTTGTTGCCAATACTTTCTCAGTGAAGGAAGCAGTGCGTTGACTTTGCATTCTGGGGCAAGCTCCTTGATCTGGGTAACCACTCCTGAATGCCATCCTATCATTGCGGCATCGCGCCATCAGAACATACGCTTATGCAGAACTTCATATCCACCAAACATTTGTTAAAGCGATGTAGTCGCTCAGTCTTTGAAACACTTCAGACTAGTTTTTTGTGGTAGTGAAGCAGAGAAAAAAAACTCTTTCCTTCAATCACCCTCATGTTCAAAATCAGCGACATACACCATGAGAATTGCCCATATTAGCAACGTTTGTACATTCATCAAGCTGCAAAGAAAAGTAACTTTGCTCACTTAATTCGTCCTATGAGTTGATCTTCCATATCCTGAGCCAGAACCGTGAATTCCGTCGAGCTTATAGTGTCATTTTGAAAGTGGACACCTGAGCCAACTTTCGCTTGCACCCCGCCTCACCCAGCCATTCCATGCACGACATCTTTAATACAGCCTATCACTAGCGTCTCCACTGATTGTGTTATGGCTTTTTATTAGCCTTAGCAAACTCGAAAGTGCTACTTTAGAAGAAGCCCGCAAGCAACAAGTAGTATTTAGTTGTGACACTGTCAAAGATCTGTTTCTGACGGCTTTTAAATCAACATGCCTTCTTTCAAAGAACTCTTTTGACTTGAACTCATATTCTTGTATGTTTTGACGGCTTTCATTGTGCGTTCGTTGGCCAACACATCTCTTACAAATAACACACTGCGTTTTGGCACTCCCCATCATTCGTGGCTACCAAACGAAATTGAATGTATGACGAGTCATATTTCTGAGTAAAGCTAGTACAAATTATTTTTGGCAGGCAATACTTCAGCTTCATTACATCGCCGTCATCCGATTCAGAATTACTAGTGTGGTCAGCAACCGGATTTTCTCGCTTGATAAACATGTCCATTGGCTCGCTTCGCCATCTGTAAATTAGAGATTTAAAAATAATTAATAATAATTCCATAACCCATGAATGCATGGACTGAAATAATGCTTATTTGTTAATATTTTGACTAATATTTGAATTGTATATAGTAGATCGGTGCAAATAGAAATAATAAACCAGAGTTGTGTCAAAGCACACCAATGCTCGCCTGTTTATACATTTATCGTTTTAAAGACTCATGCTAATAATTAATAATTTTTTATAAAGCATTTGCAGTGAGTGCTTGATCCAAATCATATTTTAAAGCAATATATGTATTTGTATATTGTAATCAGTAACAAAGCGCAAGTGAGCACAATATACGCTCGCGAACAAGAAGTATATACAGAATTGTGCAACCTACATGGGAAAACAGCATCCTGGTTGCCAATGGCACCACTTTAATGACGGAACGTATGTCACGAACCTTCTCCACAGGTCCTGTACCTATGTGCCAAATATGAAACGTTGAAAGTGAAAACTTTGGGCGTTAAGAGTGCGGACAGGAACGGATTGGAAATAGCATCCTGGGTTCCATGGCAAACCACTTTAGATGACGAATTGTATGTCATGACACACCCTTCACAGTCTGTGCCTACGCTAGCCAATAATGAAACGTGAAGTAAAACTTTGGGAGTTAGAGTCGGACGGAAAACAGCATCCTGGTTGCCATGGCAACCACTTTAGATGACGAACGTCATGTTGCGACAGCCCGTCTCCACAGTCTGGTACCTATGTACCAAATATGAAAATGTGAAAGTGAAAAACTTTGGGAGTTAGAGTGCGCACAGAACGGACTGACGAAAACAGCTCCTGGTTGCATGCAACCACTTTAGATGACGAACGTATTGTCACGGACACACCGTCTTGTCATATGTACCAAATATGAAAGTTGAAAAACTTTGGAGTTAGAGTGCGGACGAGCAACGGAGGAAAACAGCATCCTGGTTGCCATGGCAACCACTTTAGATGACGAAGTATGTTCGCGACACCTTCTCCACAGTCTTGACGCTATGTACCAAATAGGAAACGTGAAAGTTGAAAACTTTTGGATTAGAGTGCCGCAAGGATACGGACGGACGGACAGACACAAACAACAGGAGGGACGGAGGACACATTAATATGCCCAACATTATATATAATGACTCGGGCGTATAAAAAAGTTTGGTAGATAAAAACATTAGGAAAGGAAAAAAAAACTAACTTTGCATCAAAATATTTAATCATTTTCAAGCTCACGCAGGGGTATCGCTATAGCTCTCTGTTCTCGAAACAGCGAGCTAAAAATGAACAATACAATAAAATCTAAACAAAAAGATAATTAAAAGCAACCTCTCGTGATAATAGCTTCAAAAATCAATTATTTCCATTAACATATGTTAATTTTCCAACCTTTACTGAGTCCGCACAGTCAATCGCACAAATTATAATGAAATACCAAGAGTCCCGATTGGACAGTCTTCATGGTCCGCCCCTCTCTGGCGGAATCTCGGCCAGGCCGGGAAAGCCCGCCCACTTCCACTCCTGTTGGTTTGAGGAAGGTGAAAGGTGATTCAGCCAAGAAGAAATTGGAACGTTTGGGGAAGCCGAGGAACTGGAACTGCTGCAAGATTTTGCCATCAGAAACACGAGGCTCCAGAGACGCAGGTGACAGTGGACGTGATGGGGCATGCGGATATAAAGATTTATTTACCCTAAACTAGAAAAACATGGCAACGCACCCCAGTGTCTTCCCACTAACACAAGGAAGGGATCTGTCCTACACATATACTTAACGGCATTACTGACTTGCTGGGACAACTATGTTGGATTGCTTACGGTTCCTAGAACCGTAACACCATGATACTTAACTACTGTTGGTATAGGAGTTTTGTTTAGGGAGTTTGTTTTAAGCAGTTTTTCAATAATATAAAGAAACAATCAAATATGTTTAAAACTTTCAACTGACACCTCTACAAGATATAATTACAGCCATTTGGGCAAAACAAAAGAGCACCACCTGGCAAAGTCCGCTTGAAATTCCACATTATATAGCCTTCACGTTCCGGTTCTGGTATAACTGCAATCGCTTGACAACTTCTCTCTCGTCGTATTCTTGAATTTTTTCGGCTTTAAATATATTATTTTAAGATTTATACATTTTCATTTTATGCATTACATGTTATATATATGGATAATGTGAAATGGAAATTCTCCGCGGGACTGGCAGTCGATGCCTCACGTATCCGGCACGCTGGTCCGCGTACACCACCACTTTGAGTATGCACGGCCTCTACACATCAATTCGTTCATCTGTTTTTTCCAGTCCTTCACCATTTTGGATTTGTGTGATTCAATCACAAATCTCTTTGCATCACTCCCGATCCCCTTCTCCGGAAATGCTAATCTGAGAATTCTCCCATATTGCTTGGAAGATCGAGTATTGTTTCAAAACATGGGTCGCAAGATCGGAATCCTCCAGTTCTACAACTGTGGACTATCGATGGGGAAATCGCATCGTGTGGCTTGGATATCTCAAGTCTCCTGTTTCAACACAGCTTAATCTCCCACCATCAGTTGGATCCTCTGGTTACACTGTGATATGCTTCTGCTCGTCTCTCAAAAATGATTGGAATGCAGTTCAATTTTCAAAACGAGGTTGGACCGTATCTGTGGACATCTCAAGAGTAATCGAAACAGACTGGCATCCTGTTTCCTGCACGCTGTAAAATCCAAACTCAAACATCATTGTCATCTCTCAGCAACAGAAAGTCAGAAGCACAGGATCTCCCTGCTGTTTGCATTGCAGGACAGGGTTGTGGGCTTCTTTAACCTGCACCTCCGTTCATCTTTCAATCATCATATCTCTCCAGCTCACACATGGCTTTCCAGAATCACCTCCTCGTGAACTCTCAAAATCCGATGCTTACCACTCAAATCACTCCTTGTTGCTCGTGAATCCTATTTTTCACTTCAGGTTCAAGTTGTGTTGCTACCATTCTCAATCCATCATCCATCCCAATCCACTAGCTTATCCTTATAGCCCAGTCCCCTGCTATTCCCCATGTACTTTACAGATGCAGTTTTCCTTCGCCATTTCACATGTCTCCCTACCTGACAGGATTGGCTGTAGGTGTATAACACTCGCCTGTAAAGCTGTCCAGCAATGCTTTGAATCCAACAGCTATAACTGGCACCTCATATCTGCCGCATTCATTAGTGTACGTTAAAGATCCCAATGGTATCCTTCCCAAAGAGCAGGTAGTTATCCCCGCACAAATTACAAATTCCTGCCCGAGCTAGCAGAGGGCACTGCATCAGTGGCCACAGCCACGCGCCCTCAGCCAATGATGCTACATCACAGCCTTGTCTGCATACGAATGAGGAAGTTGCCTCTCTATGAGCCATAACACTTATATTTATAACGTCTTGAGCCCCTTTCCCATGAGGAATAAAATCTATCGATGAGAAACAGCTGTAATGGAGTACGACTCGCTCTGCAAGGCAGGCCCTCTTGGGACAAAGCTAACCATCACATCATATGCCTGTGCATGTGGCAACACTCATCATGTTGGTTTTAAGTCTCAGTAAACATCTCCCGTTAAACATTCGAGAAGTAGCAGTAATAAACCCACCTGTTGCATTTCCTCACTCTGCAGTTTTAATTCTCTCACTTCCTTGTCACACACACTATTCCAACAGACTTTCTTCTGTTTTTTTCTGCAAAAAAAATTGAAAGTAAAGTGTCATTCTGAAATTCTAACTCCCTCCCAACAAGCAAGATTTTAAAATGTGCCACCACACCACCACCACGCACACAACACGTTTGTAGCAACTTTCTTATTAAAAATCCTGATGCCACCAACTTTCGCACCAAGGTGAGAATATTTGATGTGACATTTGAGCTTGTATAGATCTCTGTTCCCCTTCTGCCAAAACATGTGCAAGCTGTTGATTTGTACACCTGTGATGAGATTTTGTGGTGAAAGGACTGAAACGCCATTTCAATTTATTCCACAATTGATCGGCAGCTGTGATAAAGTTGTGAGTGTGAGTATAAAATCTTAGGAAGGACCAGGCCAAATGTGTTATCAATGAATAATGTGAATGCAGAGATTCCCAAAATGCACTTCACTTGGTTGAGCAAAGAGACACTGAACCAGGGCCAGCAAAGATCCTACATTTTGTGCTCAGGGTCACATTTCATAATAAAGTGAAAACAAATGACCTGCTTTGAAATTCCGTTGGTTTTTTCCTCCGCCCCCCCTCCCTCCTCCACCATCTGCTGATGACAGCAAGGGAGCCAGAGAATGCATCGCGTGAATAGATTCCTTTCCGCAGTTGTGGAGGTGTCGGGCTGATCCTGTCATAAGTCTAAGCTGTCAGATGACTCATGCCGCTGTTAGCAGAATAATAGTTGATTCATTACATGTGGTGGATGGTTCTGTTTTCATGATTGATGACCAGTTGGCCCATCACATTCATAACACATCAAATCAAGTGACATGACGGCCTACTATTACACACACCTCAGCTGTGCGGCCTGTTTTGAATCCCTTGATCGGCTAAAACTCATCCTGGTGTTTCATCGCAAGTCGAGGCATCAAATGTGTATGCCGGCCCTCAGACACATCTGAAGCCATGTTCTCTTCTGCTACCATTAGTCAATGGATGTTAAAGATGCCACGTGTCCAAATTGTGCCAGTCCCTCAGAGGTAATCAAGGTACCGCCCGCACGGGAGGTGACAACGCTCCGTCCCTCACTCTGGAGGCAATCCAAGCTCCGCCTTTCTCTCTCAACACTGTCTCCCGGTTTCAAAGGGGTTATTACATACAATTCGTTAACATAATCCCTAATTCTAACCACACACATCCCCTGTATTGGTGCAACATTCAAACAAGAGAAGAGAATTCTTAAGCTGATGTGCCCTAACTTATTACATGGAGATTGGCTAACTTACTTGTGCATAGACCATGCTATTCTATACATTTCTGTTGGAATGTCTAACCCCATCGCCCCCACCACCCCGCCAAAGATTCTTTCTAGATTAGATACGTAGAGTACACGTTCCTACGTCAAGGAGCCCAGGCGCTCCTCCATGAAGATACGCTTTGGTGATCATCCTCCATACAGTGTACTGACATTGTTGGGTACATCACTTCCCAAGCATTATGTCCTTCAGCTGCAGGTTTGTATTCATCTCGAGCTGAGATATTTTTGAATAGATAGGTCTTTGCCAGTTTGCATGCCCCATGAGAAGTCTTTCAGATGAATGGCCAGAAAGTGTTCCCTATTCTCAGACCCAGTATCGCACTTCTCACTTCAAGCTGCTTCAAAATTTTTCTAACGTACATTGTCTCATCATACAACAAAACTGAATCCGTATCTGACTTCTCATTGATAATATTTTTAAAATACGGACCGCTTCACCAAAATTTGATAATGAATATTGGATAGACATCACCCTTTGTTTTTCCAAAATAAACCCAATCATCTGTGGAATGAATAAATGTAATGTATTTTAAAAAATGAACTATTAAGTGAGCGGCGAGTGCCCATCCTCAAACTGTTTTTCGAGGTTTCTACTTTAATTTTGGAATATCTCCAAACAGAAGCTACGTTGTGTATGTTCTGAGTTCTCATGAACACTCATTATGTTGCGTTTTTCAAGCAGGTTTGTGTAGTTAAGGAAAGGAAGATTGAAAGTTAAAAAACCAGGCTTAAAAACCTGGTGTGGACTTAGTGGTTAAGGTGGATTGGCTTGGATTCACCTAGGTCCTGAGTCAAAGGCCCCGTTGTTGCTGAATTAACACCAAGGGGTTGACTCAGCTGTCATCCTTCCGAGGTCGGCAAAATGAGTTGTCAGCATAAGCAGCCAAAGGCTGCACCACGAAGAGAAAGGCGGTATCGGACGGATTGAATTAAACAATCTGGTGTTGGTGTGGTCCAGGCATAATGGGCCGAATTGCCTCCTGTGGCAAAAAATTCCTTGTAATCCTTGAAGTAAGGCGTCCCGTCTAAATGCGAGTAGTTGAAGGCGAGGGGGATGATGGTGGAGCGAAGGGGGTGTGTACAATGGGGAATGGTAAAGTAGTGGTTGCGCTTGGTGGAAGAATGAGGGCGGAATGGTGGAGGGTGGTCGGGAAGCTTTGGCCAAAAGAATCGATTATCCAGTTGGAACCATTCCCCGTCGGAACCGGGAATCCAACCCTAAAATCCCAGAACCGATTAACCCGCTGCGCCTGTAATGTGTTCCAATTCTCCGGAGTCGATTCCCACAAGTGTTATCTCTCCTTCGTAACTCGAGAATCTGTTCAATTGGGTTCAGCAAATATCAAAAGCTTCTGGTCATATTCTTTCACAAACAAAGGACGTAGTCCGTTTTTTCTGGCAGCTAGTTAACGTCATCAATGAACGTCCAAAAATATGAACTATAGGAATCTTTTAAATAAAAATAGGAAATTTATAGATCCCAATAAAAAATATAGGGGAAAAAAACAGGAAATCTAGGAGACTGGTGAGTGTGTGCAGTTCAAACAAGAACAAAATCTTACCACACTGCGTGAAGAACAGGCGACTGAAAGGGTGGAACGAAGAATTCGTGGATTTCTTGCGTCTGAGAAATGGATAAAAAAATTTATGACAACACCTCATCCCATCAATATCCAAAACAAATATGCCACATCATCAAAAGTATGCCCGGTACACAAACGGCTTGGTGCGGTGGAACTGAGATGACGCTCATTTTAATTCGGCCGAGCAAAGTGAAGTCGAGGATGGTTTTTCCTGTACAGAAACACCCAACAACACATGCCCGAAGAGAAAATAATTTTAAAATGGAAATAAAGCTGAAAAAAATGAGGGCGACCAGCCAAACATTTCCACACATGGTCACTGGTTCAGGGTGGTTGTGGACGCGCTAATTACTAGGTAAAACACGAGAGACACCGAACCTGTGAACAAAAAGGCCGGCCGTGAGGAAATAAAAATAAGGGATCGAAGTATGCATCAAAGGGATATGAAAAAGGAAGACACGGATTCTCACATCCTGCAAATGGACACCGGAAAAAGAACAAACTGGTGAGGATGTGTGTCGTGCTCATGATAATGTACAAGAACATGGTCAAGAGACAGGTTGTATATACAAAAAGGTCGAGGCTCACGGTAAGGGCGAGTACAGCCACAGATCAGAAGCAAAGTACACTGGGAAGGGGGGGGGGGGGGGGGCACACCAAAGCAGGGTGGAGGGATACTTTTAAACAAATAATCAGAGGAGAAGAGGGGGGACACCAGGGGAGGAGGGAGTGGGTAACATGCTGCACACAAGCCTCAAAACACAAGAGGAAGGGAAAACCGGATGAACCCAAATGCAGGGTTAAATCATAAACACAAGGGGATGCTGGGGGGGGGGCACAATTACCCTGGAAAGGAAGGGTCACTCGTGGAGGTGTTAATTTGGGTAGAGAAGATAATGGTTTTGGATTGGTGATGAGGTGAGCAGCTGTATTAAGACCTGGAGGGAAGAATGAGATTGAAGAGAGGTGTGGAAGTTGGTTTCCACAGGTGGGGAAAAAAGAGGCAGCGATGAGTGGAGGTGAGCAGTGATCCTGGATTTTGGGAGTTTTTTAACCAGAAAAGGGTTATTGGCCGGTTGCAGGAACGCTGAGGGGAAGTGTGGGGCGAGCACAAGGCAGAGGGGGCAAAAACCAAGAAAGGGAGGTGGTAGATGACACAAAGACAAAAGAAAGGAGTCTGTCATGCAAGTTGATTTTTTAAAATTTTATTGATATACTTTAATTAATATTTTAATATTTTGAATTTTTAAAAGTATAAATCGAAAAATATAACCATCATTTTGATTTATATAATTTAATTAGTCGTGAGAATAGTGTTTTCAAATCAAATGGCCAATTGTTTGAATAGGTCACAGGATGCGAATTAAGAACCCCAGCAAGCTGAAAGAGGGTTGACCCAAGGAACGCCTTGATGAAGGATGATTAAATAAGGCCGTTAATGATCCTCAAAGGGGTGTTTTAATTAACCCGACACCCAATTTTCACTCTTGCACTTCTTGGGTTTTTTTTTAGTATGCATGCAAAGTTTCCAGGCTGCTCGGACTCATGGTTCTGGAGTTATGGAGGACGGACGGGCGCCGCACGCACACTTGATTTAAATCTCCTTCAGCTGTTCTCAAGATATCGACATTTTTACCTGACATGACCTTTTGACCCTGTTTTACCCCATGATCGAAATCAGTTTGTCTGCATCATCTGTACATACTTTGTGCCAAGTTTGACTTTACTTAAGAATGGCTGAAGGGGTTTATCGTGGTAACGAAACCTGTCACGGACAGACAACCTGAAAATCATAATTTCCTCTGGTGACTTGTCAGCGGAGGCAGATAACAAAATTCAAAAAGAACCCAAGATCCAAAAAAATCATAATGCTGGCTGCAGATCATGCGTCCGATCAGGGTGAAATTTAAAACACGTAATCCCCATGATACGACATAATGGTGAAGTTTGCATGTCCATTGATGAAAGCGGTAAAGAGAATGATATATTTTTAATATTTTTCCTTCCAATGCAATATGGATGCAAAACCATGTGACCTTCATTATTTCAATTGAACACCCTGGTATACCAATGGCTTGGGGAACCTGTGTGACGTTTTCCCTCGATCTGTCAAGAGGTTCTGGAGAAGAGGAATGTTGAAGATTTATTCAAAAAAATAAAATAAAAACATAGCTGCCAGACCATGTGACCTATGAGGTTAACATTTACGCCACATATTCCCCAAGGCTAGATGATGATGTATTGGAGTTTTTCAGATGCGATCTCGGTAAGACGTTGCGGGGGGTGGGGAAGAAGATTTTTGAAGGTTTGTATTTTTCAATCCAATATGGCTGCTGAACCATTGTGACCTCTGACATCATAAATTTACGTTCTGCCTCTAATGGGTGCGCGTCAGGTTTGTTAAAGTTTTCGTGTTAATCGGACGGATCAGGTGCGGTTTTCTATCCATAGGCTGCCAAAGCACATGACTTTATGACCGTCATAATTTTCACATGATATGCAGCAATGGTGTTAGATCATATTTGTGAAGTTTACGTCAGTTCGACTGAAGCCGGTTTCAAGAGAAAACTTTTTAAACTTTCCCTTCCAATCGCAATTGGCTATCGACCATGGTGACCTATCAATTATTGTGAAACGCCTGATATCCCCAAGGCTTTGGTGGAACACGTGTGTGAAGTTTCTCTTCGATCTTGTCAAGAGCCGTTCTGGAGGAGATTTTTAAAGTTTTCGGGTAAATTTCCCTATATGGTGCCAAACTATGGTGACGCACGTCATCAAAGAGAGGGAACTTTTTGTTCCTCATGGATAGGCTGTCATACTGTAAAAAGTATCACTCCAATTTTTTTTTTTTTTTAAGTTTTGGAGATTGTTTTAAAAGGTATTTTTGGTTTTTAATAAGATATAGCTGCTGAACCACGTGACCGACATGGACATATTCAAAAAAAATTTTTTTCTGTTGACCAAAGTTTATCCGTGATGACCCTCAAAAACTTCATATTGATTGGATAAAGTGTTCTGTGTCAATTGGTGGGATAACCACTGTCACGCGATGAACGTTGTTGGTTAACACTTAAATGTGCCAAGTTTAGAATTTTTTTCCCCATGGAGTGGTTTCAGAGATCAGAGGTCCAAAGTTTTTCGCTTTTTCCAATGGCTGCTCACAACCCACGTGACCTATGACGTCATAAAATCAATATTTAAAGGCATTCAAAACGAGTTATCGCACCTATGGTGGAAATTTCATGTCATCACAGAAGCAGGTTGCACAGAAAAGTAGAAAGGGCACTTCGTCGAGTGCATACTCCGCCGTGCTGCAAAAAAAAACAACCTACCGGTCCGCCACATCAGATAGTTTGAGAAGCACTGGTGTAGAGGATGAACAACATGGTAGACCACACAAGATGGGGGTCCTTTGAGCAGAAAGAAGACACTGATCAAGCAACATGTGTTAAACACCATATTCAATGAACAATCAACACCAGCATATGGAAAATACTCCATTCTTCACCTACTATTTTGGCTCCCGACCCACTGACTCTCCACTCTTCTCCAACCCCCCCCCCGACTTAAGGTGGAACAATTACAGTAAACCCTCTTCCAAAGTGGATTTGTTGATATGCATGGGAATGTGACGCTTATTTCCCCCAACATGCGTAAACCTTGATTATACACACAGGTTTGAGTGTGGCGGTCTGACCATGTCATGTGCACAGGAGATGCCTCCCACGATCTCATAACACCCATGCTGTTTTCAGTCTGCACAATGTGTACCCAGGAGATTTATCTATCGACATCCTGAATACTTAATACTGCATGGCAACGAAACGTTAAGCCTTTCCAAGTGGTGGTGGAGTGAACAAATCCCATAAGGTTATGATGTTCGTCGAGGAAATCGTTATTTTAGACAAGTTCCGTGGTTTGACGAGTCCACCATACGCACCTTTTGTTCAAGCCTGACATCTTAGAGTTTACAACAGAAAGAGGTTACACCCCTGAACAGGTGTTCAACACCGATGAAGATGAGCAACAGGACGTACATATAGAGGGCAGCACACGGGTTCAAACCTTTCAAGGATCAACTTACACTTATTGTGGAAATGCATCCCGTGACGATGAACACCCATCCTACATACTTGTATGCCCTGTGAGGTTTTAAAAACAACAAAAATGTAGAAAATATTTGTCTCCTTATGTTCTGCTGCATTCCCCTATCCCCATAAGATCACAGTTTTGCCAACCGGTTCTCCAACAAACTCACCTGACATTGGACGAGGGTTTATGATATCGGTTATCAGATTGAATCGTTTTTACTTTGCTGAATGTCGTCTAAAGGGTTTCCAAGAGACTTGTACTGTAAGGAAACACCGACCATGCTTAGATACTGTGTAAATGTCGTTTCAGATTCCATCTCGAGCTGCCATGAAGAATAATCCAAAAGAAGATTGAATCAAATTCCTTTCATATTAACTTTTCCATTCCCTCTCCTTCACTGCTGTTCTTGTGTAAAACATTTTTGTAATAAAGATTTTCTGATACTTTCACATGAGGGGGGAGATACTCACAGAATAAAAACTGAAATGAGTCCTGTGCAGTAATGAGATGCTGGACAAATGGGATTCAAAACTGCATCCCAGCACCTTCAGCAGTGTTCAGAGGGGAACAGGAAATGGACAATCCCACAATTTCACCCAAAAGAGCAATTGGGTGTAGTCACTATCACAGTAGTAAGGCAGTCTGCTTCGCAAGAAGGGTGAGTGGGGCACGGAGCTGGGGGTGGGTAGGGCACAAGGGTGGGCTGGGGTGGGATGGCTGAGGGGAGGTAGTGATTGGTGGACAGTAAGCCAAAGAGAATGAAAGGTGGAAGCAGACGACAGCACAAGGAGAGGACACTGAAGGGAAAGAAAGGGGTTGTGGAACCAAAGGGAGGGGAGGGGTGTGTGGAACCTCACCAAAGGGAGGGGAAGGGGTGTGTGGAACCTCACCAAAAGGGGGGGAGGGGTGCGTGGACACCAACAAAGGGAGGGAAAGGAGGGGGGTGTGGAACACCACCAAAAGGATGGGAGTGTAGACACCACAAAGGGAGGGGAGGGGTGTGTGGAACACCACCAAAGGGAGAGAAAAGGAGAGGGGTGTGGAACACCACCAAAAGGAAGGAGGTGTGGAACCTCACCAGAGGAGGGAAAGGGGCATGGAACCTACCAAAGGGAGAGAAGGGGGAAGGAGGAATGGAACACCAGAGGGAGGGGAAGGGGGGTGGAACCTCACCAGAGGGGAAGGAGGAATGGAACCTCACCAAAGGAAGAGGAGGGGAAGGGGGGCGTGGAACCTCACAAGGGGAAGGGGCGTGGAACCTCACCAAAGGGAGGGGAAGCAGGCGTGGAACCTCACCAGAGGAGGGGAAGGGGGCGTGGAACCTCACCAGATGGGAAGGGGGCGTGGAACCTCACCAGAAGGAGGGGAAGGGTGCGTGGAACCTCACCAGAGGAGGGGAAGGGGGCGTGGAACCTCACCAAAGGAGGGGAAGGGGGCGTGGAACCTCACGCAAGGAGGGAGAAGGGTGGGCGTGGAACTCACCAGAGGAGGGGAAGGGTGCGTGGAACCTCACCAGAGGAAGGGGAAGGGGGCGTGGAACCTCAACCAGAGGAGGGGAAGGGGGCCGTGCACCTCACCCGAAGGAGGGGAAGGGTGCGTGGAACCTCACCAGAAGGAGGGGAAGGGTGCGTGGAACCTCACCAAAGGGAGAGGAGGGGAAGGGAAGGTGGAAGCCCACCAAAGGAAGGGAAACAGAAGGAGAAACACACAATTCTATTTATCAATTGCAATCTCAGCGCTATTCCTAAAATCGATGGTGTGTGTGTGTGTGTGTGTAGCCATTTTCCTCAAACCCTCAGAGGTTCATCAATTAGTGCCAGGGAGTGTTTTTGGCAAAACAAAATGTTTTAAATGGATTTATTTATTTATTAACCAGCTCTATTGTGCCGAAGCCTTTGTAGCTTTGTGAAAGGTAGTATTAAATGTTCCCTGACTCCATGCATGAGTGGGTGTGGGGAAGTGTTTTAGGCCCCCACAAAAAAAAAAATTGATTTCTTCAAAATGCAAATCGGATAACAGCAGCACCCGGGAAAGCTGGGTACCCCCTGCTGGTGTAATATAATTGAAAGATTGCTGTAAATGATATGATGTTAGTTTCACAACATTCAACTTTATTACCTCGACCACCGACGGTGGTCAGAGGTTATGTTTTCACCTATCTGTCTGTGAGCACAATGTCTCAAAAGTTGTGGACGGATTTGGATGAAACTTCGTGGACACGTTGGGTGTGTGACCACGACAGAGTGATTCAATTTTGGTGAAGATCCGAATCCAAGAATTTTTCAAGCGATTCTTCACCATTGAGAGAGAGGGCCAAGAACAATAAACATGTCCAGCACAAAATCTCAAAAAGTTATGGACGAGTTACGACAAAACTTGGTGGATGAGTTGGGTAGGTGACAAGAACAAGCTGATTCGATTTTGGTTGAGGTCTGGATACAGATCCTGCCTTTCAGTGGGACACAAAATGTAAACTGTTCAGTGTGGCGAAGGTATTCTCTCCACCAAATGTTGTTCTAGTTGAAATTGTAACCTCAAAACATAGTTCCCTCAGTTAGAGCAAGAACATTAACCTGTAGCATTGACTGGTTTCCCGACGGCATGGATCAGCTGAGCACCGTTCTTCCGTGAGGTTTCAATCCTTTCAGCCTGGGACCTCTCCAAACGGCGGATCCACAACCTTGGTCACGGATCCACATCAGTAGATCCACAACCTCAGTTGCGTCCAGGCAGTCAATATACAAGAATCAAATAAATATATAATAAACACGGAAATATCGAAGAAACAGTGCGGTGGATTTTCCACCATAACATAATGACAAATCAGCGGGAGAAGCCTCAACAAAACAAATGTCAATTATCACACACATCACGTTTCTTCACACACAACTGTTCCTAACAATTCCATCACACACAAAAAAAAATTCGAAATGAATAAATAAAATAAAACACACACACATACAAACAAACACACACAAACACATACATACACATACAAACAAACACATACATACACATATAAACAAACACACACATACAAACACATACATACATACATACACATATAAACAAACACACATACAAACACACACGTACACATACATACAAACACATACATACACACACATACATACACATACAAACAAACACACAAACACATACAAACTCATACATACACACACACACATACAAACAAACACATACAAACTCATACATACACATACACACACATACAAACAAACACACACATACACATACATACACAAACACATACATACAAACACATACATACACATATAAACAAACACATACAAACACACACATACAAACTCATACATACACATACATACACATACAAACAAACACATACATACACACACAAACACATACACATACAAACATATACATACATACATACATACACACAAACACATACATACATACACAAACAAACAAACACATACAAACATATACACACACAAACATACATACACATACAAACACATACATACACACACATGCAAACAAACACATACATACATACATACACAAACAAGCACACACATACAAACAAACACATACATACATACATACAAACACACACATACAAACATACATACGTACACACACATACGTGTGCCACGACATAACATACAAACAAACACATACATACACAAACACATACACATACAAACACACTCTGATCACACAGAGACTCATTTGAATCTCTCTCAGCAACCGCTCATTGGGCACAAAGTCCGACCAGCGATAGCCAAGGATTCTCCGAAGAGACCCGGTACCAAAGGAATTAAGTCTCCGTCTCAGATCCTTGGTCAGAATCTAAGTCTCACATCCATAGAACAAAACTGGAAGCACGAAGGACCCGAAGACTCGGACTTTCGTCCTCCGGCACAGGTACTCGCAGCGCCACACCCCATGATCCAGTGAATGCATGACTCCCCAGGCCCGACCCAGACGTCTATTGACCTCTTAAAAATATTTGAATCATTCAGGTCAGTTCAGGTATGGGCATGCGCCAAGCAGCGCATCGCTGCGACCCACTTTCCACCGGTACTCCAGGGCCTCGTTCGGCCATCCCCCAGGCAATGCCTGGCCATCCCTCTCCTTGAATGCCGATCAACGCCTGCAACCACAGCACGGTCGCCCACTGCCTCCTCCACTCACGAGGTCCCTGCTAGAGAATCTGTGTGAGCAGGATCAGCATCAGGAAAACGAGCCACATGTCCGTAGTACCGCGCTGACACTCACACTACAGAAACAAACGCATATTGATCTCTCAATGCGATTTACACACACACACATACATATAAACCAACAAACATACACACACATACAAACAAACATACATACACATACAAACATACATATAAACAAACACACACACACACATACATACAAACACATACATATAAACCAACAAACAAACACATACAAACACACACAAACACATACATACAAACATACACATACAAACATACATATAAACAAACACATAC
>CM068962.1:4114883-4136726 GCA_035128595.1 Eptatretus atami
TTTATTCAATTTTACATCCTCGACATATTTCTCAGTATCTTTTACAAATGAAGAGATTGAATGAAACTTGTCTTTTGTGTCTTGATACATTGTATTTATAAAGTGAAAAAAGTTGGAGGATAACATGGTTTTAAGCACAGATTCACCTATAAATTACACAGAATTATCAAGAAAATTTTATTTTAAGCAAAGTTTTGTTTTTAAATATGGTGAATGCAACGTACTGCGATGTTTGTAATCATGAATATAAATGTTATAAAAAACACCTTCAACACTTTCCAAACCAACAAACCAACTGTCAACTTTTCATGACCATTAAATTTGATCACTCCACTTGCACACTACGAGCATATCGCACAATATCACCTTTGTTGTATAAGATTGCTTCAGATTACATCTGAGTATTCTCTTGATAAAAAACTTATAGACTATACAATCACTCACACTCAACACAAATCACGAAGGAACAATGCAATGATAAGGGGCAAGTGCGCGGTGCCACTAATTCTCTATGTGAAGACAAAACACTGCGATGGGGTCACATCTACAAGGAGTAGATGCAGTATGATGCGAAAATAACCGGGCTATGTTGTCGGACTTTCGGGGGGCAGACCTGCGGATACCTATCTTCAATTCGACTTGAAGCTGTTGAGGATGCATGGGAGAGGAACAAAGTTATATGAAACGCATATTCAATTACAAAACACATTAAGCGTCAAACTGAAACAACTTTTAAGTCTTATATCTTGCGCGAGTAAATTAATATGGTAAGAGTGAGTAGATATCGACAATCTCGACTCCGCGTATAATGGAGAGGACAAGGACTGCCTGCGACTGGTTATCTCATCATTTCAGAGATTTTGTCATATGAGCGTAATTGGTTTACGAGGTTGTATCTCCCAGAGACAGAACCAAATGCATGTTCATAAGGTCGTCGTCTCGTAGGTAGTGGATTTTGCTAATTACAAACCAATAATCTTATTTCGCTACTTAATAACACATCTTAAATCAGATCCCTCTTACAACTTCTCTTACTTTGCATTAATTTACCATCCTACCAAAGAGACTACCAACTCTGGAATAACCAGAGCCTGCATTCGTTAACGACATTGCTCACTAAGAATATGCGAGAATTGAGAATAACAAAATGTTTTCTATGAGTCTGTGCGTGCGATTCTCACACTTACATCACTCGAGGCAAATGGAAGCACCTATAGGAGGCTTGCGTGAATCTCCTCTATAAGCAACCACACGATGGATCACAGCATTCACACATGTAAGATTTATAATGCTTGCCCATAGTCAGTGGTATGAGAGATCATCCCTACAATTTCTGAGAAAACCATCCGAAATTAGTTATATTGCTAGGTCTGTCTTCCAGGATGTTCATTATCGGTGCAAGAGCTTACAGACCAAGCGAACGGAATGACAAAGCGAGACATTATTAAGAGACGTCATATTTCCACAACGCAAACCATACCTACGATGGTAGATTATATACAAGGTCATCCTAACTCCTGTCAGCATACTCTTCCTAAAAGCTTGTACCCGTGGGCATACCCTTCGCGGACCGTGGAGGCGCACAAAAAATCACTATTTATGGTAACCTTGATCCATAAGTTTACTGCTAAGTATTAAACTAAATCATCTACTCGATCCCCCATATAACCAAGAAAAATTGTACATAAACAATATACCTGTACGAGACACGCAGTCCCTCCATAACCGAGTGCGAATAAAAAAAGAACGATACACCATCAACACAATTCAGAGGCATACTGATCCTAATACCCTGAGTGTAACTCCAAGTTCTAAACTGCAACCTAACGTGCACAAGTTACTCTAAAAAGCAGGTATCACCAACACCATGCTGACGAAGTACAATATAACTGTAACACAACTCTATTCGAGAAACACACCGAGATTGTTACTAATACTATGACACCGGTTTCGCACAAGACTAGTCCTCTGACTAATTCGGATCAATATCGACATCGTGTTGCTCCACAATTCCAGAATAAATCATACAACAGAATCTCAATATACAAATAAAGAGACATACACCTGTGAGGTTCTGGTTATATATATTCAAAATCAATCAGTAGAACTGAATACAAGTACGTATCGAACGATTCGTAAATATGTGAAGGAGAAAGATCGCCTCAGAGGAGTTTGTATAGTAACAACGATTGGAAAGAAGGATGTGATAGAGATTAAGAGATATTATTTAATAGGTTAAAAAACACGTTGCATAAACCATTATAGTCATTTAACAAAAGGGAGAGATAAAGCGAATTTTAGAAAGGAGACAGTTTCTAGTCAATGATTTGTGAGGAGAAACTTGGAGGAAGAGGTCCACAAAGAGTTAGGAGATTGCATTGTCATCTCGACTGGAAAGATAAGAGGTACTCAACGCTACATCCCGTGTAGTATAAATGTCTATAATAACAAGCCCCCCAAACTTATTTCTGTCTTTCTTCTACAAACGTCGCTCACTCTAAGAGCACTATCACATCTATTTATAAAATGAACTTTCAACAGATCATCTGGAAGATACTTTCTATTCCATTCCTAACACAGATCATGAGATGCAATACCATCTCACCATGCACAGGAACACACCAATCATCACAATCCCCCATACCACCCAAATCAGATCTTCATAACACCATACAAGTTCATCAATGGCCAAAGCTACCCATTACACCTAAACCTTCAGTACATCAAAATATTATAACAACAAAGACATACCGAGAAATATCTGGACCGTTGAGGTAACTTCACTATTATTTTTCTCGAGTAAGAATGCCTGGACCACGAGAGAATTGATCGGCTTATCACAATACAACTTTGGTACCCTCAGTGTCGTGCTCGTCATTCAAACCTACCGAATCCGGCGTCACTTTCAGTGTGCTCCTTCGGAGAAGTAGCCTTTGGATATACAGGAGAAACAGCACAGAAATCACCTCAGCCTCTTCCGAAACGCTCCAACGCAGAGGAAAAGTTTATCCCTCCATACGGACAAGTTGAATGTAAAACTTCATATTTGGTCCGAATACGAGATTCAGAATCACACCACGCACCTAAGAAAAGGTCTTGCTGAGAAGAAGTTTCCAAATAAAAGCATCTTGGCGACGACGAAACCATATCATGGAGTTTGTGTATCTTTAAACATGATGTATGTTCATTGGCTGATGTGTTTTCGAAGTACTTTTAGAACCAGTCATGCCCATAACTACAAATTCTTACTGGATTAGACCCCGCTCAGCTATACCACAAGCCCCGGGTTTGCTTGAGAGTGCGCATGATCTACAGACAATGAGACGAACACAGAATTGACATTAGCAGTGAGACCGTATTAGATTACGGCTAATTACATGACTAGCGAAACACGGCGCTCAAAGAAAGCCAAGGAGAAAGATCCTTCAAGTATTCAATAGACTGCTTTGCTAAAGCAAATACAATAGATCTTCACTGATGAGTGCATTCGAAATGAGGCACTAACTCCCTCTAACTCGGAATTGTTCGATTCTTCTGCTGTCTATAACTATAGTTGTCTATCGGTCAGTGGACTAGTGTCTCAGGAGATCATTGTAGCCTTGATCGGACAAAGTCGTCTGAGAATGGGTTAAAGAATAGAACTAACGACCCATTATGGAAGCAGTTTTACAGACATTGTTGTCTCTGGCTGCAGAGGTGATAGATGAGCTGAAAGCGTTGCGAATTCTTTGAGTTGATTGCTACAATACTCTAGTTTTAGAAACTCATCAGAAACATGAAAGAGCTTACCCTTGTGCGCCGCTGACTCAAATGGCAAAGTTCCAAGAAAGGCAAGAATGGGTTAAAGTGCCACCTTACCCACCGATTAGTCTTGCGCATACTAATATTAAAGTGAAATTCTACCAGAAAGAAAACCACTTTACTACATTAAATGATAAAGAAAGTTGCATGCGTTGTTGCGAGTCAAGGGGGGGAACTGAGGACAGATATTCTCCTGCTGGAAAATATGAGGAGTAGGAAAGATTCACAATAGGATTTGAAAGCTTTAAAACAAAGTCATTGTTAAAGAAGAGGTGATAATTGATGTTTATACAAAAGGAGAACAGAGTAGCAAAAACAGATTTTTGAGAAGGACTGTTTATTTTAGTTAATGAATTAGATATGTTCTGTATTTTGTGGAAAGACTGAAAATAACTTCATGAAAACTATCGAGCAAAACAATAAAGACTTGCTCTACAATCTTGCGAAAACTAGGACTTCGACAAAGTTACAAACTAGAATAGACAAAGTTCTGACACCGTGAGCGAAGAGCGATGGTGTTAGTCAGAGAAGCTTTTGTGCTTATTCATTTGAAAAAAGAGTACTTTGAAATGAGATAAACCTATTTAATATAGGAACATCAAACTCTTGAACTTGTCAAAGACAGTTAATGTACATGACTATTTACTTAATATTTAAATAAACGAATATAAGTAAGCATAAAATGGTGCGTCATATGTGATACTATGGATACTCAGATACTGTTTTTGTGATGCATTAAAATATGAAGTCAGACTGATGTGACTTGAGGGACTATAATTACTTGTATAACTATTGCAATTATATATGTATAACAAGTATAAATATTGATGTAATGATGCACAGGGAATGAGATGCTGCAGTTGTGATTAATACAGCTTCACACGCAGAAAATATATAAAGGGTATATGATGGAGTAAGTATTATGGTTAAGAGTATGATAATAATACGTGAGTGAGATATGTATCATGAAGTGTAAATTTTATAGGGATTGATGATTCAAATATCTTATGCTTTTTAACGATATATTATTGATAATTAATTAACATTGAAAGGGTGTGAATAAATCTAAAATATGGGAATAAGGTAGAATAAAATATTAATTCAAGATGGAGTAGACTATAAACTTTTAAACTATACTTATATGTTACACTGTTTTAAACCTGAAAAGAAGAAGAGATACAGAAATAAATATGTAATTATCAATTAAGAAAGTTATAACATAACACACCAACATCACACAATACCACACTACATACCACAACTACATGACAGAGAAAGCATAATGATAAGAACTAGTCAATGCAGAGCAGCTATATGATGATAATAAGGATATATATTTTAAAGAATGATCAAATAGTCCCTCTTATGGTTAACTAAGTAACGAAAGTGTCGAAGATATTGGCTTGGTAATCTTTTTGAATACGAGGCTCCTTCCGTCTTCCTTTGATAGATTTATTAAAGATGAAACCTAAAGCATATCAAATCCGAGATACGCAAGTGAGTAGGAGACATTTAATCACGCACATTGGTTATTATCGGAAAAATCTCATAGAGAGATGTGACGAAAATATCGAAATAAGTTCTTATATGAAGAATTATAAACGGGGTAAAAGTAGATAAAACAAATAAGCGGAATAATTTTAATGCACAATGAAAGTTGTGAGGATCGTGTCCACAAAGTAATAGTAACTAACTCCTTGGAATGGTACTGAAACACCTTCTTTCACCGTAGTGCAGTATTTCTTATCCACCATTTATATTGTAACAAAGTTTCAACTAATTACAAATTTTTACTACATTCATCCATTCTATCATTATATGATATATTTGTGTAGCTTCAGGACTGGAGTGCGTTTCAAACAAACCCCGACATTAGTATGGAGTACGTGTTGATCAATTTTCTATTTTTCCATACAGCAAATGGTACTCAACCTTTTGATGTCCATCTGCAAACACAAATTAAATCCAGCGTCCTAAGAACATCCACCCCAGAAGAGTTTACCAAAGTAACTCTTCTATAGCCAGACTAATACATCATGGTAGATGAATGGTAAGGATTACAATACATGTGACCATGATTGATTCACAGAAAGCTTAAGTAGATCATGATTAGAGCTAAAGTAGTCGTTGGGTTCGCTTCTTTGGAGTAGTGTGGAATGAAAATATTAAAGTGAGGTAGAAGTGTTTTTCATCAGTACGATCTCAATATTTTATCAATATTGCTTGTATGTGGAAGGAGTGGAGAATATCATAGTCTCCATATTATTGTAATCATATTTAGGGTCATTGTGGATCCTGAATATTACTACATATATTTATACGATTACCTAGACATAAGAATAATGGGAGGAGGGAGAAAATCAGTCCCTATTTTGGGTTGAGTCAGAAAGTTTTTCTCCTGTTCCCCCATTCATTGAATGGCTGTCCCAGAAACCCCATATTTATCCTCTCTCCCCTACCCCCCCACCAAACTACAATTACATCAGTCAATGTCCACCATCTTTCAAAACACCATGACAAATTTCTCATTAAACCCTCTAGACGCACGCATACCAAAACTCACACATTGGTCACACCGGTGGATCAATTGTGAACCCCATTCCAAAAACGGTCATGATATTGGTGATCGATTATACGCATCATAGCATATTTTTTGTTCAATGCACTGTTCGCATCAAAGGATATCGAGTCGTATACTTTATTGTAGTGATCTGGAAATCAAGTCGCTAGAACGGGATGGCGAAGGTGTGATGAGTTACATATGGACAATGTATTCAAGTATCTTTATCCCTCCGGCCAAGAACCAGTGAATATCCCGTAACAATAAAAGCAATCGGAGCACTGAATTCGTGTCGAACCTACACATGTTTACTAATTAAACTTTTCTTTACACAGAATGCAGCAAACGAGCATAAACATACAAAACTAAAACATAATATGGCAGTTGGTTTCGCCTTTATTTTCAAAATCCAAATCTGAGAAAGCCAATAATGAGTCATTTCGTCCTGCAGTGTCGAAATTATCAAGGTTCATTGTCTAGTTACGACCTCTCACAATGTTTGTCAGATTAGTAGATTCATGCCTTTGCATTGAGTTCCACTGTCTAGGAATTTTCAGTAGCTTACAAAACAACTTATTGCTTGCAAGAGTTCTACAGTGCGAGACATGTCCTTGAGAGTCTTATTGTTCCTGTGCGCCTTCCGTATAGCATAACTTAGGCATGGATCGGCGGTGTCCTGCCTCCAGGATTCGGAGCCTCGCAGTGTCTCTGGAATGTCGATCCCCACAACCTTTCCAAGTTGTGTAATGGTTCACGACAAGGCCGGCTGTGCAGAATTAAGTTGACACATTGATAAGTGCCAAGTACGAATCAGTCTGTTGGTGAGGCCTCTAGAGTATAGCAGGACGGTGCACAGTTGACATTTAGCCGCTGAGTTGTAGCCAGTGGAGCGTCCCGGACTCTTTCGCTAGGCATTTTGCAGCCCAATTACAGTGATAGTGTTAGATGACATTCCGATATGGACACAATCCAGAGCACACTCTCGAGCTCACGATCCGAAACAGGTTGTTAAACATCAAAGACCATGTATCGCATCGAGCCAATTTGCTGCTCTGGCAGGACAGTAATGTATAGCCAAGATGTGGGATCCAAATGGTTATCCAACGCTGCCTCTATTGTTGGCAAGTATGACGTGAAGCGAGCATCGGAAGGACATCTGTTTGTTTCCCCTTCCGTATTTCATAGTGATTGCATACTTACATCGCTGGATAAGTGCGCAGGAAACGCTCTTCCTTATAAGCAGATATACATATGAATGTTAATATTGTCAGAAAATATAACCAGCAAATCCAAAACAAAGACGAACGACTCTAGAGGTCCAACTGAAATGATATTAGTTTTATTATTAGTCAGGTTCTGGTCTTGTGTGTATACAAGGTGAGATATTGTCAAACTTTTACCGAGCGCCAGATATTCCAACAAGTGCGTAAATTTGTTCAGAAAAGCAAAAATCTCAATTGTTCTAGCACCGAAGGATAATGGAACGAAAAACAGAATTCTATACAACAGGTCACAAAACATTTCTGCTCATGCGATGCAAAGACGGGACCAGTAGATAGTTAAGTTCACAAACAGCGCACAGTGAACCCGAACCAGATTGACTCTTGATTCATCCACACTGGGCTTTCGCGACCTAAGATATTACTCTACGCCCATAGTGATAAAGAGGTTTCTCAGCCGATTCACAGTTTAACCACCATATACTTTACAGTAACCATATTTTGCAACGGCATAGGCTTGGGTAGTATCCTGACGCGTACAAAAGGAACATCTACCTCTAAATGTCGACAAGTTGCCTCATCGACCGTCATCTAATCTGGGGTGCGCGAAAGGATGAATCCTAACTTCAGGACGTATCCTGTCGAATGAGATTCCCATTATTAGATCACGGACTAGCGGCCCACTGTAAAGCTGCGTCGTTGTGTCTGCCATATCTACAACATTTGTTGTGACAAGGCGCCTTGGTGTGCTCTTTTATTTCGAGATCGTCCGTCCTTCAGCACACGATACTTTTCTTAGAGCACTTTCAGAGGACCGATTTGTCAGCAGCAAACATCGGCATCTCTCCCGACTCTCACAGAAGACCAGAACTCTCAGCGTATCAACGAGTCCTCACATTATGTGCCGGTGAGACATATACCCAAGCGAACGTATAGCAAACCCCATAGAAGCCCTCCCAACTCGAGGATGAGATAACAGACAAGGGCACGGTCCACACAGCAGAGTCTTCACGTTGAGTTGCGGTTGCAGCATTCCATTTAACAGCAATGAAAATCCATCGTAGTATCTGCCAACGATCCCTATTAGCGCGTTACTCTCATGATGAATCAAAGAAGTAGTGGTGTTATGATACAAACAGATTACAATAACTGATGTTTCCAATTTCCTGACGCCTACCTAGCGCTGTGTCAAGAAACAACCGGTTGCGCGGTTAGCGAAATAACATGGTCCTATGCAATTCCTCGCCATATGTCGTGCAGCTGGAAGTCTTAGTACAGTACACCATACCTGAGCTAAATAGCTCAAAAATGGATGACAATCATTCAGACAATGACACAACATTTGCGGACTTATCCGATGTCAATTCAACCTGTTTCCAACCAATAACACAACTTCAAGGCTCAGAGCCAATTAGCTACAGACTCCAGGAACACGGGCTACACAACCTTGCCATTTTTCTAATGTGGCAAATGGTAATATCCATTTAGCCACAGGTTTACACGATACACTCTCTCGACGCAACGGACACAGGTTAGCACACTCTGCGCAACAGCTCAGACTCTGCGCACGGACCGCGACCATCGTGAGCGGACATTCTGCTCACTGGCGCTGGCCTTCCTGAGCAATCCATCTCATTATCATGCTGTATCTAGTAGAGCATATGTACCAGAATCAGCAGTAGTTACAGGCTTCATTCTGCGTGTCATCAACGCAGAAAACCTGACCTTCATCTGATGCATCACGGACTGCAAGCGTGATCTGCGGATGCAGGAATCATCATTCGCTTTAGGATCAGATAAAGACTCCACTGTCCACTTTCATCTTCTAAACTATTGTCTAACGCACTTACATCATCCCTATCAGGAATACGTCGCTCATCCGTTGGATTGGCCTGCTTTAAGAAAATGCTAAGTACCACTAGCGTTGAGTCAACTGCAGTTATCGATTTCTGGAAGTATCCCATTTGCCCAGCACAATCAAGCAGCATTGACCTCGGAACCTCTGTCCACCATCCCACATTCTGTCACAGAATGAATAACAGCATTGATAAACAAGTATGAAAACATGGGACAAAACACCTTTATTCATCATTTGTGATGAGAATAATACTACATTCCATGAAAGAAACGGATTAAAGTGTTCATAGTTATGAATGTAAATGTTTTTGGAGTTCTCCCAGCGTGCGGTCACATAACCCCACAACCTAATTTTTCCCGACATATACCTATCTCCCAACGGTAACTACACTCTACCTTATTTCGCTACAATTTTACCTACAGCAGCAAAACATAGAGACATATATGGGCTGAGCAGAACCCCTAACACAACAACGAACAGAGGCCAGCCGCCCAGACCAGGCTAATCGACTTCATTCGTTTTTGTGGCACCGTACTCAGCCCAAAAGAAAACTGCTCGACATGTTGGTTTTCAAATTGGACCCGCAGAGGATGTGCCGTTTGAGCGGCGAAGAGACATGTATAGAAAGATATGTGGTGTGACACCTCGGTCGCAAGAGGCGTTCAACTCTATAGTGGAGCCAAATCGACCATCCACCCTGCGTCTCAATAACATGACATAGAAAAACTTCATTCTTAGGACCGAAAAGTACATTGTACGCATCACTACCAGACACCTCGAATCAGAAGTTACCGCATCATTACTAACGTGGGTTCCGAAGGTCGGAACGAGCCCATGTGTGCTAGAAGCTGTCTTAGACCAGAGAGCGATAGTCAAGATAAGGCAGAGAATGATGATGTTTGAGACAGAATTTACCTCAGACGAGTAGTACATCTGACAATGCGTGTCAGCGACTCTGTAGCATGCAATAAGGTATACGAACAATGTCATATTTGCAAGAACTGACGTAATGCCGGAGTACAGTCCCATGAAAATACTTTAACGTGGAAGAGCTGTTCTTAATAGTACAAAGGCCAACAAACCCCTATTCTGCAAGCCCAGGATTAAGTGTACATGTGTCACCGTTTAGCGAGCGAGTGGTCGATTTCTTTAAAAGAAAAATAAGGACGTGAAATATGAAACCGAAGCACCACTTCTCGTTAAAGCGTATGATGATTAATATCCCTAACAACTATAATTTTACCATATTTAAGGTAGTTACAAAATGAGAGTCATTTCACACAATTATTTAGAATCTATACAAACATAGTAAGATACCAGAACAGCCTGTATCGAAAAAAGGTTATCGTTCCTTTACCCTCTGAACGCAGAGGTACGGCGCTACGTAACCGCATGCACCGTAGGCGCATTCGAATGGGTGAGTGGCAGTGTGGGAGCGTAATGAGACCACCTGACACAGTGCTAGTCCGACTCTCAGGGGTCCTAAGTGGGACGGGTGAGTTCACTGCGATGAGCAAACGAGAAGGAGCTGGGAGATCAAGCTTTGGTCCTCATAAACAGGTCCGATCTAAGCAGCGTGACTGCACGCATCTGTAGAGATGCCTTTTCGGCCTAGAAAGACTTCGTTAATGCCAAATATGGCCATCATCAGAAAGCTTCAATCTTCATCCTCGATCACATGAAAAGGCCCGATCATCCCGTTTTCCTCTAATAAGATTCTCACTATGGCATGATAGTCTCCAGCCCACCAGAGCATACAAAAGCGCCATTTTTACCGCAACAGCACAATCACTCAACACAACAGAAGAACACAACGAAAATAGAAAAACGGTCTTATTTCTCCAAGCGAACAACAATAAATGGCCAAATGCACATTTAGTTCCACATTCGAGAAACTTCACAGGATAGAGGAAATATGCAGTGTCTGCAGAGCACTGACTAGTGTTTGGAAGATCAGCGAATGGTAGTGAACGAGATTACATTCGAGTAATCGTGAGAGGATACCATAAGGCATGATCGAGTGCTTCTGCGAGAATTTGAGGCCACAGGAGAAAGAACGAATGGACCCGATTGTGATCAAGTCAGAGTGCTGGAATAGGGAAACAATCTTCAACCTCCCTTATCCTTTCTACCACCCACCCCCCCCCACTCCACCTGACACCACCCCAAGACAGGTATGCGTAGGTTGGCACGTAGCCAGCCATGTGCGTACATTTACCTGAGCGACATTAATGATGCCCCCACGAGCTTTCCCTCTCCTTCCAGACGACAACAGCCATGCAGCGTCAAAATTGGCGTTTTTTCACTCTATTCTATATGACTGTAATGATGTATCAACAATTTAGTGAGGCTGTCATGGATGGGATTATGCGAGGCTTATTGAGTGACTGCGTTTCCCATGAGTATGTGTAGGTGAAACTGCTCCAATGAGCTCGAAGCTCGTCCGTGTTCTCGGATCATCTACAATCTCCTCTTCATTTGCCGAAACCAGAGGGTCTTGACGTCCGGAGGTGGCATCAAAATCGAGGGTGAGCCAGGCTGCTGTGGACCGGCCATGCGAATGACGGGTTTGGCATCAGCGTTCCATCTAGGGAAAACGGCGATCAGGGACACCTATCAAAGCGCAGGCAGAGGCTCAAACGTCATCATTCCCAACATCACAACCACTGATGAGATGTGGATAACATATGATTGTAGAGCCCTGGGAGGCGTCCGTGTACACCCACTCTTCCAGAAAACTACTCAGGCATATTGCTGTCCTTGTCAGGAGGATTTCCAACTACCCTCCATACTTTTGCTGACACCACCTCACCATGCTGGCTTTGCACGAGCATCATATTTGTCCTGCATGCCACTACAGTAGTTCTCCATGAACCTAGATTGCTAAATTGAGCAGTGGTACTTGTCGGAGGTTGGTGCCCCCTATATCATACAACATCGTTAGTATTGAAATACTTGCCTTCTTGCTTTGTCATGCATCCCCTTCATTAGTTTCCCAGTCTTGCTATCCACAAATCCAAAGAAAACCACACTCATACCACATCCAACTTGATAGCCCCACAAAGATGCCAGATATGACTCACCTGTCAGTGCTTCAAATTTAATCATCAACGTCTTTGCAGCGCACGAATATGAACGACGGCATGAAAGCGATCACGTATCTGGTCCGATTTCTGGTCGGGCTCGTGTAGAACAAAACAGAAAGAGCTCTAGCAAACACGCAGTCGTCATGGACATCATCATGGACAAGCCTATCCAGGATTCAACAACTACACATTTGACTATAGGAGGTTAGTAGGTGTGCGGTGTAGGTCTGGGGAGTTTGTGTCCCACCTGGCGCACCAACATCAAAGTCATCCAGATACCCCAAAATTCACTTTTTAAAAACCCGCTCCGAAAGGGAAGAGGGCGGCAGCTGTGTGGGGGAGAATATTATTTTTCACCCCGGCTCTATCTTAAGGTGGAGATATCCTTGACCTGGGTCAAGCAAGAATAACTAACTGAGGTTGTGAGCAGATGAGATGGACTTTCAAAAGGATGAAGATGAGGGGGCAACTCGGACACACTTTGTCATGGAGGAATTATGTAGACAAAGAGCGAAAGGTGTGTGTGTCGTTTGTGCTATCTCCAGATGCAGGGTTTCCAAAAGGGGGAAAATGGAGCCCTCCAGGTCTCAAAGTATCCACCTTCATGTGTGTTACAGTGGTTCTGCAAAAGTATTTCACCCCCTCCAAACTTTCATATCTTGATGCCACCTGAGTATAATTGTGAGCATTCAAATCAAACTGATATGTAGCGTCTCACAAAACTATCTGAAGTGATAAAGCCTATAAAATACAGCTAAAATGTGAATAATCAAAATTAAAGACCAATTACTGCACTGTTGTCCCAAGAAGAAGCCAGACATAAAATGCTAGCCGCACGTGCACACACGCACGAACACACACGCACCAGTATGGATTCAGGAATCGGATCCACCAATGCATCAACATTCAGCCCTCAGACAGCTTATTTCCATAAAGCAGTCCAAATAGACCCATCCCTTGTCTGGTGGTTCTAACTCTTGATGCGTTGGAGAAGAGTTATAGAACAGAATTCCCTTTCTTATGGATGGCCTTTTCGTCTGCACAACACGTTCAGCACAACGAGAAGATTAGCCGATGAGCCCAACGGAGACTCATTCTACCCCCTTTCCATCAGGAACACTTTGGACTTACAAGAGATAATTTGATTAAACACACCACGGGTTTATCACCATCATTCATTCTGACGGTCAAATGACGGCTGGATCATTTACCTCACCCACCTCTCTTCCATTGAACGTTCGACATCCACCTCTCTTTCACCGATGTTTGAATCCCATCTTTTTCCATTGACAACGGACACGCCGTTAAGGCAGCTCCATGACGCTGGTTGGTTCCCTGCTCATGTCAGAATGACCGGGGAGGCGATGCCACTGTTGACCGTCTAAGCGAGTGTCCACATTTCGCTCGCAATTTCCGGCAAATGCCACTCTTGGCACCAGACCATTGCCCAAAAACGTGGCGTCGTGGGCCGGGCCTGTGTTGATTGGGGTTGGCTCGCTTCTGGTAAGGAAGGATGATCGTGAGATTGACGTGGTAACATGCAACGATGTGCAATAGGCAGTTGGATTTGGCTGAAGTCTGCTGAGGCTCCGCCCAAGACTAGTCGGCCGAAAAAAGGACGGGAGGACTGTCGTCCTGACAAGTTCCTTACAGCTCCTGAGAATTGGTGACGGTTCCTGACAGTTCCTGACCGCTGGCGACGGTGGTGACGGTTCCTACAGCTCCTGAGAGTTGGTGGACAGTCCTGACACTGGTGCTGCTCCTTACAGCTCCTGACTGCTGTGACGTTGGACCTTTCCTGCTGTTCTGTCAGACCTGCTCTGGGCGTACCTGATTCTTGGCGTACCTGTCTTGGGTCCCTGGTTCCTGGGGGTGACAACCTGATGTCGATTGGTGTCGAGCCTGTTTGCGGTTGAGTGCACGGCGAGCAAGACGCTGGCAGCGAACCAAGCAGGCTCACACATTATTGGACACACGACGGACTTCTGCCTGTAAGCCGAGACCGGATTTCTTCCCCCCTGAAATGATCTGCTGGGTACCCTGTCTCGTGCTGTAATTGTTAATAAGGCATAGTGATAAGTATCTCTCTTTGTCATTTTGCTATTCAATGCCTGTTGAATTCTTTATTTGTTTGAGATTATTTTGATTGATGAAATTCATCTCTTTACACCACAAAATACAAATAAAACTTCTCAGTTTATTTATTTTTAATTAATAAATCCTTGATGTTTCAACCTGTCCGTGCGTGTCCTTTCCTTCCATTGATCCACACTGTCCGAAAACCTAGATCGAACTGCATGTAGTTCCCAAACTAATAACCTGTCATAGTCGGCATGCCACCAGCGGTAAATGCTGGCGCCCTAACTTAAATCTAATTAGAAAGATTGGTGCATCGCCGAGGGCACGCTCCATTTTCAGGAAGCCACGTGACTCGAAGTTTTAAACAGAAAATTGACAGTGGACACTGGAAACTCATGGTTTAACTGGATTGGCGTTCGTGTTGAAAAGCAACCCACTGTACCACAAAGTTAATTGCGAGCAGTGGCCCCAGGTCTGTTTCTTCCGAGGAGAAACAAGGAATTAACCCCCGCCCCCCCCCCCCCCCACTCATAATACACTCGGTACCATGGCCCGTCAAAACAAAAAATTATAATATATAAATTATAAATATAACATTAATATATATATATAACAAGAAATTTTTTATTTGATATATAATATATAAAAATATATATATATAATATATATATAAATATATATAATATATGACATACCACACACACTATAATATAAAGCTCTTTTAGCCACTGCATGACTCACTCACTGACTTGACTGGCTATGAGAGTTTGGACCTTCTGGGTGATGTAGGAGGAAAGCGGGAAATTGGTGCTGATGACATCAAAGCTGATACATCTGGAAAATCACCAGAACCATTGAAAGCCATCCGTTAATAAAAATATAAAGAAATAAGAAAAAAATAAACGAAAATATTATAAATGGGGAAAGAAAAATGCAGGTGAGAGAACCAGACAATGTGGAAGCACGGAATTTTCTATGCCGATAGACATTTGAAGCCTATCCACCAAGAAATATCACAGAACCATCAGAAAGCGTCTTAAATTACATTGTGTAAGCCACACTCTCCGTGTGTGTGATGTTGTGTGTTGTGTGTGTGTGTTATGTATATATATATATATATATATACATATACATACACATATTATTAAAAAAAACAAAAATTAAATATAATATATTAAATTATATTTTTTATATATACATATATATATATATATATATTATAATATACATATACATATATATACACATATACATAATGTGCGTGTGGAGCTTTTTCACCATGGCATCTTTGTATACACATAGTATATATAATTGCGTACAGATCTGGCAGCCATTTGCACACCAAACAGACAGCAGTCCCTTAGCTTAGTTATTTGACAAGTATGTGTTTGATAGTTGAATCCCTCCTTCTGCTTCTGATGGGAGTTCTGTGTGTCTGCGCTACGAAGTTAGTTTTTAGGTTAGGTTTTAAAACATCAACAACAACATTCCCTCCTTCGCTCCTGCCACCATCGGCCTTCCTCACGCGCATGCGTGCCAAGCACAGACGTTGGGCGGGCTTCCATCGCCTCAGATCGGAGCCCCGCGGCCAAAAAAGGCATGGGAGCGTTTCCTCCTGCCCTATTGAGCCAAGGGCGAGCATCGCACGCCGCGCCCGCGCCAATGAGAAGCCAAAAAACGCCGAGGAATAAGTCGGTAGTGAGCAGTCATTGTGGCGATTGGACTTTGGTCTGCGGTTTGTGGTTCGAACGGGTCTGCGGTCCTCTCGGTGGTTTCCTCGTTTGGTGTGGTGACCGAGCAGCCAGGGCGTGGGGCCGTGGACTCTAGTCGTGGGTTCGAGTCCCACCGTGGTGGTTGCGTTTGGAGCGCTCGAGCTGGGATCCTGTTTCCCTCCACGACTCCGAGGAGCCTCCACAAGTGCGGGTCCGGTGAAACCGCCACGAGGCGAAAAGTACCCGGCCAGGCGTCTACCGAATAAAGACCCACGGGGCCTTTCTTGTGGTGTGTTGTGTGTGTGTGGTGTGTGTGTGTGTTGTGTGTGTCGTGCGGGCCCCATCTGTAAGGAGAATGTTAAGTGCCTCTGTACATTTGAATTACATTTCTTATTCGTGATAACTCTGCTCTGGTCTTCCCTTCCCGATATTGCCTATTATAAATAAAACCCCCAGGTTAAATGTTCCAATTCGTCGCTCCGTGTTTTTCTTCATTGACCCAGCACAGTGCGTATGAGAATTAGTAGGCCGTTTGGGCCGGTAAGTTTGCATTGGGTCCGAAGGACTTGTAAATTCCGCTGGTACACTGCGACCGAGGATCGCTAGAGTGACCCGTTCGACAGAGCCCGCGAGGTTGTGGTTTCCTCGGTAGCGAGACTGCGTGTGGTTATTTAGTATATTGGGGATCGAGACAATAACCCTACGCCACGCGGTCAAAATATGCGTCCACGGGGTCCGCGAAGGGGACCCGTGCCTTTCGGACTTATCCGAGGTCACGACCTAAATTCCGGCAGTTGTTCGTGGAGACGACTCTACTGTCCACTAGCGGTCGTGCTTGCCACCGATACCCGCCCCACAACAAATTGGTTTCATGAGCGGAGTTCCAACCCCTCCGCCTCCACGAAAATTAACGGGATTCGATTCAGGTAGGCGAGCAAAAGCCCCCCATTGCCTCCAATTTACGCAGACGCTTAAATTGTTCTCAATCCGCCAACATGCAAGCCAAGATGGAGCTGACCAGTGGGTGGAGAGATAATGGTAGTTTAAGCGAATCTATGATCCAGGACAACCGTGCAGGACACCCCCATTGCAAGAAATTTCCCCGCAGCAAACCAGAAGGATATTAGGAGGGCAGGCGGCGTATGAACCCCCTCCGCTGCCTCCGTCAAAGCTCCGCCCCCCGATTTCTGCCGGCTTCCGCCACCCATCATGGTGGAACGGCTCCGCCACTGACATGAAAACCAGTTGGTGAATGCTAAGACGAGCAATGAATGAGTTATTTAAAAACGAATGCGCAAGCGATGGGAGGCCCAAAATGGATGAAAAGGCATGCCGCATTGGATGGAAAATGGCAAAGCACAGAGGGGAGAGATGTGGAGAATGAAGCGGGGATTTGTGGAGTGCAAAATGGATGACGGGCCAGGGATGGTGAAATGTAGTGCATGGGTTAAAACGCTGCAGGCGAGTTTTGGACGAGGTGAAAAGGTGAGATGCCGGACAATGGATGGAAAATTGGCGTCTGCACGTGGCGGGAACGATCGAGTCAAGGGAGTGTGGAGTTTGTCAGCCCGCAATGGAGACCGGTGAGATCGGGATGACGAGTGACCCCCACAATTAAGGTGAGAAAAGAAATAACAAAAGGGTGACGAAAAAATTAAAAAGAGACAACGGAAATGAAAACAGAACATGCTGAATTTAGAAGGAGTAGAGGAGAAGCTACCATGAAACTAAAGCGAGCAGACACAGGTAGAGATTAGGAGGGACAATGGGCCGTTGAGCTGGGGAATTGTTTCGGACCCGGGCGAGCATCAGATAGCCTCCCTCAGAACAGAGGGAGAGGTATGCTCCCTCGAAGTGCGACTGCGACCAGGTTGAGTCCGTCGGCGCCGTGCGAGTCGAGCGCGGTTTATGCATGCGAACGGGTCATGCAGAGGTTGGGGGCGGCAGGAGAGATCCCAGGACCCTTGAGTGACACGAATTCCCCGATTATGATGTCCCGGAGTGTGTGGGCGAGGTGTTAAGTGGTACGGGTGTGTTGAAGGTGTGAGTGAATGCGAGTGACAGACATGTGTGAGTGGCAGGTGTGGAAATGGTACGCGGACCTGACCAGATGGTGGACGGATTTATTTTGGAAATCGCGCCGGCTCCGCGGAACGTTGCGCCAAGCGGCCGTCCTCGTTTCGGAGCAGCCTGGCGCGAACGCGACTCAGAAGCCGGCGCGTGAACGTCCCACGTTTTGGAAGAGGACCGGTCGCGTGGATGGCCTTTTAAAATGGACTACGGAATGAATTTGGAAAATCGGGTCCCCATGCGAGCACGTGTGCGAGGCTCCACGTGCGCGCCACGCAAGGGCCGTCGTGCGCGAGACGCGCGGAAGCAAGTCACGGAACGACGGTAAAACAGCGCAGGGTCCGTGCGAGGACGTATCGGCACGGACCTTGCAGCGCGAGCTTCATGTGAGCAGCGCACGTCGGCTCGCATGGCGGATGCCCGGAAAGCGAGCATCGGTGCGATTGCAGGGGTGAAACGTCAATGGCTGCACGTATCGCCCGACGGGAAGAGGACGAGCCGAGTGAGGCGTTAGACCGCCGCCTTGGCGGTGCAAAAAAAAAAAAGGCCTCGCTCCAAGTACACGGCCCCCGCAGATGTGGTAAACATCCTGTTTGGGCAAAGGAGCACTAGTAGCGGGATGGGTTTGCTTAGATAGACCGGCCTTCAAAATGGGGGCATGAGCCGTCCTCCAATGGGCGCAATGGACTAAGTAAGAAAGTAGATTCGATTTAGAATGGTATTTGGAGACATGGACGGACATGGAATGTGTAGTGGGGACGTAGCTTAGCTCCGTAGATTAAAGAATGTCATTTAATAGTAAGGATGACGACGGAGCACGGGATATTTAGGGGAAACATAGGGTAGAGTGATGGGAGTGAATTGGAAAAAAAATGCTGTACAATGAGTGAATGTGGGGTCAAAGGCGGCCCGAGTGTGAAGTGGAGCGAATGTGGAATGCATGCGTGCAAATTAATGAGTGGGGAGACGTAATCCCACCCAAGGGAACCGGGGTCAGTTTGTAATGTTAGTTAGTGGTTAGGAAATTAAATACCAAAAGGCAGTCGTTCGTGTTGGTGGTGTATGAAGGCACGAAACCCATTTGGAGGTGCAAAAGTTCATGACCGGCTGGGAGCGGGCTGTTGTAATGAGCGTAATGAGTACGAGGGCACTCCGGGCCACCGGACCGTCGGCCGGAATAGCCAAGGGCCACGACCTGGAGATCGTGCGTGGGCACGGGCGACCCGCGGAACGGGACCTGCGAGCCACCAAAATGCCACGTGGCTTCGGAGCGGGGGCAATGCCAGGAAGGGCAACCCCCCGCGTTCATAGGGGCAGGTAGCTCGGAGACACCGCAGGGCCTGGAGGGTGCCGTAGTAGCATCCGGCAGGAGGGAAATCCCTGCCAAGTGAGCCACGCTGCCCAGCCATGAAAGTGTCAAGGTCACGAGTGAAAGATTTGGGGCAGCTGAAAATAATTAATGGACACCAACACAGCACGGGAAATCAGGTGTTTAGAACCTCTAGCTTTAAAAGCAGCCAGGCGTATGCGAAAAGCCCCGGGCGTAGTTCAAAGTTAATAAATGGCTTGGGATAGTTAGGAAATGTACCCCTTCGCACCCATCCATCCCTTCGCTCTCCGTAAGCCACTGGACCCACCTTGGTAAGATGGCCTGAATTATTAGGAGTTTATTCTGCAGGCCTTCATTGGGCCTCGAGACAGGATGCTGGATCTCTCCCTTAGTCACTCCCAAAAGGGAACTATAGGGGTTGGGAGTAGGCTAGGTTGACAGGTAGGTTAGCCGGACAAGGACGAAGAAGGGTTAGGACAAGCAATTGGTAAACAAAATAGGAATAAAAGAAAATAAAAAAATAAAAGGATTTTAAATTTATGGTTCGTTGGTGCAAATTAAGAGAAGGGGTAGGGACAGAGACAGGCAAAGGCATAGGTTGGGGGGGGCAGAGACAGGTAGGGAGGTCCGAGGCCCGTTTCGAGCGCCGGGCACCACCACACTCCCTCCACGAACCTTCACGGACCATACCAGCGAGGGCCGCCAGCTTCATATGCGTGCCTGTTTTGCTGCATCTGCCGGGCGCGGACAGGGGGCCATGGCTTGTTGCCTGCCCTTTGTCTTGACCCCATGGCCTGCTTGCCCTTTTGCATTGCCCCTGTGTCACCATCTCAGCCATGTTGCAGCCAGGACCATCTTCCAGTGTATTGAAGGGACTGCCCTGCGAGGCAGGCCACACAACGGGACTGCGGTTCGGCACCCAGTGCACCATGTGGTTTTTGCTTCCATTCGGGTGTCTGCACAATGACTTGTTTTTTTTTTCCTTCCACCAGATAACGAGGTCCTGGGCCATGGTTCGGTGTAAATATTAGTTTTTAAAATTGAAATAGTTTAACCCACCTGTTTTTGTCTTAGCGCGCGAATAGTAATGTCGCTCATGTGAGTCTGTTAGTTAGTTACACACCACTAGTTATTATATTTGGGACATGTATGAAAAAATGTCACACTCAGGGATCGTAGTAAATCGTACTTGGAGAACCTTACACATGCTGCGTTCACAGCGAAAATTCAAACGACTCGCGGAACGAGTCGTAAAAAGGGGAGGGAGGTATGTTACAAATCTGAACCCATCGCACACAACAGCCAGAGTCCTTATTAGATCAGTTTATATCGGAAAGTATGTGTTTCTATGTTGAGGGTCCCGTCCGGTGTTTTGATAGTGGGGTAATTTAAGTACACGGCGCTGCGAAGTTGTTTTATGTCAGTCTTTAAATCCTTAGATCAACAAAACCAACCACCCTGCATTTCCATTCACAACCTCTTCCACTGAAACTAGCGCATTTACCAGGCCCCCTGCTTTCATTGGGAGTTTTCACAGCGCCGTCAACACACCTGATCCCTATCCAATTCAGACTCCGAACAGCGCGTCAACACACCTGATCCCTGTTCAACCAAGCCGGACAGAGGCGCTCCCGCAGGTACCGAGGCCTCCGCCACCGCTCAGGGAGCGGAATATAAAAGACCAGGCTCCCTTTGGAGTGTGTCGTGTTCATGTTCGTGTTGGCGCATCGGAAGGCCTGGTTGTGTGTCGGAGCCTGAAGGAGAATGCATTTGCTCGCCTGCCTCCCGCTCCTCGCCTTGTTTTGCCGTCCGCGATCAGCTGGCGGTCGTGGCCGCGTCCACGTCTGGTGCCTCTCGTCCTTGACGCCACGTGGAAAGCTGCGCGTCTTGGGTCCCACCACTGAGCCAGTATCATCGAAGAACACCGAGGCGGACGATGTCCAAGCACAGGACTCTGGCCTCCAGCTCACCTTTTCCCCGACTGAAGCTTCATAAAGATCACGACGGGTTCCCCTTTGCGCGTGTGTGTCTGTTGTGTGACGCCCGTTGTCTTAAGTAGAATGTTAAGGTTTTGATTATGCACATTGCCTGCCTGATATTCGGATAACTCTGCCCTATCTTACTCTT
>CM068962.1:4195363-4217957 GCA_035128595.1 Eptatretus atami
GCTACATTGTGTGACCGTGGAAATACTGCGGCCGCCGCATAATTGCTAATGGCCGTAGATTTTGGAGACCACACGGCCGCCGTGGCAAATGTGACCGAGGCCTTACACGTCAACAAGGTGGCCAAACACACACATACCAGGGGCAAGAAGAGAATTTTATGTGCAGAGACTAGAGGAAAATTTTATTTTTTCCAATGCCAGTACACAAGTGCTTCTTTTTCCATTGATAACAGGTAACAGAATATATTTTCTGAAACGGAATGTAGGTTTTGTTTTTGAGATGGAAAAATCACTGGCTCTAGAGCTGTATGAGAAAGTCGGCACTTAATTGCAGAACAAAACAAAACCATACTCATAGTTAAGGAGTGGCAGGTAACATATTTAGCTGTGATATAAACGTTAACCGTATACATACACGTAAATAAGTCATATCTACAAAAAAAAAAGAAAAAAAAAGAACAAACATGCTCACCTGTAAGTTTGTCTCTCACGAGCTTACATGTTTCCACTGTTCCCACATTATTGAAGATACGGTAAAGCTCGTCTTGGCTCATGCTCTGAGGCAAATAATTGATGATGAGGTTCGTGGGAGCCCCTCCACATACTCCCATCTCATCATTTGTAGCTCCTTCCATCACCTTGAAAAAAATGGACACACAAAAAGGTGATATCAAGCTCTATTGCTCGGAGAGAGAAAAAGAAGGGGAATTAAAATGCACGTGAGCACACGCATCAGCAAAATAATGCTGCATTTAAAAGTCATTGTGCGAATGACAACACAATGAGCTCAAATGTATTAACCAAAGAAATGGTGATGCAACTTCATCACCTGGATTCACATTACTCAGCACCTAATCGAGGACAGTACTTTTAAAATAAAATCACAATAATGTTTGGTGGTGAAATACACATTCCATGGATACACCTCGTTGCCTGGCAAGTGTAACCAACGACATAAAGGGAATCATAAAATGCAAACACGTCGTTTTTGTTGGGGGTGACAAGTTGGAATAAAAAACATGGTTTATGGATTTATTATCAAAGTAAATCACATGATTAACCAAGGTATAACAGATAAATAACTAGAAAGGCACTAGAAAGGCACTCGGAAGAGCGCACACCTCCACCAGGCCGAACAGTTTTTGTATCGTACCGATAGGCCGGATGTGCATCGGACCTGAACCAAAATCGAACCGATTCGTCATCCTCACACACCCAACCTGTCCACCAAGTTTCGTACGAATCCTTCCACAACTTTTTAAGATATCCTGCTCGCAGACAGACAAACAAACAAACAGGGCTGAAAATGTAACCTGCATCCACCTTAGCAGGTAATCAATAGATTATGCAGGAAGATCAACTTAATAAATACTGCAAATCGCTCATGTATTATACGCTATCGTGTATAACACGCAGGGCACTTTTCAGTTAAAATTCTCAAGAAAACACCAGTTTATATTGTGATGTGGAAGGGTGAGTGGGGTGAGGGCGAAATCGACAGCAAGATTGTGGTAAGAAATTTTCATCCGAATGACTTGGTCCACATGTCTGCATAGGTCAGATTACTCTTGTATCAGGGAAAATGTCAGAGTAAGTCCCATTGTAAAACTGGCACTGAGGAGCGAGTGAGTGTTAACTTTAAGACAGTGTAGAGTAAGTTTGTGTAAAACCTCCTGTTTTCGAGCGAGGCCTGGTGAGGACTTGGACACAAAGGCACAACTGGGAAACACGTTGCGCTTGAGGAGGAAACAGCACGGACTGTTTGGCCGATGCACCATGGGCCATGGTGGTGAGGTCAGCTGTGGAGCCTTGGCGAGGGGGCGCAAGACTTTTTATTGGGGCCACCCCCTGAGTCAGGGCGGCCCTAAAGATGGCACAACCACAGTCGTGGGCAGGCAATGATAGGGACCCACTGTGCATGAAGGCAGTCCTAAATGTTATGAGGGCCGTAGCCACACTGGGCACGATAGTTGGAATCCGACCTTTGCATAGGCAACATCCTTCTCCTCTTTCTTTGTTTGGCCACCTATCCTCAGGTCCTGTCCTTTGGAGAAGCTCTGTTCATTGTTCTTCAGCCATAACTGGATGAAGTTTGCTCAGCGTGTCCCCGAATACATTGTGCGAATGTACAAATTGCGCGAGACAGATCCAGACGTCTGGGACGAGTTCCCAAGAAGCAACGTTTGTGTCAAAAAGAATACCGCGCAACACACAAGCATCAGAGGAGATTATACAATGGAACATGAAAACAGAAGGATGAAAGGCTTGAGAGGACTCCAGGGTATCATCACCCAAACCCCATCAACTTGTGGTCGGTTCTTTCTCATTGCCCCAGAGTTGGCACGCCTCTGCCTAGAGGCCGAAAAGAAAGCAAGTTTAAGTCAGGCATCAAGAAAACATCATCTGAACTGTCCAAATAGTAGCAGCAGAAGAATATTGAACAAATACAGGTTATCCTGCAAGAGTCAAATCCATTCAAAATGAATAAGTCAGAATTGGTTAACATCACCACCAAATCAGTAATGCCAGACACAGTGAAGCAGGATATTCTCCTGAGAAAGGAATCCAGGGAAAAAGCTAACAAAGCATTTGTCAGCGAGCGACTTGGGGCGAAGGAAGAGTCAGTCTATGGGACAAAATGCACGAGTTGAAACTGAAAGTTGGAAGTCTGCAGCACAAAACATTCAGGTGGTGTACGACAATAAGGTGACTGAACTGAAGGAGAACCGTACACTTTTTTTTCCAAGGATGGCCATTGCAGCAAGAACTCACAAAGATATTGACATCATTGATATCAGAGGCAGTTGGAATGGACAAGTTTTCCAGCATCTCTCGTGCTCTGTTCGCATCTGATGGACAATTGCTTCCTTGCTCGGACAAAAGGAAATTGTTGCATATCCTTAAGGAGTTGACTGGCTCAGGTGGGGAGAATCTTGCTGATGATACATACGCCCTTGTTGGCTCCTAACATCAACGTTAAGATCATCATCCAGATGCAATGGTGATGGTGCAGCAAATAGCATATTCAAAATCAAAAGCAAAAGTGAAAGGCTGCAATGACTTTTTCAAGTTGTATTTTTCAAGGGGGAGGGGTGGAGGTGTGCAACTCAATGCAACAAAAGACAGTGAACTATGATGCGTCCATGCGTGCCTGTGGGTGAGTGCATGCGTCACAATTTTAAAACGATCTTCACAAAATGGTAGAGTTGTTCAAAAGCAAGAAGCTTATTGACTGAGGTCAAAGGTCAAAAGGTCAACATAGGCCAAAGGTCAACTGTCAAATTCCTAAAATCATCAATTTTCATCCGATTTACTTGAAATTTCAACAGGGTTTGTATACCATAATCACCGAATTCAACCACCAATTATTTTTGAGGTCAGCATAGGGTGTCGTCATCACATGGAACACAACAAAGACATCACATGGAACACAACAACATGTGACGAAAATTGAGGGGTGTGAATAATTCTGAAGGCACTGTAGATGGAGGAGTGATTGTGAGGACGACAGTACAACGCACAGCATGAATGTGATGAACCAACGACCTTTCCACTTTTGTTGCAAGAGTATGTTGCAGAGGTGAAGGCAAGAGTATGTTGCGGAGGGGAAGGTACAGCCAGAGGGAAAGGTAGTCAGAAGTGCTCTGAGGTGTTTGGAGGGGTGAGAACAGCATACAGACAGTGAGAAATGGAGTTCTTGATGTAAAGTGCAACTTTTCCGCCGGGATGGGGTTCAGGCCGATCAAATCAGAATAGACCATAATCTCGGGAAGAGAAATAGAAATCGGGGACATCCTGTGAGAGGGCCTGGTGTTGGCTTAATGGTTAGGGTGGTGGGCTTGGGATCCTCAGATCCTGAGGTCAAATACCGCTCGGCTGTTGAATTAATACCAGGTGGGGTTGACACTGCCTGTCATCCTTCTGAGGTCGGCAAAATGAGTGCCAGCATGCTGGTATCCTGTGTCGGAGTGGCGACCCGTCCAGCATTGTGCCCAATAGCTAAGGAGACTGTTTAGGCAGCACAAACGCTCTGCAAAGAGTATGGTCCCAATCATAGACTCCTATAGAGAAGGACTGGAACCTCACGATCTCGGGGTTTGTAACTTGAGTCTGAAGGAGGATTAACTTGAGTCCGGGGCTAAAATGACTTCTAGAAAGGGCTAGAGACAACGATCTCGGGATCCATATAGGGGTTTTTTGAGGACGGCGAGTTCAATAGTGTCATTTTTCAACACCACCTGAGGTCATCTTCAAGGTCAAAAGGTCTCATCATTCAAGGTCAAATTACTGAATTTTGGTATTTTTTGCCCGTTTTTTGTGTCTAACTCATAGAGGAAAACTTTTGTAAAGTCGATGACAAAACATAACATTGTGCACCTACTGCACCTACTTGCTGATTTCTATCATCGTTAACTAATGTACGTTTTGTTTGTTTCTCTTTCAGAAACTGTCCAGCTGGTGATCTCACAGGATCTTTGTGTCTTTCCTGCTTTGGTGAAAATATGCCACGTCGTTGCAGCTGCTTTGGTTGGTAGAAACTATGATGGGACGCTTATGTAAAGGTCATATCCTTCCCAAAGATCCTGAGGAGAGGGAGAGATGGATATTGGCAATGCCAAATGAGAAAGAAAGCTTGAGGTGCTTAAAGGAGATATATATTTGTGAGACATTTCAAATTACGATTGGGTGTCAGTTAGGGTGGCAAACGACCCAAAGAACCCCCATCAATATTTCCTGGAGTACCGAAATCAGCTTTGAAGCAGGTGACCTCAGCCCCACACCCAACATCATCTTCTACGTCAGAATCAAGAGCTAAGAAGATGCAGGCAGCTGATGAGGCTGCAGACAATATCCAATATTTCGACCACTTCTGTGCTAAAATCAGCTCCTATTTTCCTGGCTTTAACGTCATAAAAGATCAGGAAACCTTTACCTATCAAGAACTGATGCTACTGGACAAACTGTTCAAGCAGTTCTTTCATTTCCAACAAGTTCACTCACCTTTTGGATTTCTATTCTTCAATAGAGTTGAGAAGATTGCATTGAGGTGCCCAAACGACTTTTTCCTTTGCAGAAGAACAGCCTGCTCTCAAAATGGTCCCAGATTAGATCCATAACTGACCAGGTAAACATCTATGAATGCACAAGCGAGGAAATTCTTCAGCTTGTAATAAGCCAGCCTCTGTTGGATGACTGAGACACACGACTTCCCTCATTTCACCTTCCTTCTGTCGCAGCTGCATCTTATGTTCAAACCCTTGATCGTCGCCGATTTGATACTGATACTATGATTTTCGCAATGCAGCTTCACAACATATCACCCAGTGCATACAAAATGATTCGTCGATCCGGCTTAATCATTCTACATCAACACAAAGGTGAAACAGATGCTTGCTAGTATCAGCAGGACTCACCATCAAAACCTTGTTCGACCAAGCTTAAACCACAAGCAGCGTTTGTCCAATTTAATGTTTGACGAGGTAAAGCTGGCGAGACATTGCGATTTTCTGGAGGGCATGTTGTAGGATATGCTCAAAATGCAGCAGCGGGTGGTGAACACGAAATGCTTGCTTCACATGCTATGGTTGTTGAAGTTGCCTGCCATTGCGGTGGTCCACGCTATATTCTACGCATTTTCGCGCAAAAAACTAACTGCGGATCAGCTGAAGGAACTCCTTATCGAAGCTGCATCAGCTGTAGTTGGTGCTGGCGGTACTGTGATTTCTTTGATATGTGACAATTGCAATACCAACCGCAGTGTTTATTCAAAACTTGAGCCAGGAAGTTGCCAAGTGCTGTCAATTCAAGAGCAATCTATGTTCTTAGTGTACGACTAACGTGCACATCTTCAAAAATGTTCGCTACAACCTGGATTACTGTTGATGGCAAGACACTCATTTGTCGTAGATGGTAATGAGTACAAAGCTTACTGGAGTGAAATTCAGAAGGTTTATGAGATCGACCGGGCTACTCCTATTCGCTTAACCAAGCTGACGCACACCCGCTGTTTCCCCCAAGCCCCTTCAACGCCAGAGCGTACCATTGGTATGCCAAGTGTTCAATGACAAGACTGTCGCTGCTTTAAAGACCTTCAAGGATTCACTGGGCATCAAGCGAAGGCACAATCATCCTCACCCAGATAATGAGTGTAGTGGTTCAAGATGATGAACGTGAAAGACCGTTTCTCAGCTATTCCATCTGCGCGACAAATCCAGACAGCCTTGGACCAGCAGACTGTACAAGTTTCACTAGGCTGGAGCAGGCCTGCCAAATTATATCTACCTGCGCATGGCAAGGAGGGTGGTGTCGTAAGCTGAAGGTAACTCAGCAACTGCTGAAGCTTCACTGTGTCCACACGTAATAATGTGGAATGCTGCCAATTGCTTCTGGCAGAGAAAGACTTTGACTACGTTCTTCCTGCTATATTTGCAGATGAAGCCTTGGAAAAGTTTTTCGCCAAGCCAGCAAAGAAGTGGTGGAAACTTCTACATTGACGTAGTTGACATTATGGGCTGCAGCTAAAAATTGTAAAATTTGCAAACACTCATTAAGCATGACATTATGCCCGAATCTATTTCTCGTGTGATTGATTGCGACAAGAACTGTACAACTTCCATAAATCCAGATGAGCGAAGTGAACTCATTGACGAGATTACTCCTCAAGACACTCAGGATCTCTTGGGGTCTGACGAGCCCTTAAGCATAAAGTAGTTTATTTGGCCGGAACACCTTGTTCATAAATATGGCGATAGCATAGTAGGAGGAGATCATCGATGATGAGATGGTAACGAGGTGTCATCTGAGTTTCTAGATAATTTGAATAGAGGTGGATTGAGTGTGCCGACTATGTCAACCGTCCTTTTTTTGTACATAATGCCTATAATTTGTATGACAAGACTAAAATGCGTTGCCGATTTCATTTTGTGAGCTGTTTCTCTCTGTAGATGCACCTTTCGCTAGTAGTAATGCTGCATGTACTACTTTAAGCTAACATTCTATTGAAAGCTCATGTCCTCAATGTAAGTGACAAAGAAAAAAGCTTTGGGATGCCTCAGGAGGCAAGAAAAGCTCTCCAACTAGTAATACACATAGACATAGTTGTAATAGGCATAGTGTTGTGACATGCATATAATGTTTATTAATACGATATATGACAATAAATACAAAGTTTGACAGCTCTACACACTTGCAATCTATTACAAATCAGCCATCTCTCACCGTTTATGAGTTAGACACAAAAACGGGCAAAAAATACCAAAATTCAGTAATTTGACCTTGAAATATGACCTTTGACCTTGAAAGATGAACCTTTTGACCTTGAAGATGACCTCAGGTGGTGTTGAAAATGACACTATTGGAACTCGCCGTCCTCAAAAACCCCTATATGGATCCGAGATTGTGTCTCCGCTCCTTCTAGAAGTCATTTTAGCCCGGACTCAAGTTAATCTTCAAACTCAAGTTACAACAGAGCATGGGAGGTTCCAGTCCTTCTCTATAGGAGTCTAAGGTCCCAATAGATGGATGGATGGATGGATGTTGGAGGAAGGATCCTGTTAGAAAATCATATGAAGTTCAGCAGCACTCAGTAGAATGGAAAATGAAGTGCTAATCATGAAGAGAGTGGCTCACGTTATGTGACAGGGCAGAACAATGGGCGGAATGAACAATGTTGATCAAAGTACGCTAACCGACATGGAGGTAAGAGCGTGACGGTTCATTGGTTAACCCAATATTGGAGGGAGAAAGGGGGTGCTTTTTGCTTTTTTTTTGTTTGTTTGTTTACATAACCCGAAAATGTAAGTTTAAAATTTTACGTTTAAGGGTTTGCTGTATATTTACTTAAAGCAGTGGTTCTTAACCTTTTACACCATGCCCCCCCCCCTTCACATCTTCAACCAAATGATTAAAAATCCCACCTGAATTAAAAGGAAAAAGTGAAAAAAATTGTGTTTTTAGTCTTTTATTGAACAAAGAATTCTGTATTTTATAAGCAACACTCATATATACATCACACAGCATATTTAATGAGATGACATTGAATGAGATACTTGACATTGCTTCTTCTCGCTGCCAGATCTTGGATGTGTGGTCGAATGCCAGAGAGAGCACAACGCAAGTCCCCTTCAACGTTCAGCTTGTTTCTGTACTTGGGTCTTGACAGCAACGAGCGTGGAAAATGCAGCTTCACAAAGATACGTTGATCCAAATTGTCAAGAATCCGAAGAGCTTTATGCGAGATCAAAGGGTAAACAGGAAGGTACGTGACCCAGAAACGTCTCTAGATCCAGTTTTTTGAAGTCTTCTTCAGCCGAGGAGTTTGAACTTAACTCAAGAAACTCCTCTTGCACTTCGTCTGAAATATCAGCTACTTCACATTGACATGGCTCCTAATGAATCTCCAGGCTTCGCGCTTCTCATCTATATCCGGAAAGTATCTGATGAATTCTGCTTTCAATTCAGTCAGATGAGTAATTATTTGTTTCTTACTTAACTCAGAATCAAGGTACTGTGAATGAGAGCAGAATCCAAGTTAGCAAAACTGGCTGTATTTCAATCCTGAATTCGACATTTACAGAGGTCGAGTTTGGCCACGAAGGCTCGAATGACAGTCATGGTAACATGATTATGTTGATGTTTCCCCTTGGAGTTTGAGGTTGATGGCATCACCAGGTAAGCTAGAGATAGCAAAAATCCTTCAGACTGGACTTGTCATGGAGATCTGCTTTCTGCTGCGAATCTAGAAATGTTGCCACTTCTTAATCGTAGTTCATAAAGCCGTCCAAGCATGTTTCCCTTCGAAAGCCATCGTACGTTTGTGTGGAAAAGCAAGGCTTGATGTTCAGAATCCATATTCACACTGCTGTTTGATGAGACGACTGTTTAAGGCTCCAGCTTTGATGAAGTTGACTCCCTTGATAGCCAGGTTCATGACATCCCTCATTTCAGCAGGTAGAGTTCTGGATGCTAAGGCTTCACAATGAAGGATGCAGTGCATACCTACAGCAGATGGACTTTTTTCTTTCACTCTTGTTATGAAACCAGATTTCAAACCAAGTATGGCGGAGCTCCATCAGTACACAACCCTACCAGTGAGTCCCACGAAAGTTGATTTTCCTGGAAGAAGTTTGATACCACTTGAAAATTATCGTTGCTGTTGTACAACTTTCCATGGGATGGCAGAAGAGCATTTCCTCTGTTACACCTATTGCCTGACATGAAAACGAGCATGCATCAGTAGCTGAGAACACTGAGCAACATCAGTCATTTCGTCAACTGGATGGCAAATACAGGAGAAGCTCTAACTTGGTCGAGACTTGATCTTTGATGTCTTGAGACATTTCAATCGATCTTTCCCATGATGGTGTCCTTTGATAGAGACTTGGGAAAGCTTGTTTGCACTATCCTTCCCCAGAATGAGCTCTGCTGCACGCAGTACACTTGGTTTTATGAGTCTCTCCGATGTTGTGGCTCTTTTTGCTCTTTGCAATCAACATGGCGATCTCATAGGAAGCTCTCAACTTTGAAGTCTGTTTGCTGAAATGCTCCACTGCTGTCCTCTTCGCTTGCTTCAAGGACGCCTTTTTGTTTCAAAGAATGCCTTGGGTTTGGCAGCGAGAGCAGGATGCATTGTCTTCAAGTGGCGTTTCCAAGCGTGTGGGCCGCATGCAATCATTGCTCAGAGTCTTGTAGCATATTACATGGGGTACCTGTGTGTCACCATTTTGGAGGGACACAAATCCAAATCGAATATATTAATCAAGATACTTCCACTTGTTTTGTACTCATTGTGAATAAATTTAATTTGAAATGGGGTACTGCAATCTGTGAAAACAAGCTCAAATGAGCTAAGATCCTCATCCTCTTAATGATGACGTCATAAAACGAAGACGACGTCATTGTGATGTATCAGGTTTGCGATAAATTATCTGTGCTAATGCCCGGCTTGATTCCCGCAAACAAAATTCAAACAGCTTGCATAGTTTCGGAGATAATGGGTATAGGCAATTTCCTTAGCGGCGATTTTATTATGACGTCAACTTTTTTTCTAGGAAGAATTTCCAAAATCGGAGATGGTTACTGCCTGCGCGTGGGCTTTCTGCATATACATGGCAAGTTTCACGAAGATCCGATTAAAACTCGGGGTTGTGAAACAAAAATGTCAAAAAATAGGATGATGTCATAAAAATTGATATTGACGTCATAGTGATGTATCATATGTGCGGTAATTAACCTCCGCCATCGAAGATCGAGGTTCACTGTTTTTCACACCCCTTTCTGTTTGTTTGTTTGTGAACAGTATTACGGAAAAACTCCTCGACGGATTTCGACGAAACTTGGTGGGGGGATTAGGTATGGTCCAAGGATCATGCCATTAGATTTTGGACTTGGTCCAAAATCCAATATGGCCGCTATGGCGGCCATTTTTGAAAAAAATATTTGAAATTTTTTTTTTTTTTGCATTTCTAACATGTTTTTAAAGTGATTTACACCCCCCCCCCTCCCAAAAAAAAAATTGTTAGAGAAAAAAAAATTTTTTGCAACTTTTTTTTCAACAAAAATTTCGATTTTTTTTTTTTTGCATTTCTACATGTTATAAGTGATTTCCAACAAAAAAGCATGCCAAAATTATATTGCGGCTGATTTTTGGGAACTTCAAGGTGGATAATACCCACGTAAAATAAATTTCTGTCTCAAGGAATCTAGTTATGACGAATGAATTGAGTATGTAAAAGTAAAAGGGAAAGTTGCAAACTATAAACTCTGTGAGCACTGTTGACGTCAAATTGAATGAATAGGATATCAGGTTCACTTGAGTGACCTAGCAGTATTGGCGGCGGAGGTTTTGCAACTCTACCGAGTGCTCCCCCTCTCGTTCATCTCTGCTAATGCCCTGTTCGATTCCCGCAAACAGAATTCAAAAAGCTTGCCTCGTTTCGGAGATTAATTTTTTTAGGCTATTTCCATTAGCGGAGATATTTTGACGTCATAACTTTTTTTTATAGGAGAGAATTTTCAAAATCAGAGATGGTTACCTGTCTGTGCAGGGTATTTTTACATATATATGCCAAGTTCAGGAAGTTTCGATGAAACTGTAGGCTGTGAAACAAAAAAGTCCACAAGAGAAGATGAAGAACACACGTGAGTAAGACTTAGAGATCCTCCACGAGGATCTAAAAAATAAATTTTAATTTAAAATTAAAATAAAATATAAATTTTAATAAAATTAAATTTTAAATAAATGTTAAATTTTAAAATTCATTTTAATACAGACAATGGTCGGGCACATCCTTCCATTTTCTGTATTAAAATAAATTTGAAAAATACAGAAATATACAGAATAATAAAATACAGAATTACAGTATTAACTAGAGGGGGAGCACTCGGTAGAGTGCAAAACCTCCGCCGCCAATACAGCTGGGTCACTCAAGTGAACCTTATATCTTATTCATTAAAATATGACGTCAACAGTGCTGACAGTTATAGTTCTTTTCTCCAACATTTTTTTTTTGGGGGGGGGGGGGGTTGGAAATCACTTAAAACATGTAGAAACTGCAAAAAAAAAAAAGCAATTTCTCTAACAATTTTCTTTTTTGGGGGGGGGGACCAATGTACAAATTTAATGGCATGATTTGGACCATACCTAACCCCCCGCACCAAGTTTCGTGAAAATCCCCGTCAAAGGAGTTTTTTCCTTAATACTGTTCACATGAAAAAACAAACAAACAAACAAACAAACAGAAAGGGGTGAAAACAGTAACCTCCGATCTTCGATGGCGGAGTTTAACAACAAACAAACAGAAAGGGGTGAAAACAGTAACCTCGATCTTCGATGGCGGAGGTTAAAAAATACGCATACCAGAAAAATGGGAGGAAGTAGCGAATAGAAAACGAAAATTAAAGGCGATACTTTTGTTTTATTTTTCATCACGATATATCAAACACTTAAGAGAATTCCAAAAATAATCCAATAAATTCCTACTTTTTTCTCCGGGCTCAGCCCCCTAGGTAAGAGCCAATGACTTAAAGCATTTCACTTAGCTTTACCAAATGATTCCACAAGGGAGCAACATTTGAAAGGTCAGGGTTTCGTACAGTCCTGACTGAATGAAATTCCCAGGAGTTTTCCAGGACAAATTGTCATTTTCAAGGAAACATAATGCTTGTGTTCAACAATTTGATTGAAGGAAACGCACAAAATTCTATAAATCAGTCTTTTTTATTAATCGTTTTCATGATTGAACTGGAAATACATGCAGTATAAGGCAATTTCACCCCAATAATGTTTTACTGTATGAAACATGAAAAACATATATATATTAATTAAATAACTATAAATCTTTGCTAACAAAACAAAACACTTTTGCATACTTTCTCAACTTTTTTGCATAAACAAGCATTTACAGATAACATGTACGTATCTTAAAAGTCCTGATTGAACTGCAATAATGTAAACTTAAAAGGAAATTTACACACAATACTGTTTTACTGCATGAAACATGAAAACGTATATATTAATTAAAAAACTACAAATCTTTGGAAAAATAAAACACTTTTACATACTTATCTTAAGGGGCTGTCAACCATTGACAGATTTAGCCAGCATATGCCGATTTATGAAAAATTTGTCTAAAACGCTGGCACCGTCGAATACGTTATGAGCACGCTGAAAAACACTGCCATACGTCGTAGTACGCTGGCTTTAATCGTTGTACTTTGCGGTTGTCCGCAAATTTTAGCAATGCTTGAAATTTTACGACGTATGCCGGCGTATGCTCACACGTTCCGCATACGCTGGGAATAAGTTGGTAGGCACGTTATGCGATCGTTGACACACGTTACTTGTAAGTTAACTCATAAGTCGAGACAACGTCGAGGTAATGATTAGCGTACCCGAAACTTATTTATAACCTATGAGTAACGTGTTGTAGGCACGTTACACGATCGTTGACACACGTCGAGGCACGTTATGCGATCGTTGGCACAGCCGTCGACACACGTTACTTGTAAGTTACTCATAAGTCGAAACACGTCGAGTATAATGCTTAGCGTACCCAAAAGTTAATTTCTATCCTGAGTAACGTGCATTGAATTCTATGAGTAACGTACCTCCAACGCATATTGTCGTATGTAGACATATTTGATTGACGTCTTCCGGACGACCACATAACTTACTGAACGTGTTTCAAATTTACCAGCTACCGTATAAATGGCGTATTGGCAGCGTTTAAAAAAAAATAATAAAAACCAAACACCAACTTCCGATATTTCGTCACGTGCTGTTTACGTCACGTCCGATTGCCTCTTCAGTTTGCTCGTCTTATTCTTAGTTCTCTCCTCTGTGAATATTTTCTGTTTGAGGATATTGTCACGTCGAAACTTAAAAGCAAATGTCCGAATATATTTTAAAATTCGTGATAGATAAAAATAAACAAAAAAAATAAAAACACAACACAACAACAACAAACAACAACAAACTTCAGATATTTCGTCACGTGCCTTCACGGAGCCAAGGAGAAAAAAAAGAAATGTGCTTTGACGGAGAAATAAGTTCCGGGTATGCTAACCATTACCTCGACGTGTTTCGACTTATGAGTAACTTACAAGGAACTTGTGTCGGACGTGTGTCAACGATCGCATATCGTGCCTACTACTTATTCCAGCGTAGCGGAACGTGTGAGCCATACGGCGAGTACGTCGTAAAATTTTCAGCATGCTGAAATTTCACGACGTACAAGGCGTATTACGACGTATGGCAGTGTTTTTCAGCGTGCTCTTAACGTATACACAACTTACCCATAACGTATTCGACGTGTGCCAGCGTTTTAGACAAATTTTCAGAGGTCGGCATACGCTGGCTAAATCGTCCAAGGTGTGACTGCGATGTTGACACTTCCAATTCTCAGGCGGTTATGATTTAAATCGGCGTGCGGCAGCTTTTTAATAGGCTACGCCACGTGATCGTCGGCGATACGTGCAGCGCGCTATGCATACGTTAGGGCCCTGTCACACCTTTGACGTTTAAGCCAGCAATGGCAACGTATAAAAAATGTATGTAAAACGTTGGCGTAACGCTGAAATTTTGATGTTTTTTTTAAGTTTTTGGTGTATTCATAACATGTTGGTCGTTTGCATAACATATTAGTAACTGGCACAGAAACGTTTCGTTGTGTTTATCATAACTTTAACCACGAATGCTTACCTTGTGGTCGGCGTTCAAAACCTATGACAAACGATAGTTTAACTTACCCTTTGAGCGCTATACCGTATCGCTGGCGAACTCGTGGCGTAGCCAGTTAAGAACTTGCCGGACGCCGATTGAAATCAAAACATGCCTGAAGAATATGGTGTCAACATCGCAGTCACACCTTGACGATTTTGCCAGCGTATGCCATTCTATGAAAAATGTGTTTACAACGCTAGGCACACGTCAAATACGCTAATAGGTAAGTTGTTGTATACGTTTAGAGTATGCTGGAAATCATTGAAGTACGCTGGCATATTACCTAGTCCGTTTGATACGTTCGTGAAATTTCAAGCATGCTGAAAATTTTAAGACGTACTCGACGTAAGGCTCACACGTTTCGCATGCGTTGGCATCTGTTTCCTAGCACTTTCCGCGATCGTTTAAACACGGCGAACATACGTTACTTGTAGGTTACTCATAAGTCGAAGCACGTCAAGGTAATGGCCAACATACTTGAAACCAAATTTCTAACCGATGAGTAACGTGCTTTGAACAAATGAGTAGCGTCAGCTTAGCCTATGTTTAACGTGCTTGGAAACTATGTATACATGGCCTTGAACCAATGACTAGCGTGCTATGAACGTAAGAGTAACGGTGCGTTTAACCTATGAGTAGCACGTTTTGAACCGAAGTAAAACGTGCCTCTAACCTTTGAGTAACATGCTATGAACTTATTTTGTAACGTAATGTAAAACGCACATTGTTCGTATGTGGACCGAATTAAAATTGACGTCTTCCGGACTAACCATAGACTTACTGAAGTGTTTCTACTTACATCTACCGTGTACTGGCGTATTGGCAGCGTTTAGGGGAATTGGTACATACAAATGGGCCTTCACAATAAAACCGCACATTGTTCCATTGACCTCCATGGTGAGTTAGATGTGAACGCCGGTAGTATCAAATAAGTAGCAGGTACTATTACTAGTAGTAGTGTGGTGACAGTAATAATAGTAGTAGTAGTAGTAGTAGTAGTAGTAGTGGTAGTAGCTTGGTAGTAGCTGTATGTCTAATGTCAAGTAAGTAGTATGGTGAGCGTGATGTTTGGAGGCTGTGGGGGATGATGGATCCTCGTTGCGTCAAATGAATAGGAGAAAATAACTTTGCACCATATGTTCGATGTTTCTGTAAGGGCTAATTTTTTTTTTCCTCATTCCGAGATGAAATAATTTCTTTGTTTTACTATTGAAATATTAAAAAGACTTTGACAAATGCCATAATGTACCTAGTAATGAAACACAGAACGCTTCGATTAACATTATGATTAGTATACGCAATGATTGCTTATCGTGTTTAGGCGTCCACAACCTATTCCAACGATAGTCTAGGCTTATGCATAACGTGGGAGCGCATTAGTTTACGATTATACTGACGTTTTGCTATCCATTGACTGCCACTAAACTATTTTAATAAACGGCTGTCACTCGCCTATTGTTTTTTGGACGCTGGTGGCAAGGCAATTCAAAATCGTTTACGTTGAACGAGTTAACTTGCTGTCACTCGCCTATTGTTTTTGGATGCTGGTGCTCGGCAAATTGAAATCGGTTTTTCATTGGAACAAGTTTAAATCGCTTCCCACTGGACCTATTGAAATGATTTAAATAATAATGCCTTGGTTATCCTTGACCCACTCGGTAGCAGCCATCGTTCGAACATCGCTGGGGGCATTCACAGGAAGTTGATGAGGAATGCATGGTCTCGTTCCGGAAGTTCCACCATGAAGCTGGTCATATATGCCGTAATGGCGTCGCCTCCCGACCATGGTCTGACCATTACTTCTCTCCCCTCCGTTCACGTCTTCTTCTCTGCCGGCTCTATTGGCACGCAACGGTTGGCAGTGTCAACTATCGATGAGGTCATGTTGATGTTTCGAGGACAGGTAGTTATGTCGTCTTCAGCGTTGCCCGGTATCCTCCATCTCTCGGAAGAACATACGACATGACTGCACCACGAAAGTCTATAAAAAAAGACGGGTCCTTCCTGGCGAAGGCCCCTTTTTAGGTTCATCTCTAACCGAGATGAACCTAAAAAGCCGGACCAAATGTCCGTCGTCCGTCCAACATTTTTTCTTTCGCCGATCTTTATGAACTTAGTATGTGGGTAGAGTCAATGAGTGATTGCCACGAACGATATAACTTTTGTCCCGGGTTCAAGGTCAGGGACGAGGTCACGAGGTCACGGATAAGTTATAAATCGCCATTTTCAAAAACCCTATCTAGTCTGCATTCTACAAGATATATCGGGCAACTGTTTATTGATTATCGATAGTAAAAAATATTATCTTGTATCTAACCGGACCAGATTTTTGAATCTCGTCCCGTTTTGGCCGCCACGTAACCTGGAAATGGTCAAAAAAACACCCTCCCGTACAAAAGAAATTTTTTACTATCCGATATTGATGAAATTTGGTATGTGGGTAGAGTCATGAGTGATACCCAACGACAATATTTTTTTCCCGGATTTCGAGTCAGGTCAAGGCAACGAAGTGTCACAAAAAGTTGTGAAAAGTCGCCATTCTTCAAAACGCTATTCCTCGCTGTCATTTTAGGAGATATCCTGGCAACGGTTAATCGATTATGATAGTAAAAACATTATAGAGATGACCATCACCCCCACACGGAGTAATTTTTTATATACCAATTTCACCTAATCGCTGCGAATACGTCATTCTAACGTCAGCTGTTTGTTAGAAACGCGTTCACAGTAAGTTCTGTTGGGTCGTCATTGAAGACGTCAAATACGTCTAACATAGCTTAATTTGTGCGTAGGACATGCTCACAACTATTCCAAGCACGTTACTCATAGATTTATAAATAAGTCATGGGTTCCCTAAACTTACTTTTGATGTGTTTCGATAGTATGAGAAACTTTCTAGTAGCGCGTTGGCAAGCTGTTGGAACAACGTTCGTGTAGCGTGCTTATAAAAACGTTACCTATAGGTTTATGAATAAGTTTCGGTTACGCGCAATGTTTACCCGATCAACGTGCTTCACATATGAAGTAACCATATAAATACGTGTGTCAACGATCGCATACATGCCTAAAACCTTATGGCCACGTAAGCGGAACGTTGTAGCCAAACGCTGAGTACGTCGTAAATTTTAAAGCAAATACGAAATAATATTGAGAAAAACCACAAAGTTATCAAGCGATTAAAGCCAGCGTACAACGACTTAGCAGTGTTTTTCAGCGTGCTCTTAAACTATACAAACCTTACGCATAAACGTATTAGACGTGGTGCCAGCGTATTAGGCAAATTTTCATAAATCGGACATAGGTTGGCTAAATCGCAAGGTGTGACAGCCCCTTTAAAGACTATTCGTTACGGCAATAGGTGTGAACGCCGACAGACACGACTAATCATTCGTTGGTGCTAAGTTATCTATATGTTGATTAAAACGTTTCTGTGTACGTTTAACTAATACGTTATGCATACGTCCACCTCGTTATGAATACGTCCAAAACCATTTTTTAAAACATAAAAATTTCAGCGTACGCCAAAACGTTTTACATACAATTTTTATACGCTTGCCATTGCTGGCTAAAACGTCAAGGTGTGACAGGGCCCTAAAAAGCCCGCAATTTAAGCTTGCAATATTTAAAAGGCAATTTCAACAACACTGTCTTATCGGATGAGAACAAGAAATGTATATATTAATAATCTGTGAAGAAAATACTTTTTACATACTTTCTCAGAAGTTTTTGCATTTTAATGTCACTTGTTATCAACAAGTCACCTTTGTTGAACTGACTCGCATGTCATCCGTAGGTGCCAGCAAGCATTTTAACAGGTTTCTCAGAGCCGAACACTTTAGACCAACAAGTTTCTCTAACTCTACTCAATTTCTTTTTCCTTTCTTTTTGGGGACTGCTCTGCACTGTTAGCTTTACTACCAAAATATATATATATAATATATATATAAATATATCTCTCTTCTCTCTCGACTCTTCATCTCTCTCTTCAATCGTCTCTCATCTCTCTCTCTCTCTCTATATAATATAATATATATATATATATATATAATATATATATATATGAAAACTCGTCCACCATTTTTTGCAAAATAGAGTCAATATCTGTTTTGAGTCTTTTTTGGCACGAATTTTAAGTCCAGATTCTTCTTCGATCTTTCGTTTCTGTCCGAGAGCAGAGGCCCAGCTGTTTATTTCGCTTCTGCCATCAATAATTTGGTACTTCCTTCGTGCAGCACTTGCAGAACAATAGCAGCTTCCTTGTTGAGTTAACTTTCCTGCAACCCTCCGACATTGTGAAGATGATACAGATTCTCTCTGGACAATTAAGGACCTCATCCTCAGATTTCCACCTCAATTTCCTTGTTCATCGAGAAAGCCCCTTTCAACTGTAGCCTGTCCAATCGGGACAGTAAGCAAAAGTCTCACAACCTCCCACAGATTACGGAACGCCAGCTTTTTTGCAATTGTCTGCCATGCCAACAGATGGTTCGAGGCGATCTTTCTTTCGAATCGAAGTGTGCGTGTTTTGACTGAAGCGTCATCAGATATCTATGAGTACTGGTGGAACAGTCTCATCGCATTTTCTTGGTGTATCCCACTTGGCGTCACAAAAGGCACTCACTGTTCTGCACATGTAGCGGATGGTTACTTTCTTTTCGTTGAAAAATGTCTTGGGTTCCAGACATGTACGTGGTCCTGGCAAAGGCATATTTGATTGGTGCCTTTTTCAATCCGCTTTTGACACTAATTCCACAAGAAGCCGTCTGCATTATTGCGAAACTTGAAAACTGCTCTATCGGATGCTTCTTGGAAGCGACAGCTTCTTTCAGAGCTGTCGGCAGCCAGTCCAATTCCAATCTTGGACAGATCGGCGTCCGTTGTCATCTTTTCTTACATCAAACGACGCCAGCTTTCAGGTGTGAGAGGTTCTGATGACTGAAGTGCTTTCAACAAATCTCTGAAGTAAGCTTACATCACTTCATGCAAATCAAGTGAAATAAAAGGCAACAAGGCCGATCTTGATAGGTTGTCAGGAATGGCGAAATTTCTGGATACGCAAACAAGAATTTCCAATCTTGCCAGCGTGAGGGGAGTTTTGAACAAATTTTTTCACAGTGGAAAAAGGAACTGGGGTTGTCGGAGTTAGGAACTATTCTTTCTCACTTTCTCCAACATACTTGCAAACAACTGGTCCCATATTTCTATCGCGCTTGTGGCGCAAAGTGAAAATTGTCTAACATACTGTTTTGCAGAATTTTAGCTAGTAGCTTTTGTGCCATCTGTGACATGAAGCATATGGCTCTCTACGCGCAGGTGAGTCACGAAACAGGTGTAATCGGCCCTTAAAGTGAAGACAATTCCCTATCTCCGACTTCTGCCAAGCCGGGTCTAAAATGCACGCATGGAGATGTGAGTCCACATGAGCCTACATCCAACAAGGATTTCCCCAGTAATTATGTCTCCATTTTGTGATTGCATGCTGCGATGGAACTTCCAAATTCAACGCTGGGCCCGTCCATGCTGATTCTGTATCAGGTTGCGTGGATTTAAAAAACCCTCCAAACACGGTGTTAAATTCCTCTCTAGCATGTCATCAGCAGTACAATGGCCCGACAAACTTTGAGGTTCAAGTATCAGTGATTTTAACTTCATCATTGTCCCAATAACGATGTAAAAATCCATCTGCTTCTTCTCATTTTTTTTTATTCAAGGACTCATCAAAAGAAGTTAGCACATAAACGGCTGTTAAACCTTTTGTTTCAGAAGCGCTTTGAATGCGGTTGCAAGACCAATTAACGTTTAAGTAGGAAGCGCTTCTTTTTCCTGCACATTGAAATTGTGATGCAATGGCCGCTATCTGGGAACACCTGTGAAAGAGTGTTTCCAATACCTTGACAAGACCAGTAATGATTGGTGGGGACTTCTAATAACATGTAAAGCCCAAAATCTCTGTCACAAAAGGATGAGGTGCCAAAGGCAAAGTTGTATTGTTTTGTCTCGGTGTAAGCGTAGTTGCTGTCGAGCTGGTGCCGGTCTTAAGCATCAACCTCTATCTACGGATCCACTGTAACATAGTTCATATCACAATTTATTAATACATCAGCAGTCATCAAGTAATATAAAAAAAATATTTCTAAATTCAAAACCACAACTTTAAAATTGTTCCTTAATTATTATTTTTAATTTCATAAATAATCAGTACGCATTATTTTTCTCATCGGTTTGATTCCAAAAGCCATAAACTTTAGAACAATTTCTATGATAAAAAATTGATTATCATAACCTTCTTAATAATTTACACGGTTTTAACAATTTTCAAATTAAGTATTTTATTGTTCACGAAAAAATATTATTCAACGAAAAATAAGTGACACAACTATATTCGTTATTGTTGTGTCTGTCTGTCTTCTGTCCTGTCTGTCTGTCTGTCTTCCCCCGAGCATAGCTCCGTGTGGGTTTTGATCCGATCGTGATTAAATTTTGGTGGGAGTTTATATCATGATCTAGTTGTGTTTTTCTATGAGAATGGGCGTGTTGCGCCCATTATGGGCGGAGCCACGCCCAAAAATCATGGTGGTTTTAGGGGGTCGCCGATTTCAATTTGCATCTTCTCCAAGGGGTTTGTCTAATCTGACAAGGGGTTTCAGTATTTGGTAGGCCAATGGCACCCTGCATAGCCCCACGGAGCTCGATTTTCATTTCTCCCAAGGTTCAAAGTTCCAAGTCAACGAACTTAGAAATTGCAAATTTTTGACGTAAAAAAAATATCTTCTTCCGAGGGTTTGGTTCGAATCTTGGCTGGGGTTTTTGGTATTTGGTTTAGACCAATGGCAACCTGCATCGCCCGCACAGAGCTCGATTTTTCATTTTCGTCCCAAGGTAAGGCCAACAAGGTCACGAACTTAGAAAATTGCGAAGTGTTTTTAGGGGGTAAGCCGGATTTCAATTTTGCATCTTCTTCCGAGGGGGTTTGTCGCAATCTGGCAGGGAGTTTCGGTATTTGGGTTAGGCCAATGGCACCCTGCATAAGCCCCACAGGAGTTCGATTTTTCAATTTTTCGTCCCAAGGTTCAAGGTCACTAAAAGGTCAACGAACTAGAAATTGCGAATTTTGACCCATAAAAAATCCCATCTTCTCCGAGGGTTTGTCGAATCTGGCAAAGGGTTTCAGTAAATTTGTTAGCCCAATGGCACCTGCATAGCCCCACGGAGCTCGATTTTTCATTTTCGGCCAAGGTCAAGGTCACAAGGTCACGAACTTAGAAAATTTCGAATTTTGACATAAAAAATCATAACGACCACCTAAACTTGAGAGCTAGGATGACAATTATTTTTTTATCGCATAATCTGAGGTCATTCCCCACCTAAAGGCTTGAACCATTTTTGGCTCGCATCTCGAACACCTTGCCCGTGGCGGCCCCCTTTCAAGTTTGTTTTTACGCTGATTTTCATCAAAGTATGGCTAATCCGAAGGAGTGCGAATGCCATATAGCCTATATGAACGTTATATTGCTGGCCTGGAATGTCCAGAGGAAGTTTTACACAAAGGTCATCAATCCTTGAACCTTTGACCTTTAAAGTTCACAAACGGTCAAATTTTCAAAGTTGTGGGAATCAAACCGGGTTTCGACCTTCTTCGACGAAACTAACACCAATAAGCTATAGCACGTATCCTGTTCTTCTTTTAATGTCCCACAAACAATTGTTTTGAGTCGCTTTAAAGGTTATGCAAAGGTCAAAATTTTTAAAAGTTGTTGAACGACCAGGTTTTTCGACATTTTGCAGCTAATAACCTGTCACTCGTATCCAACCATCATGTTTTGATCATTTTTTAATAAACTTGGTCAAACATTATCAAACATTGTCTCTCCGTTGACTTCTGAAACAATCTACATCGTCAAATAACGCTAGTGAACCATCGTCGTCTTCTCCACTGTATAATTTATATTTTTTATTATAATCATAATTTCCTATTCATTATGTTTATTTTATTTATTGGTTTTCTGTACCTTAAAAATAAATTGAACGGTTTGTTGTGTTCAAGAAATGAGGATATTATTTCACTCATCATTTTTATAATCATTCAAGGGGAGACAAACCCGTTATACTGTTTATTTTAGCTGTCTAAGTCTATCTCCTTGGTTACAAAATTTTGTCAAATTTATAAATCTGGAAAATTTTTTTCGTGATGTGTTCATTGAAATCCAATTACGGCAGATGCGTTTTAACGCATTAATAGTCTTATTCAATAAACAAATATCATGACGATCAACCTGCTGGTGCGGATGTGCTTCGCCGATCCAAAAAATTCTGTATTCGCGAAACGGGAATCGGCCGCCGTCTGCTGCATCAGGCCGCACGTGTTTGTTCCCT
>CM068962.1:4221813-4232064 GCA_035128595.1 Eptatretus atami
AACGGCTGTCACTCGCCTATTGTTTTTGGACGCTGGTGCAAGGCAATTCAAATCGTTTACGTTGAACGAGTTAACTTGCTGTCACTCGCCTATTGTTTTTGGATGCTGGTGCTCGGCAATTGAAATCGTTTTCATTGAACAAGTTAAATCGCTTCCACTGGACTATTGAAATGATTTAATAATAATGCTTGGTTATCCTTGGTCCGGAACTGAGGACCAATAAGGTCGCACAAGGGGTCCTCAATCAACTCCTAGCGAATGACCACAGATGTTGGACTCGAACTAGCTAGCCAGAGTGGGCCAAGGATCAACCAAGCAGGGTTACACCTTCTACAGGGACCCGCTTGAGGCCTGGCAATGAGGCTGGCACTCGAGTGATGGGCCTGCTCGCTGGGCTGTGATATGTTGTGTGACTGAGCGGTGCATGGTGGAAGCGATTTAACTCGTTTGCGTTGAAAGACGGAATTTCAACTCTTGCGCGACGTCAACGAGCGTCCAAAAAAATAGGCGGGCAGTGAACGGCATTTATTAAAGAGTGATGTTGAGCTAGTGATACAGGCGAACCTAACTATCGTTCGACGATATCTGGCACACGCTATGCATACAGTTAGACTTATCCGTTGGCATAGTTGTGGACGCCTAAAAACACGTGAATCCAATTTCGTTGTTATAAACTCAATTAGTTAAGTTATCGAATAGCGTTCTGTGTTCATTACTAAGTACATTATGCACCTTGTCCAGTGCGTTTGAATACTTTTAAAAACTGAAACAAAAAAATAGTTCATCGTGGGAAGAATTGTAAATAAAAAAATTTGCCGAAAATGAACATCGAAAACAATGGTGCAAAGTAGTTCTTCCTATTGCGTGGACGCACGAGGATCCATGCATCACCTATAACCGCGCCCCATCTACGCTCACCTACTACCAATACCAATACTACTACTACATACTACTACTACTACTACACTACTGACACGCTACCTGCTAATATGACTACGCTAGGACTGCTGATAAATACAATCGGGAGCGCAATGACATTGAACATCGGACATCAACATGGAGTCGAACACTGACGGGTTCGACGTGCTATTATGTAAGCCCATTATGTCCAATATACGCAATGTATCCCCTAATAACGCCTGCCAAATCGCCATTGATACCGGTAGATGTAAGTTTAGAAACACGTTCAGTAATTCTGTGGTCGTACCGGCGAAAGACGTCAATCAAGATCTCGTCTTACGTAGCGACAAATGTGCGTTTTGAAGATACGTTACACCTAGGTTCAAAAAGCACGTACCTACTATAGTTAAAAATTAAGTTTCGGGTATGCTAAACATTACCAATCGACGTCGTTTTCGACATTAATGAGTAACTTACAAGTAACGTGTGTCCACGTGTGACAACGATCGCGGAGACGAATCAGCCAGACGAGGGTAACCATTGAATGCCATACGGCGTATGCGCGAACTTTCGTGACCATAAACGGATCCGAGAGCACAGTCGTAAAACTTCGTTCGAGCCGCAATGCCGGTAGGAAATTCACACGTACCTAGAATCGATATATACCACAGGAATAATAGAAACAGCAAATACTTTCCATTGTTTATCAAGCGTGCTCCCTAACGTATACACAGGTACAAGGATGCAGAAGCAATACTCGGATGAGCTACACGACGCGGGGCATTAGGCGGCCGATGTCAGGAAGAGGCACAATCGCTCGCCCGTGTGACCACAGAGCGTTATTAGGGAGACATACGGAATTTCGTGAATCGGTGGCAAAGGTCGGGCATTATACCGCTGAGCTTAAATCGGTCAAGGTGAGCAACATAAGAAACCTGACGGGAGAGCATCTGAGATAGCGAGACTATGCTGACTGTGCTGAGAAGCGATCAATAGCCACGAGTACTGACAGAGGGTACGTGATAGATACTATATAAGACGTCGCACAGAAGAGCTTATGCTCAAGCGCGTCGAGTAGCCTTTATAGAGTCCAGTTTCTAGACACGACAGACGATAATCGAGGATCAACACGTTGTGTACGAGAGTGTCACCGAGGTGCGAGCTACGCACAAAGTCGAAGACTCGAGCATGTGTGACACAATAACAGCGCGCGTGGCTGATCGTGGCATGGATCAATACTATCGGACGAAGACTGAGTTACAGAGCCAGCAACGCTAAATCACGACGACCTTAGTCACCGACGAAGTTTCGCATGTCTGGTCGCAGTCAGCGATGATAGAGTGACCAGAGGCGGCAAGATTATGTCACGACGCACCATCAGCCAAGACCGTTCAGGACACATCGACTAATAGAACAGAAGGATAGAGCCATCATAAAATGAATAGTCGAAACTGAATCCCATGTGCAGTTATCGGGGGCCATGATTGAGAGGCTTGTTGAACCGCCTGCGACAACAGGCTAGAAGCCAATGAGTATCCGTTTGGATATAGAGCTCGCAGACATGATGGCGAGCCGAGGAGTACTGAGGAGATGAGGAGTTTATCTATAAACAACGGAAAACGATTTACTTGGTGTGCGCCGTGCGATTACTAATGATATGATTCTGAGCGAGACGTGCAAGATAGGGTGATGACGATATCGCACTGATGAGCGCTAGAGCTGCAAGTCACGGGAGCATGGCATAGGCGCAGACGAATTAGCTCACAGTAGCTGTACACGCAGTACCGATAGCAGAGTACAGCCTAGGGAGAGATGGAGGGGCTGAGCGTGCTCGATCAGAGGAGCAACCGCAGGAAGCATGTACGAGCAGTATCGACAGTGACGATAGCGATTATGGATCTCAATTAGATCTGTAGATCTAGACTAGGACGAGAGCAGCTACGTGCATATCCACAGAATGAGCCACAGAGATGACGACGAGTCACAAGCGGAACGACGTGAACTGATCTAGACGCGAGAGACACGAGAAAGAGCCCTGCTGATTGAGGACAGTCAGACAGTATGCTGCTAGCATAAGATTAGTCTTGAGATCTAGTTGATATGCACGCATCGTGTGCCATTGCTGGCTAAAACGTCAAGGTTGTGAACAGCGCCTTTAGCATTAACTGTGTCAAAAGTTGAAGAAAATAAACATGTTCTTTCAAGGGAAGAGTAGGCGAGGTATCGCCGCAACCTGCAACAAATTCCCAAAAAATTCCTGGCGCATATAACTTGGCCTGCGCAGGAGATTGGCACCTCAAGGTTATTTGCTTGTAGAAAGCACCGGGCACAGTGTCCAAAAAAACTACCGAGGTCATGGGGTAGATGATAATGACCGGTGGTTTTAACTCGAGTCTGTGAGGTTGCATCAGAGCAAATTAGCAAACAAATTGAGTGAATGCCTAAAACCCTGTGGTCTGTGTGTTCTCTTTCAACTTAGGAGTACAACACTTTGGACAGAACACATCACTGCGGTGGTGTTTTTTCTTTTAAAATAAATCCACTGTGAATTTATCCACTGTGGATAAATCACACTGTGAATTTATCCACTGTGGATAAATCCACTGTTTCCCAAGCTAATGATAACTGTATCAAACAAGATGACAAAAATAAAATACTTTTCCTTACACTTGAGAGTAAAAGCACTACCCTCATAACATTTCAACCTTGGGCCAGGGTACAGGATCAAAACATTTAATTACCACCGAGCGTTTTCTTCCATCTGGTACTGGGTGTGGCGCATTGTGTACCAGATGTTAAATATGCCTTGGTAAGGTGGCGGTGGAACAGGAAGGTGGGAGAGGTAGAGTAAAAGAGAGCAGCGAAGAAGGAAGCCAGTCCACACAGTCCTTCAGTTGAAAGAATCACTCATAATTAGCATATTACGCGGTCCTTTTTTGTGGTTTCAAATAAAAACACTTTCCACTAATTTTCTCTCCCAATAGCAAGCTTTGTGGCCTCCAAATTCCTGTCTTATGTAAATATGAAACTTTTCCGAGGTCAGATTTACATTTTGTCATACACACTTCAATTCCCTAATTCATATTTTGTGCAAATCTTTCACGTGTGAAAGTTCAACAATGCCCAATTTGCTCTTGAAATGTGTCACACCCTTTCAACTACAAAAAACCCATGGTTAAGGGAACAATGGAAGGAAAAAAATGAAACTTGGAAAAAACCATTTGTGTAAACCAGTGAAGAAAACCGTCTTATGGGGTTAATTCCCCCAGAAATTGCCTAATTTAGGCATGACATGCAATACCCCTCGTACCAGGAGTGGCAGTAAGCCATACATACTTAAATAGAGAGAAATGGAGTGCTCCGCAGTACGCCTGAACCCCTGGTGACAATGATATTGTTTTTTTAACCATACCATACAAGCATTCCCAGGAAAGTCCCTGATACAACCAGCATTTTTCAAAGCACATTCGATCCAAGACGTTCAAGGAATGACAGAGAAAACGTAAAACAAACACACAACAAACAGGTTTGCAGTGGGCACTGCTCATTCAAGAAAAAGTAACAGAAAAACGAACAGCTGCAAGAAGAACAATACCAGCCCTCCTTCCAGCAAGAGTGACCAAGAACTACCATGAAAATGGAGATGAGAAACACAGAAATGCAAATGAGAAAGGAAACTGGACAAATGCAAAAACATGTCCATGAAGGAAACTGAAAGCCCCAAATCTAATAAAGGAGAAACAATATACTGTAATGTGTGTATATATACTGAAACGCAAAAGAAAACTTACCACGCTTTTAAACCCTATCAAATATCAACAATAACCCTGCGTGTAGTAAATGTGTGAACTTAATTTTGTGGACAAGTAGTGGTCCTCACTGTCAGACAAAACGGTCACTGGATGGCCACTTGAAACCTTCAATGGTCAACTTCATAGCACAGCTTTGAAAGCCGTTTTGACTGTCAGTTGATTTGGCCAAGGGGTAACGGGAATGATTTTTAAATGAGCCCTGCACGTGAATGTCTTGATATTGGCTTTAAAAGGAACAGTGGCAAAAATGGCATTTCAATCAACATGCACGATTGTCAAGGGATTCAACGGCAGTGTGCCTTGGGCATACTGCAAGGGCGGATTGAGCTACCGTGAGGTGGCCACGTCCCTTGGCTGTTCACACCAGACGATATCCGCCCTGGTGGACAGAGACACCCATCCACAACTCCTGCAGATGACAGACCCTCCGATCAGGGAGGCCATGAGTCACCACTGCAAAAGGCAGGACACGGCAAGATGTCCTAAGTCAGATGGCTCAGACATTTGAGGACTGAGTGGCGACAGAAATCCAGCAGCCAAATCCATCCAAAGACCTGGTAGGCAGTATGAAGGCCGATGATGCACTGCCTGTATCCAAAACATGGGTGGCCACACATGCTATTGAAAGGGACTGACCAATTGCCCTGTGCTGTTCTGTACCTGGTAGAACAAACTATGAAGATGGTGTATCTTGGTCCAAAAAACTTGCATGTGCAAACCCCCTCAATAAAAATGACAATGTTGTCAATTAAAAGCAATTGTTGGTTTGTTTATTTGAACTGTTACAATTTTATTTACATTTCAAACAAGTGGCTTAAGTTTCTTTTGCGTTTCCAGTATATATATATATTTTGGAGGAAACTGAAGCCAAATCTAAAGTGAAGAAAAAAAATATAAATATACTATATAATACTTCTATCTCTTCGGCTGCTCCCGTAAGGGGTCACCACAGAAGCGGAATCATACCCGTTATGATCCGCATAATGATTTTGACACAGGTTTATGTACGATGCCCTTCCTGCACGCAACCCTGGTCGCCTCTTCGACACGGATATGTACACCTATTCTAAACCGGGGCAACACCGGGACCCAGTGCACTGTACTCACTGTTCGGCTCGACCCTCGGAAGGATGACAGCTGAGTCAACCTCCGGATGTGTATTAATTCAAGCGGCCAACAGGGCTTGAAAAAACTCAGGAACCTTTTTGGATCCCAAGCCGCTACCTAACCACTAACGCCAACACCCAAGGCTGTATGTAATGTATGTATGGTATGTATGTAATGTTATGTATGTATGAATGTATGTATTATGTAATGGTATGTATGTAGTATGTGATGTATGTATGTATGCTATGTATATATGTATAATTATATATATATATATATATATATATATATTAAATATGCCTGGTGTTGGCACAGTGGTTCGAGCAGACAGCTTGGGGACCCCAAAAGGTCCTGAGTTCAAAAGCCCCGTTGGGGCCACTGAATTTATATATATATATTACTGCATATATATACATAATATTGTATAATATACATACACACATATATTGTATAATATCATACACACATATATGTATAATATAAATATATGCAGTAAATATTATATATAATGTAGTATATATGCAGTTACACTATATATATATATAAATTCAGTGCCCAAACGGGGACTTGAACCAAGGACCTTTTTGGGTCCAAGCTGCTGCCTAACCATGCGCCAACAACCAGGCATATAATGATAATTATAATTAATATAATATAATCATAATATAATATAAAAATATAATAATATAATATAAATATATATAATATGATATAATATATATACTAAATATAGAAATATACTATATAAATATGTATATATATACATATATATACATATATAAAATAATAATCATAATATATAAAAATATATCTAACAGCCTGGTGTTGGCGTTAGGGTTAGGGCCAGCAGCTGGACCCAAAGGTCTGAGTTCAAGCCCACGTTCGGCCACTGAATTATAATATAATAATATATATATATATTAACTACAACACATATATGCAGTAAACATATATATGGTATATATACATATATGTATAATATATATGTAATATATGCAGTATACATATATATAAATATAAATTCAGTGGCCCACGGGCTTGAACTCAGGACCCTTTTGGGTCCCAAAGCTGCTCCCTCACCACTGGCGCCAACACCCAGGCAATATAATATATATATAAAATATATAAAATATATATATATACAAAAATAATATAAAATATAGTATATATAAAACTGATAAATATGACGTAATTAAATATAATATAGTTATACCGAAAGAAGTATACTAAAAGAATTATCCATAGGCTAGTTATAGTATAGTAAATGAATATATAAAACTATATACTGCTTAATCAGAGTATCATCAGATAATTAGGTACACACGCCTGTCTATAAATCACTTGACACACAGTCCAGGCATACATTATTACACTGATGAGCTGGGGGTGAAGGAAGACTATTAAGATAGAATATATGACAAATCTACTGGAGCTACCTGACGCACGTATCTATCACCATATACAGGTACATGAGAGACACGGCGAATAAATATGCTAATCGTAGTAGGCTGAGCATATACATACAGCGGTCGCGGTACGCCGAGCGTCGTGGCCGTTAGTGAGAGTTACAGGCGAGGTGCAGGTCGGGTTCGGAGGAACGCCAGTCAAGTAAGTGGGTGCACCGAGCTTATCGTAACAGACTTGCAGGCGCGCGGCACGACGTTGTGGGCATTGATGCCACGTGCAAGCGTGAACAATGATCATAGTAATAAGTTATAGTGCAGTGAATTGATAAGTATTCAGATGACAAGTACTATGGATGATTATCATCGCGACTGCATATATATCGATCAATGGATGGTTTAATAACCATATATGTATATATACATAATATATGTTTACTGCATAATGTGTGTAGTATATATATATATATATATATATATATATAATTCAGTGGGCCCAACGGGGCTTGAACTCAGGACCTTTTGGGTTCCCAAGCCTGCCTGCCCTAACCACTAACGCCAACACCTAGCTGTAGATATATTTTTTATATTATATATATATATTTTATAATATGTATATAATATTATAGATATATATTTTATATATATATTTTATATTCTATATATATTTGTTATGATATAGTAATTGTACACGCGTGACGTTTTATTTAATATAGCGTGTATATCTGCGGTCGCTGGGTCTACATATTAAATTATATTATATTTATATTATATTAATATTATATGCCTGGTGTTGGCGCAGTGGTTAGGGCACAGCTTGGGACCCAAAAGGTCCTGAGTTCAAGCCCCGTTGGCCAACTGAGATTTATATATATACTATACTGCATATATATACAATATATGTATAATATACATAACCATATATGTATATATACATATTATGCATGTAAATAATATATATAGTTAATTATATATGCAGTATACATATATATATATATATATAATAAATTCAGTGGCCCAACGGGGCTTGAACTCAAGGACCTTTTGGGTCCCAAGCCTGCTGCCCTAACCACTGCGCACAAAACACCAGGCATATAATATAATTAATAATAATATAATATAATATAATATAATAATAATAATAATATAATATAATATATAATAATAATATAATATAATATAAAATATATATAATAAAATGATATATATAAAAATATATATAAATATACGAGGGAAAGATGGTATAGTATACTATAAATTACGTAATATTATATAAAAAAGATATATCATACAGCCTGTGTGTTGGCGTAAGTGGTTAGGGCAGCAGCTTGGGACCCACAAAGGTCCTGCGAGTTTCCAAGCCCTGTTGGGCCACTGAATTTTGATAATATATATCAAGTCTATCATATTATAGTTAACGCAGCTATACTAGTATATATATAATGATATATAATACACACATAGTATGAGTCCAGAGTAAACGATATATATTGGTTACTAATATATTATATATATGTCTATATATGCAGTATAGCGCATATTAATATTCGATATAAATGTTCAGTGGCCCAACGGGGCTTCGACATCACAGGACCGCTTTGTGGGTCCGCATAGCTGCTCGCGCCATCACCAATATGCAGGTCGCGCCAAACGTACCAGGCATAAATATATACTAAGTAAAATATATAAATATACTTATATTAAGTCGGTCAGGCAAACATATATAAAAATATATATATATAAAATTATTATATAAAATAATATATATATACAAATATATAAATATAAAATATCATATATCATATACATATAATAGTACTATACAATAATAATTACATACAGCCTGGTGTTGGCGTAGTGGTTAAGGGCAGCAGCTTGGACCCAAAGGTCCCGGTTCAAGCCCCGTTGGCCACTGAATTTATATATATACATATATTGTATACTGCATATCATGTATAAATACATATATGTGTGTAAGGTATACTTATACATATATGCAGTATACATATATATATATAATATACTGCTTCTTCTTCTTCTTTTTTCGGGCTGCTCCCGTTAGGGGTCGCCACAGCGGATGCATCTGTAATGATCCGCAATAGTGATTTGGCAACAATGTTTTAGCGCCGGATGCCCTTCCTGACCGCAACTCCTGGTCGCCTCTTACGACAACAGAGATATGGTACAACCTATTTTAACCGGGGTAATACACCCGCCCAGAATACTTGGTACTGCTTTCACCGACCTCTCGGAAGGAATGACAGGCTGAAGTCAAGCCCGCCCTGGTGTATTAATTCATGCCCAACGGGGCTTGAACTCAGGACCTTTTGTGATCCAAGCCGCGCCGTGCTAAACGGCCACTGCGCCAAACACCCAAGGCGGCTTAAACATATATATACATAATAATATATATCTAGATTTATAAATATTATATATATTATATATTACATATATATATATATATAATATATACAGTCATGGCGGCCACTTACGACTGGGGTTAACGTTCTGCAGAAACACGTCGTTAAGGGGCGACGTCGTCCATGATGCGACATCATTTTTTTTTTCGTTTTCGTTTTCGAACATCGTAACTATACACAAATCATACATCACAATAGGCCTTATATAGGTGTTACGCCTAAATTGCTCCTCGGTACATGACTGTAACACGCAGTGATTCTTGCAGTTAACGCTGTGGAAAAGTACCTTGGTCAGCAATTGTTAACACGACAATAGGCCAAGAGAGATACGGACAGACAACGTTAGTTTTATCACCTGTTGTGCTGTTTCATGCTGCGAAGGCCATTGGACGGTGGTCTCGTTAGGCACATCCAGCTTACAATCTTCCTCTCTCAACGATTATAAGACCACACGCGACATGAATAAATACTCGCGTTTGGTAAGTTTTATAAACCACGGCTAATCAATGGATGCAGTTTCGATGTTAATAATTTAGATATAAGATGACAGGATAACGCAGCAGGCGTCTCCTGTCAATTGTGAATGATCAGTACGTTTTCGGAGAATCA
>CM068962.1:4240868-4261485 GCA_035128595.1 Eptatretus atami
ATCATAATTTCCTATCATTCAATGTTTATTTTATTTATTGGTTTTGTACCCTTAAAATAAATTGAACGGTTTGTGTGTTCAAGAAATGAGGATATTATTTCACTCATCATTTATAATCATTCAAGGGGAGACAACCCGTTATACTGTTATTTTAGCTGTGCTAAGTCTATCTCCCTTGGTTACAAAATGTCAAATTTATAAACTGGAATTTTTCGTGATGTGTTCATTGAAATCCAATTACGGCAGATGCGTTTTACGCTTAATAGTTTATTTCATAAAAATAATCCCATGAACGAACCCTGCTGGTGCGGATGTGCCTCGCCAGATCCAAAAAAATTCTGTAAATTCGCGAACGGGAATCGGCCGCCGTCTGCTGCCATCAAGCGCACGTGTTTGGTTCCCTTGGCATGACTTTTGAACATGCTTTCCGCCCATGTTCGAAATATCTAACTTTCTTGCACACATACATCTTGCTTTGTGGAATGGACACCTTTCTAGCCAATTCCGATAGCCGGGAATAGCTTGAGCCCACGCGGTGTAGAAATAAACAAACTTTGGACATTTTTGCTTCCCGTATCTGCAGAAGCCGAAAAGTTTCCTTCCTTCGCGCGAGAGACGTTCCAGCAGTTACTCAATATTGAAGTCAAATATGCTACTGACAGGGAGATTATGGCGGCGTAATAGATCCCAGCAAATGAATTGTTAGAGCATATATTGTTACGAATCTGGAAGCCTTGTGCGCACAGACAGACAGCCGTCCCCGTAGCTTAGTTATTTCGGTAAGTGTGTTTATAGTTAGGGCCCCCTACCTGTGTCTAACGGGAATTACATATGTGCGCTGTGGAGATTCGTTTACAACACGCCTTCACCTCGCTTCCTCACACAGACGCCATTGTCTACGTGCGTTCGACCACATTCGTGGGCGGAGATTTCCATCGCCTCAGACCGAGACTCCGCCCAGGAAGGCAGGGGTGTGCCCCTTCTCCAATCAGGCCACAGAAGGTGGTTTTCCCACGACACGCCGGCCCAATGAGGGTGGAGGCCGCCTCAGAGGGCGATTTTCTCATGACACGCCGGCCAATGAGGGTGGAGGCCGCCTCAGAGGGCGATTTTCTCACGACACAAAGGCCAATGAGGGTGGAGGCCGCCTGTGAGGGCGATTTTCTAACCCCGGACAAGAAGAAAATATAAAGGAACGCCAGGCTGGGAGCGTGGTTGTTGGTCGTCTTGGTTGTCACCTGGTTGTCGTCTTGGGGTTGTGGTGGTCATAATCATCGTGTTGCGGGTTCGAGTCCTGCCGAGCTGGATCATCGTCGCCTCTGATCTTCGCCTTGGTCGATTGGTGCGTGGCCGGTTGGAGAGCGGCGGTTACCTGGTGCTTGGAGCGGCATCGTGTTGCGGGTTCGAGTCCCGCCGAGCCGGATCGTCCGAAGACCACACGAAGTGGACAGGTCCAAGCACAGGTTCTGGTCTCAGAGCTCACCCCTCCTCGAGCTGAGAGGCCTTCAATAAAGACCATTGGGGTCTGCGTGTGTGTGTGTGTGTGTATTGTGTGTGGTGTGTGTGTCTCCGTCTTTAAGTAGCAACTTGGATAAGTGCTTTTGCTTGTACATTGACTGCATTTTCTTATAGTCGGATAACTCTGCTCTTCTGTGTTCTTTCCCCCCCTATTGTAATAAATCCGTTAATGTTTCAGCTCGTTTTTGTGTTTCTATCATTGGTTTGCCAGCGGCTGCAAACGGGAAATTAGGAGGCTTATTGTTGCGTAATCGTGCAATCGCCCGGCAGATTCTAGTACTCGTCGCTCGGGGTACTGGCTTCGTTCCGCTCGAGCTCCGCGAGGGTGAAGTTCCCTGGTATTTGGACGACGTGGTATTTAGGTAATTGAAATTGGCAATCGACCCTACCCAACGGTCAGCCGATTGGCGATCCTTCGTGCGATAAGGGACCCGTCGCTCCGGAGTTATCCGGGTGACGACCTATAAATTCTGGTGTTCAGTGGAGCCGACTCTACTGCTCCACCTAGCGGTCGTGCTCGCCACCGATACCAGGCCCACAACAATATTTCCAACGCTTTTCATTGGTTGATATTTTACTACACTTTACAACCGCATACAGAATCAATGAACATAACCCTAATCCAGGTCAATCAATCCTTTGGTGGCAAAATGACCGATGTCGGCTTATTTTCTTACAAAAAATAAAAAAAAGAGGATAGAAATATGTAAGGGACAGTGCACACAAAAAGGTTTATTTTCCAGGAGTTTCCAAGAGTTTCAAGAAGTTTTTTTCTTTTTTCCAGGACTTTCAAGTCCTGGAAAATGGAATCTTATTTTCTAGGAAATTCAAAGTTTTTCAAGGAGTGTGCGAACCGTGTCTTTGAGCCTCGACACCGTAAAAAATAAATAAATAAATAAAATACAGTCGTTTATTCGGTCACAAACATACTGTCCTTCACTCACACTAATCTTTCTCCCTCAATCGCTGTACAGTATTTTGTTATCAAAGGATATCGAAGAAATCTTGACAGGAGGCGGCCATTTGTTCCATCATGCCTGTGCTTCATCAACATCACTCTAATTCAATCAACAAGTTTACTTAATTACATAGGTTAAGGGTGGGGGATGGGGGGTGATGGATGGAATGGGTCACAGGTGAAAAGACATCACCAGAGCGACATTTTAACAAAAAGGGAGGAGGGGGGTCACGTCACATAAAGGGGATTACAGGGTAAGGCATGAACAAACATCAAAAGCACAATTATTTGAACATGTTATTGATGAAATGCCCAATTAAAATACATTGCAACATCTTGGTTGGACAAATGTCCGTATTAAGGAAGACAAAATGCTTGTATGAACGGGATTCAGGTTCACAGCAATGATCAATTACGTTCAATGTTCAACAATAGCGACACACCAAACTCATTTCACTCACACACGTAACACACCCCCGGGTCGAAGCACAACCTTTCAAATATCCATCCTTCTGCATTTGTCTCAACACACACCATCGTCCAGCAACCGATTCTATCCTCCCCAAAATGAATGTCTTTTACTCACCTCAGCTCTGTCCCCCTTTCCGCAAACCCGTGGAATCTCCTCCCCAAGTCCACTCCACGTTGTCTCCCCCACCGTGGCTTCAAGGTGGCGGCTCATCACCATTTCACGTTTTCTCCCATTCCTACCTATATTTCAAACCAAGTTAAACACAACTCCCTTTCCTTTACATAATTACATTAGTTCCTATTCTCTGATGTTGTTTGCTTGAGCCATGCCTGCTCCACACAATTAGTATATATCCCAATAACCACTCGTTTGGTTCTACGAGCCACTAATACAGGACTTTTACAAGGAAAGAAAATTCATTCCCCACATTTTAAAAATCAGACAAAAACAGAAACAAACGAGAACGGCACTCGTGAGAGTGCATACCACCGCCAGGCTGAACAGTTTAAGTTTTGTATTCCACTGAAAGGCCGGATGCAGATCCGGACCTTACCAAAAACTAATTGCCTGTTAGTCTCAACTACCAACTCATCCACCTCGTTTTGGTCCAACAGTGCCGTCGTCTCACATCTTTCCTAACCGTCCCATCCAGTGACCTGTCTTCTTAACCAGTGACGCTCCATCGACATATCTCTTTTTTTCTCTCTCTCTCTCTCAAACAACAATGTACAAACTTTTTAACCACACACCCAACTATCTCTTCCTCATATGTGGAATTTCAATTGTCACTGTGCAACTTGGTGGGTGTGGGACGCCTCTCACATTCATGACACTTCAACAAAAGATTTCTGTGACTACATGCGACTGACTGACCAGTGAACTTCCAACTAACCTGGATTTTCTCCCAATGGCAAGTCCTCCCTTCTGGACTTGCTGATGACTAATGTCTCCTGTTTCTTCTCTGCTCCAATTGGTTCATCTGATAGAATATTAGATGCTTGTGAAAGTCAACACCTCTCCGGCTATTTCAGAGAGCGGCCTCAACGCCAGGGACTCTGGCATTTCACTCAAACAGATTTGCAGAGACTTCAGCTGCCATCTCTTTCAGGACTGGTCTCCCATATCTACCTACCACCTGATGTTAACTCAGCTTGGGAAACCACACAAATCTCATCTCTCTCCCTCTCTGTCAGCACAGATTCATTCCATCTCGTCTTCAATTATCCTCCCCTTGCCCCCATGGTACACTGAATCTCGTGGTGAGCAGTTGCTCAGTGTATTACGAAAAGTCCGCAACAAGTGTGTCCACTATCAGGAGAGCCAGGAAACATCTGTCCAACCTCATAAATAAACTTTCAAACTTGTTCCCTTCTCTAAAACTGGTGGTATCTTGTTACGTCCATTTCTGGTGTAGTGCTCCCCTTCCATCCCTTAACTCTCTCAAATGGCACCACAGCCGACTCCGCTCGTGAGAAGGCCGAATGCTTCATTCTTATTCGATTCCAAATCTTGTGTTCCCAACCCCCTCATCTCTGTACCCCATCCTTCCTTGTCATCCCAACTGCTCCTGGACTTACCTGAGAAGACAGAGAAGTTCTTTAACCCTCGACACTGACCCTGTTACTGGACGGACAACATCAGCTGTGTCTAAAATCTAGCTCTGCTGCTCTTGAACATCCTCTCTCTGTCCTTTTCACCCTCGTCAATTGCCTCAGGTCATCTTCCTTCTACTTGGAAATAGAAACTCCCTCTACTCTCGTAGACGCGTTGCCTCTCATGGAATCCTTTCATCTCCTCTCCCTGTCAAAGCTGGGGTGCCCCAAGGTAGTGATCTGAGTCAAGTCCTATTCCTCAATCTTCAATGATCTCACTGACTCTCTGGAAATCCTCTTATCTATTTGCAAATGTCTCCACCCTCTGCTGTGACATCCCTCATCCTTCAAAACAGGCAGGAAGCCTGGGATGAGCAGAACAGTTAAGGCAGCTGGCTTAAGATCTCAGGGTATTCAGTTTGAGCCCTTTTTGGACCGTTGAAATAACACCAGGTGGGTTAAATCAGCCCATCATCCTTCAGTGAAGTACGTACCTCCCCAACACTGAACAGTTTACGTTTTTGTAATCCCACTGATAGGCAAATCTGGATCGACCTGAACCAAAAAGGAGAGAGAAGGACAGAGAGAGGAGAGAGAGGAGGAGGAATGAGAGAGGAAGAAGAGAGGAAGGGAGGGAGGAGGAGTAAAGTGACAAGGAAAAGAAGGAGAAGAGGAGGAGTGAATAGGAAGAGAGAGGGAGAGAGAGAGAGGAGGAGGAGTAGTATTGTAGTAGTGAGAGAGAGAGAGAGAGGAGGAGTATCTTGTAGTATGAGAGAGGAGAGAGAGAGAGGAGGAGGAGTATTGTAGTAGTGAGAGAGAGAGAGAGAGAGAGGAGGAGTATTGTTAGTAAGTGAGAGAGAGGAGAGAGGAGGAGGATAATTTGTAGTAGTGAGAGAGAGAGAGGAGGAGGAGTATTTGTAGTAGTGAGAGAGAGAGAGAGAGGGAGGAGGAGTTATTGTAGTAGTGAGAGAGCGAAAAAGAGAAGGAGGTGAGGAGTTATTTGGGAATTAGTGAGAGGGAAGAGAGAGGGAGGAGGTATGTATTGTAAGTTAGTTAGAGAGAGAGAGCGATGAGAGGAGGAGGCATGTAATTATTGTAAGTACGTAGTGAGTGAGAGAGGAGATAGGTAGTAGTAGTATGGAGAGAGACGGAGGAGTGAGGAGGAGTAGTAGTGAGAGAGATGAGCGAGGAGAGGAGTAGTAGTAGTAGTGAGAGAACGAGAGAGAAGGCAGGAAGGGAAGAAAGAGCAAAGAAAGACGGAAGAAGAAGGAAGATGAAGAAGAGGAGTAAGAGAAGAAACGAGAGAAGAGCAAGAAGAGAGAGAAGAAAAAGAAAGAAGAGGGACAGAGAAGAGAGAGAAGAAGAAGAAGACGAAGAAGAAGGAGAAGAGAGAGAAAACAGAGAGAGAGAGAGAAAGAAGAGGAAGAAAAGAGGAAAGAAGAAGCAAGATGAAGAAGAAGAAGAGAGAAGAGGAGAAAAGAAGAGAGGAAGAAGAGAAGGAGAAGAAGAAGGCAGAGAAGAAGAAGAGATGGCAGAAGAAGAGAAGAAGAAGAAAGAGAAGAACGAAGAGAAGAGAGAGAAGAAGAAAAAGTTAGAAAGGAGAAGAGAGATAGAAGAAGAAGAAAGAGAGACGAAGCAGAGAAAGAAGAAGAGAACAGGAGTAAGCAGAAGAAGAAGAAGAAGAGAATGAGGAAGAGAGAGAGAAGAAGAGAAGAGAAGAAGAAGTAGAGAGAGAAGAAAAGGAAGAAGACAGAGAGGAAGAAAGAAGAGACTAGAGAAGAAGAAGGAGAAGAGGCAGAGAGAGAGAAGAAGAGAAGAAGAGAAGAGGACGAAGAGAAGAAGAAGAAGAAGAGAGCGAGACGAAGAGAAGATGAGGAAGAGAAGAAGAGAAGAAGAAAGAAGAGAGCAGAGAAGAAGGAAGCAAGAGAGAGAAAAGAGAAAGAAGTAGAAGAAGAGCAGAAGAGATGCGAGAGAACGAGAAGAGGAAGAAGAAGAAGAGAAGAAGAAGAAGAGCGGAAGAGAGAGAAGAAGAAGAAAGAAGAGGAGAAGCAGCAGAGAAGAAGAAGAAGAAGAGAGAGAAAGAAGAGGGAGAGAGAGAAGAGAAGAGCCAGAAGAGAGAAGGTGAAGCAAGACAGAAGAAGCAAGAGGAGAAGAACAGAGAGAAGAAGCAAGAGAGAAGACAGGCAAGCAGGAGAGCAAGAGATGAAAGAAAAGAGAGAGAGGAAGAGGGAGAAGAGCAAGAACGAGGAGAGAGAGGAAGAACAGAAGAGAAGAAGCGGAGAGAGAGAAAGAAGAAGCAAGAGTGAGAAGAGAGAGAAGAAGGAAAGCAGGAAGAGAGAAGAAGAAGAGAAGAGAGAAGAGAGAGAAGAAGAAGAAGAAAAGAGAGGAAGAGCAGGAAGAAGAAGAAGAAGAGGAGACAGAAAGAAGATAAGAAGAAGAAAGAGGAAGAAGGAGAGAAGAGCGAAGAAGCAAGAGGGAGAAGAGTGAGAAGAAGAAGGAGGAGAAGACGAGAGAAAAGAAGAGGAGAAGAGAGGAAGAAGAAGGAGAAGAGATGAGAGAAGGAAAGAGGAAGAAGAGAGAGGAGAAGACGAGAGAGGCAGAAGAAGAGGAGATAGAGCGAGGAGAAGAGAGGAGAAGAGGGGAAGAAAGGGAGGAGAGAGAGAGAGGGGAGGAGAGAGAGAGAGGGGAGGAGAGAGAAGAGGAGAGAGAGGGAGGAGAGGAGAGAGAGAGAGGGAGAGAGTAGAGAGAGAGAGGGAGGGAGAGAAGAGAGAGAGCGGAGGAGAGAGAGAGAGAGAGAGGGAGGAGCGAGAGGAGAGAGAGGGAGGAGAGAGAGAGGAGAGAGGGAGGACGAAGAGACGGAGGGAGGAGAGAGAGCAGAGAGAGCAGAGAGGGAGGAGAGAGAGAGAGAGAGGGAGGAAGAACGAGAGGAGAGAGAGAGGGAGGAGAAGAGAAAGCGAGAGAGGGAGGAGAGAGAGAGAGGGGAGGAGAAGAGAGAGAGGAGAGGAGGGAGGAGAGAGACGAGAGAGAGAGAGAGAGAGAGGAGAAGAGAGAGAGGGAGGAGAGAGAGGAGAGAAGGGAAGGCAGAGAGAGAGAGAGGAGAGGAGAGAGAGCGGGAGGAGAGAGGCGGAGGAGAGAAGGGGAGGCAGAGAGAAAGAGAGGGACGGAGAGAGCGAGAGAGCGGAGAGAGAGAGAGGGAGGAGAGAGGAGAGGGAGGGAGGAAGAGAGAGAGAGAGAGAGGAAGGGAGAGAGAGAGGGAGAGAGAGAAAGAGAGCGGAGGGGAGAGAGAGACGAGGAGGAGAGAAGAGAAGGGAGGAGAGAGAGAGAGAGAGGAGAGACGAGGGAGGAGTAGAGAGGGAGGAGAAACGAGAGGAGAGAGAGGAGGAGAAGAGAGAGGAGAGAGAGAAGTACTAGTAGTAAGAGAGCGGGAGAGAGAAGATGGAGGGAGAGAGGGAGAGAAGGGAGAGAGAGAGGAAGAAGGAGAGAGGGGAACGAGGACGGGATAAGAGAGGCCAGAGAGAGGAGCGAGTACTAGTAGTAGCGATGAGGGGGCTGAGAGAGAGAGAGGGAGAAAGAGCAGGGAGGGGGAGAGGGAGGGAGAGAGAGGGGAGGGATGAGAGGGTGCGCGCGCTGGGGGGAGTAAGAGAGGGGAGGGAGAGGGATGATGGGGAGAAGAGAGGGGAGGGAGAGGGAGGGGAGAGAGAGGGAGGGAGAGGAGAGGGAGGAGAGGGAGGGGAGGGAGTGGAGAGAGCGGGAGGGAGAGAGGGAGGGAGAGGGAACGGGGGGAGAGGGCAGGGGAGGAGGCAGACGAGAGAGGAGAGCAGAGAGGAGAGAGAGAGGAGAGAGAGAGAGACGGTAGAGAGAGGGAGGAGGAGAGAAGAAGGGAGGAGGGGAGAAGAAGAGAGAAGGGAGGAGACGCCGAAGAGGAGAGAGAGAGAGGAGAGAGAGGAGGAGGAGAGAGGAGAAGAAGATGGAGGAGATAGGAGGGGTCAGAGACGATGTAGAGAGGGATGTAGGAGAGGGAAGTAAGGAAGAGGAGGGGCAGGAGGCAGGAGAGGGGAGGAGGAGAGATGGATAGGAGAGAAGGGAGAGAGAAGGAGAGAAGAGAGAAGGAGAGAGAGAGAAGGAGAAGAGAGCGGAGAAGGGGGTAGGGAGAGGAGAGAGAGTAGAGAGGAGAGAGAGAGGGAAGACGGAGAGAGAGAGGAGGGGATGAGAGAGAGGGAGGGTCCCTGCCTTTTCCTTTCCCCTGTCTGCTGGTCCCTTCCTCCTGCCCCTCCCGGAGAGAGGGAGGAGGGAGGAGAGAGGGAGAAGAGAGAGAGGAGAGGAGAGAAGGAGGAGAGAGAGAGAGAGAGGAAGAGAGAGAGGGAGAGCAGAGAGGAGGAAGGAGAGAGGAGAGGAGAGAGGAAGAGAAGAGAGTGGAGGAGAGGGAGAGGGGAGAGAGGAGAGAGATGAAGAGTATAGGTTAGGTAAGCAGAGAGGGGGAGAGGAGAGAGGAGGGAGAGAGAGGAGGAGAGAGGAGAGGAGAGAGAGAGAGGAGAGGAGGGAGGAGAGGAGAGGAGAGGGGAGAGAGGGGAGGTACTTAGTAGTAAGAGAGAGGGAGAGGGGGAGGGAGGAGAGTAGGGAGGGGAGAGAGGGAGGGAGAAAAAGGAGGAGGGAGGGGGGGAGGGGGGAGGGGAGAGAGAGGGGAGGAGAAGGGAGGGACGAGAGGAGAGCGGAGGGGAGGGAGAGAAAGAGAGGGAGAGGAGAGAGAAGGAGAGAGCATTGGGGGGGAGAGATCGGAAAAGAGAGAGAGAAGGAGAGGAACCGCCAGCTAGGCCGAGCGGCGAAGGAGAAAGAGTGTGCGAGAGTTTGGAAGAGTGCGAGATAGGGAGGGAGGGGTGGAGAGGGGAGGGAGAGAGCGGGAGGGATCACGGAGGGGAGAGAGAGGCGAGAGGGAAGTAAGTGGGAGAGAGAAAGAGCGGGAACAGACACCGGAGATAAGGACGGAGAGTGGAGAGAGAGGGAGTTAAGAGAGGGAGAGAGAGGGGAGCAGAGAGTGGGGAGAGAGGGGGAAGTAACTATAGTGTTGAGAGAGGGAGAAATAAGAGATGGGAGGTGGGCGGGGGCGGGGGGGGGGAGAGATAGAGAAGGAGAGCGGGAGAAACGACAAATAATAAAGAGAAATTAGGAGTGGATACAGGGAGGGAGAGAGAGGGAGAAGGGAGAGAGGCTGAGAGAGGGAAGGGTGGGGGAAGAGGAGGGATGAAGCCGGAATAGAAGAGAGGGAGAGGGGAAGAGAGGAGAGAAGGGGGAGGAGAGAGGAGGAGAGGGAGGGCGAGGGGAGAGAAGGAGGGAGGGGGAGAGAGAGGAGAGAGATGGGTGGCCAGTAGAGAGGGAGAGGGGAGAGAGGAGGGGAAGAGAGGGGAGGAGTACTAGTCAGTAAGAGAGAGGGAGCAGCAGGAGACGCGGAGGGTGGAGACGAAGAGAAGGAGGGGAGAGGGAAAAAAAGGGGGACGGAGGGAGGAAAAGAGGAGCGAGGGAGGGAGTAGAGAGGGAGAGAGAGAGAAAAGAGCGGCGAGACGAGATGGCGTGAAGTAGAGAGAGTAGGAGGAGGAAGAGGATGCGCTCGCGAGGTGCGAGGGAGAGGGCGAGAGCGAGAGGGAGAGGGGGAGGGGTGAGGGGTGGGGAGAGGGCCAGCGGGGGGATTGGGTAGGGGGGTGGGGAGGTGAGAGGGGGATGACGCGGCACGAGGTGGACGAGGGAGGAGGAGGAGGCGAGGAGGGGAGGGGGAGAGGTAGAGGGCGAGGACGAGGGGAGAGGGAGAGCGAGCGAGCGTATTTTAAAAGGAGGGCGTTCGAGAGTGAGGCGTTTCGAGACGTGAAGCGGCGGTATCGAAGAGATGAGGGCGTTCGAGAGTGAGGGGCGTTCGGAGTTAGTGTTTGTTCTGTGTAGTGATGGGAGTGGAGTCATGTGGTCCACACGACCGATCACAACGACAGAGGATTTGACAGTTTAGACTTTAGAGAGATAAAGACAGAAACGAACATGACATTAATTAATTCAAAAGATTAATATTCATTTAAAATGTTAAATAGTGTTTTTAATTGGACCCCCAGAATTTTCATCGTTCCCCTTTGGTCCCTGCCGCGGGGGGGGGGTTACACATTCTACAAACAACTTGGACTCGCAGACATGTCGATGTGAGGACGAGGTAAAAGTCCGTGTGACTGAGGTTACATGTTCCGCGTGACGAGGTACAGTCAGCGTGACCCGAGGCTAAAAGTCGCCAGTGACGAGGTACAGTCCGCGTGACGAGACAAGTCCCGTCACGGAGGAACCAAGTCCGCGTGACTGCAGGTACAAGTCGCGTGGTGAACGAGGTACACTGCCGCGGACGAGGTACCCGTCCGGTGAAACCGAGGTACACGTCCGCGTGACGAGGTCAACGTCCGCGTTGAACGAGGTAAAGTCCGAAGTGAACGAGGTAACTGTCCGCGTGAACGAGGTACAGTCGCGGGACGAGGTACATGTCCGTCGTGCGAGGTTAACAAGTCCGCGGACGAGGTACATGTCCGCGTGAGAACGAGGTACATGTCCGTGTTGACGAGGTACACACTCGTGTGACCGAGGTACATGTCCGTGTGCCGAGGTACAAGTCCCGGTGACACGAGGGTACATACCCCCGTCCGGTGACGAACGGTACATGTCCGCGTGACGAGGTACAATGTCGTGTGAAGGTACAAGTCCGTCGTGACGAGGGTAAAAGGTGTGTCGACGAGGTACAAGTCCGTGTCGAACGAGGTTACAAGTCCGCGTGACGAGGTACATGTCGTGTGACGGGTTAAGTGCGCGTGTGACGAAGTACAAGTCCCGGCGTGAAGCGAGGTAATCATGTCGTGTGACGAGTAAATTCCGGTGTGACGAGTAAAAGTCCGTGTGACGAGGTAACATGGTCGTGTGACGAGGTAAAAGTCGTGGTGACGTAGGTACATGTCCGTGCTGACGAGGGTACATGTCCGTGTAGACGCGGTACATGTCCGTGTGAACGAGGTAACAAGTACCGTGTTTGACGACGGTCACGTCGGTGTGGAGAGGTACACTGTCGCGTGAGACGAGGTACATGTCCGTGTGACGAGGTACATGTCCGTGTGACGAGGTAAAAGTCCGTGTGACGAGGTAAAAGTCCGTGTGACGAGGTACATGTCCGTGTGACGAGGTAAAAGTCCGTGTGACGAGGTACATGTCCGTGTGACGAGGATACAATCCGCGTGACAGTACAGTCCGCGTGACGAGGTACAAGTCCGCGTGACGACGCGTACGAGTACAAGTCCGTGTGACGGAGTACATGTCCGCGTGGACGACGGGTACATCGCCGCGTGACGAGGTACATGTCCGTGTGTGACTACGTCCGCGTGCGAATACATCGGACCGTCCGCGCTGTGACGAGGTACAAGTCCGCTGTTGACGAGGTACAAGTCCGTGTGACGAGGTACAAGTCCGTGTGACGAGGTAAGTCCGGTGACGAGGTACATGTCCGCGTGACGAGGGTACAGTCCGTGTGACGAGGTACAAGTCCCGTGACGAGGTACATGTCCGTGTGACGAGGTACAAGTCCGTTGTGACGAGGCAGTAGTTCCTGCGTGACGAGGTACATGTTCCGGATGTGACGAGGTACAAGTCCGTGTGACGAGGTACAAGTTTCGTGGGACGGAAAACACAATCAGTCGGACTAAACGAAATCGAACAAAATAAGCGGGAAATGGCCGCGCCCGCCATTATCGTGTGAGGAACGAGAACCCGTCAACGAAACGGTCACAACTGTCCAAGGCACCTTCGATCATCTTATTTGTCTCCAAACCACAAAATCATCGATAACACAAACATGTCCCGACGTTGGAAGGAATAATCAGCGACACAGTTACTCCGACACAATCAAGGCCTCAACCTCGAATGAAGGAACTTCTGTTTTTTTAATCCCATTTTTACCTTCGAACCATTTACTCAATAAAAAGGAACGTTTATCGCTTTTACAGATCAACGCTGGACGATCGCTTACCTTAAATAAAGGTGAAGCTTCAGCTTCCCTGGTCCCGCGAGAAGGCTCAAAAAAGAAATGTATATTTAAATAAATAAAAAAATAAAAATAAAAAAGAAAACCCACGCGTGTCGAAAATTAAATAAATAACGAAACAAATCTCCCCCTTCTTCAGTCAGTTCCCTTCTTATAATGTCTCACGAACAGAGGGTAAAATATACTTTCTTCCCCGACTTCGAATGAAGGATTTAAAACCACATGATTATGACGTAGGGATTGAGGGGGGGGCGCCGGTCGAACTTACGAAAATATCGTGAGACACCTTTACGGGCCACAGCCTCAGGATCGCTCAATTGTTATCGCATTCAAAATTGACCTTTTGATCTCGGTGATTATTAGCAGGTCGCGGGAGGGGGGAGGGGGTGGATAAAATCCGTTCTAATCCTGGACATGCTGCGACGTGGTGCTTGCATCTCGAGTATGCCATCCATTCAATCGCCACCTGAAACGGATGTCCCGTGTACAATCGGATTGCGAACATCAAAAAGACTGGAGCGTTCCACAGCTGTGCGCTAACCAAAGCCCCCCCATGGGAGGGGGGTAACCAAAGGCCCCCATTGGGGGGGGGTAACAAAGCCCATTGGGGGGGTAACAAAGGCCCCCATTGGGGGGGGTAACCAAAGGCCCCCGTTGGGGGGGTAACCAATGGCCCCATTGTGGGGGGATAACCAAAGGCCCCATTGGGGGGATAACCAGAGGCCCCATTGGGGGGGGGTAAACCAAAGGCCCCATTGGGGGGTAACCATAAACCAGAGATTCACCTGTATCGCTGCACCTGCCTGGGACAGTGCAGTATTTTACTCAAACAGTTCTCTTGGTTTTCTCGAGATGTTAATTTTCCTCAATTCTGTCTGGAGATTAAAATTAAACTGTTCAACAGATACATCGTGAAATCGCTCATAAAATGTAGAACTTGGTGAAAATTGAATTTAACTTCATTTAAATTTACACATTTACGACCAAGAGAACAAGAACTTAACATGAAGTTCATTGCAAAAAAAGTTTAGCCTCTTCAGCATCCCTCCCCCTCTTACCCTGGTAACTCCAGCATTACATTACCCTCTTCTACCAGGGAACCTCCAGCCTTTACATTACCCCCTCTCCTACCCAGGTAACCTCCAGCATTACATTACCCCTCTCCTACCCAGGGTACCTCCAGCATTTACATTACCCCTCTCCTACCCAGGGTAACCTCCAGCCTTACATTACCCCCTCTCCTACCCAGGGTAACCTCCAGCATTTACATTACCCCCTCTCCTACCCAGGGTAACCTCCAGCCTTTACATTACCCCTCTCCTACCCAGGTAACCTCCAGCATTTACATTACCCTCTCCTACCCAGGAACCTCCAGCCTTTACATACCCCTCTCCTACCAGGGTAACCTCCAGCCTTTACATTACCCCTTCCTACCCAGGGTAACTCCAGCCTTACATTACCCCCTCTCCTACCCAGGTAACCTCCAGCCTTTACATTACCCTTTTCCTACCCCAAGTAACCTCCAGCCTTTACATTGCCCGTTTTCCTTCCTTGGAGAACCTCCAGCATTTACATTACCCCCTCTCCTACCCAGGTAACCTCCAGCCTTTACATTACCCCCTCTCCTACCCAGGCTAACCTCCAGCCTTTACATTACCCCCTCTACTACCCAGGTAACATCCAGCCTTTACATTACCCCCTCCCCTACCCGGCGTAACTCCAGCCTTTACATTACCCCTCCCCTACCTGGGGACCTCCAGCCTTTACATTACCCCCTCCCCTACCCGGCGTAACCTCAGCCTTTACATTACCCCCTCCCCTACCCTGGGTAACCTCAGCCTTTACATTACCCCTCCCCTACCTGGGTAACCTCCAGCCTTTACATTACCCCTCCCCTACCCGGCGTAACCTCCAGCCTTTACATTACCCCCTCCCCTACCCTGGGTAACCTCCAGCCTTTACTTACCCCCTCTCCTACCCAGGGTAACCTCCAGCCTTTACATTACCCCTCTCTACCCAGGGTAAACTCCAGCCTTTACATTACCCTTTTCCTACCCAAGTAACCTCCAGCCTTTACATTACCCTTTTCCTAGCTTGGGGAACATCCATCCTTTACAGTACCCCTTTCCTACCTTGCGTAACCTCCAGTCTTTACATTACTCCTTTCCTATCCGAATAACCCAGTCTTTACATTACCCCTTTTCCTACCCGGGTAACCTCCAGTCTTTACATTACCCCTTTCCTAACCCGGGTAACCTCCAGCCTTTACATTACCCCTTTCCTACCCCGGTACCTCAGCCTTTACATTACCCCTTTTCCTACCCGGTAAGCTTCAGCCTTGACATTACCCCTTTTCCTACCTTGGTAACCTCCAGCCTTACATTACCCCTTTCCTACCTTGGTAACCTCCAGCCTTAACATTACCCCTTTTCCTACCCCGAGTAAACTCCAGCCTTTCCATTACCCTTTTCCTACCTTGGGTAACCTCCAGCCTTACATTACCCCTTTTCTGACCTTGGATAACCTTCAGCCTTTACATTACCCCTTTTCCTACTGCGGGTAAGCTTCAGCCTTTACATTACCCCTTTTCGTACCCGAGTAAACTCCCGCCTTTCCATTACACCTTTCCTACCTTGGGTAACCTCCAGCCTTTACATTACCCTTTGTTGACCTTGGATAACCTCAGCCTTTACATTACCCCTTTTCCTTACCCCAGTAACCTTCAGCCTTTACATTACCCCTTTTCCTACTGCGGGTAAGCTCCAGCCTTTACATTACCCCTTTTCCTACCCCGGGTAACTCCAGCCTTTACATTACCCCTTTTCCTACCCGGGTAAGCTTCAGCCTTGACATTACCCTTTTCCTACCTTGGGTAACCTCCAGCCTTTACATTACCCTTTTCCTACCTTGGGTAAGCCTCCAGCCTTTACATTACCCCTTTTCCTACCCCGAGTAAACTCCAGCCTTTCCATTACCCCTTTTCCTACCTTGGGTAACCTCCAGCCTTTACATTACCCTTTTCTGACCTTGGATAACCTTCAGCCTTTACATACCCCTTTTCCTATTCTGGGACCTTCAGCCTTTACATTACCCCTTTTCCACTGCGGTAACTCCTGCCTTTACATTCCCGGGTAAGCTTCAGCCTTTAATTACCCCTTTTCCTAGCTTGGTAACCTCAGCCTTTACATCACCCCTTTTCCTTCCCGGGTAACCTCCAGCCTTTACATTACCCCTTTTCCGACCCCGAGTAAACTCCAGCCTTTCCATTACCCCTTTTCCTACCCTGGGTAAGCTCCAGCCTTTACATTACCCTTTTCCTACCCCGGGTAAGCTCCAGCCTTTACATTACCCCTCTCCTACCCGGAGTAACTTCAGCCTTTCCATTACCCCTTTCCTACCCTGGGTAAGCTCCAGCCTTTACATTACCCCTTTTCCGACCCCGAGTAACTCCAGCCTTTCATTACCCCTTTTCCTACCCTGGGTAAGCTCCAGCCTTTACATTACCCCTTTCCTACCCCGAGTAAGATCCAGCCTTTACATTACCCCTTCTCCTACCCGGAGTAACCTTCAGCCTTTACATTACTCTTTTCCTTCCCCGAGTAACCTCCAGCCTTTACATTGCCCCTTTTCTACCTCGGGAACCTCCAGCCTTTACATTACCCTTTTCCTACCTTGGGTAGCCTCCAGCCTTGACATTACCCCTTTCCCTACCCGGGTAACCTCCAGACTTTACATTACCCCTTTTCCTCCTTGGTAACCTCCAGCCTTTACATTACCCCTTTTCCTACCCCGGGTAACCTCCAGCCTTTACAACTCCTTTTCCTACCCCGAGTAAACTCCAGCCTTTACATTACCCTTTTCCTACCTTGGATAACCTCCAGCCTTCACATTACCCCATGTTCCTATTTTTGGTAAGCTCAACACCTTATGTTATCCCCTTTCCTACAATGGGTAACCTCCAGCATTTACATTGCCCCTTTTCCTACCCCGGGTAAGCTCCTGCCTTTACCTCACACCATTTCCTACACTAACCCGTTCCATGGTCGAGTTGTCGGTGACTAAACCGTCTCCCCCACCGGGTTACCTGGTGAGGAGGGTGTATGATATGGACACCCAGCAGGACGAAAAACAAAACCTGTCAAAGGGGTGGAGGAGCACCTTGTGAGCCAACGGCCATCCATATCTAGTGTCTAACTGTGTCTGCGGACGTCCTCCTGCAGTTGGGTACCTCCCTCGAGAAGGTTGGTGGCAGGATTTGCACTCCAGCCACCGTAAAACACTTCATTCCACAAAGCACACAAAAAATCGCAAAGAAAACTGAAAACCCACTCCTTGGGACGACCTCCTGTGCAGCTGTCAGTCACAGCGCAGGTCACCATATGATGGGATTGGGGCAAACCCTTTGCGACCCCCGTTCTTTGATGATAGGACTTAAAGCACGGGGTAATCTGCCTCGGTCAGATTGCGGTGGTGTGTGTGTCGGCGTGGTGCTGAGTTGTCGTCCACCAGATGGTGGTCTCCTTGGGTTAACCTGAGGCGGTCCCTTCAGGTGGGTGCTTGGAATGTCCTATCCCTAAGAGAGGATGATCACCTGTCTCTGTTATCATCTGAGCTCAAGCATTTGAACATCGGTAATGGAGCAATCTCTGAGGTTCAGAGACCGGATTGCGGCGAGATCATGGTGGGTGGTTGCACCTACTATTGGTCTGGTCACTCTGATGGTTACCATTCCCAAGGAGTTGCTGTAGCTGTGTCCAATAAGCTGACTCCAATGATAATTGAGGTAACACCGGTCAACGAGCGTATTATGAGACTAAGGATTCGTCACTCCTTGGGTGTCATTTCCCTAGTCTCTGTATATACAGTATGCTCCGACTGAGGCGAGTGACCTCACTGTGAAGGACACATTCAATGCCGAAGATGATTGGTGCCCCAGGTCTTGGGGGATTTCAATACATCGACTGGCACTGATAGGGATGGTTATGACACACATGTTGGTCCCCATGGATCTGGAACTGTGAACCAGAATGGCACCAAGTTACTTCACTTTGCAAAAAGACACTGACTTAGGGTGGCTGGTTCATGGTTTCAGCGCCCACAAGCTCATCGCTGGACTTGGAATTCCAACTCTGATGGTGTGGCAAAGGAGGTTGACCATGTGCTCGTTGATAGTTGCTGGAGGTTGCTCCATTACTGCAGGGTCAACCAGAGTGCATCGTTCAGCAATACCGACCACAGCCTTGTTGTAGCAAGTGAGGAAGTTGCAGCTTAAATACAGGAGAATGGTACCATCCCACCCTTGACTGGATGTTGGCAAGCTCAAGGATGAGAGGGTAGCTGAGGAGTTTGTGAACAGGCTGAGTGGAGATTTTGGGGGTCTGGGTGCTTTGTGGAATCCTGAAGAGTGTGGAATGCCTTCAAGACCACCGTCCTTGACATTGCCGGTGTATGACTTGGAATTCAATGTCGGGCAAAGAAGAAATTTGCCTCCCAAGGGACACTGGATACCATTGACCATAGTCGCAGGGCCAGGCTGAATGGCAGAGCTGAGCTGTTCAAGGAGTTGAGGTGTAAAACTGTACGTGCGCTGAGGGCTGACACAAGGAGGCCTATGTGCGAGGAATCTATGAAGGGGTAGAGCATCACCTGTGGTCAAGTGATTCTTGTCCTGCTTACAGAGTATTTCATGCATTGCGTTCCTCCAAGCTCATCTCTTGGTGTACTGCAGCTGTAGCAGAGGGTGGTGGGCTCTTGACAGAAGTCAAAAGTGAAGGCCCGCTGTACCAGGCTGACCAACAGCTATTGAGTTGGATGTCAGGGTGCAACTATCCCAACTGCTGACCGTCCAATCAACTGTGAACCACCTTCGCTTGTGGAAACGGGCTGCAGTTAACCAGATGAAAGGGGGAAAACTCCTGGGATCTGTGGCATCCATGCTGATCTTCTCAAACCTGGTGGAAATGTTTTACTCATGTCATTGCATGCAGTTTTATGCTCTGTTTGGAGCACAGGCATCATCCCAGCTGACTGGAAGAGGGCCTTGTTGTCGCTCTCTGGAAAGGGAAGGGTGATCACTGGGACTGCAACAACTACCGAGGGGTGACGCTGCTCAAAGTGCCGGGCGAGGTCCTTGCTGGGATAATTCTTGATAGGGTTCACCACCATCTGCTTGAGCACCAGCATCCAGAGCAGTCAGGCTTTACACCAAAGAGGTCAATGATTGACCGTATCCTTGCTCTTCGGGCCTCACCAAACGTAGCCGATAGTTTTCGGCAGGGGCTGCTTACAGCCAATGTTGATCTCCACAAAGCGTTCGATTCAGTGAATCAGAATGCCCCCTGGAGGATTCTCGGTCTTCGTGGGGTGCCACCAAAACTGATCGATTTGATTTCTGAACTATACCCTCCTGATGCTGAGAGTGCTGTGAGGTGTGGTGATATCTCCAACTTACTTCTAGTTGTTACTGGAGCTCGTCAGGGATGTGTACTGGCCCCCGCACTTTTCGGCGCTTGTATGAGCTGGATTCTGGGATGTCGGAGAGATCAAGCTGTGGTGCATTGCTTGGGAATGTCAAGATTTATAGCATCGATTTCACAGATAATGCAGTCATCTTTGTGGAAATGCTGAATATCCTTTTGGGGGCCCTCGAGGTGCTGAATGAGGAGTCGGAGCCGATGGGATTACGGGTTTCCTGGGTCAAGACTACGATGCAGGGTTTCAATGACATATTGGATGCTCCTATCTTGTCTGTTCCTTTTTGGTGAGGATGTCGAGGTCATGGAGTGATTCACTTACCTTGGCAGTGATATTAATGTCTCCGCATGCTGTGAGCCAGAAGTCGACAGACGTCTTGGTTGGGCCTGGGGAGTCAAGCATTCAATGGATCATGACATGTGGCGCTGTCGGTACCAATGCAGGACGACCAAAGTTATAGTCTTTAAGTCCTTGGTCCTTCCAGTTTTGCTCTTTGAATGTGGGACTTGGACTCTGACTCTGACCAAGGATCTGAGACGGAGACTTAACTCTTTTGGTGCCAGGTCTCTTCAGAGAATCCTTGGCTATCGCTGGTCAGACTATATCCGAGTGGTTGCTGAGAGAGAATCATCAAATGAGATTTGTGGCCTGGATAGTCTGAGCGTCAGCTGTGGTTGTACGGACATGTGGCTCATTTTCTTGTCGCTGATCCTGCTCACCAGATTCTCTCAGCGATGGAGCCTCGTGAGTGGGGGAGGCCAACGGACTGACCACATGCCTCGTAGTTGCAGCAAATTGATTGGCATCTCAAGGAGATGGGGATTGGCCAGGCATCTGCATGAGGGATGGTCAGATGGAGGCCACGCGAGCACCGGCAGAAATTGGACAATGACGCGCTGCTCCGGCACATGCTCCCACACCTGACCTGACCTACTGTGGGCAAGTTCCAGACTTTATATTGAACCCCCTTTCCTTCCTCAGATGAGCTGCAGACTTTACATTACCCCCCTTTCCTACCCCGGGTGAGCTCCAGCATTTACATTACCCTCCTTTCCTTCTCTGACTAAGCTCCAGCATTTAGATTACCCCACAACAACAACTTCCATCCATAGTCTGTCGGACTCGCCCCACCAGTTGGATCTGTCTGATCAGCTCTCTTCCAGATTCTTGCCACATAGTGCACCCTTTTCATATGATTACCAAGTGTCTTGGCACACGGGGGGAGAGAGGCACAGTTTATCTTCTTTATTCTGGCAAGGGGCTCCTTTTTCGTCACCACCACCCATTCGCATGAACGCCTTGTATCTGGCTTCATTAATGTCAGAGGTTTTGAAGCCATACAGCACACAGACAAAGGATGTAACAGCTTGGACGTCGACCTCCTCAGCTGTTAGAGATCGCAATGCCATCACATGAGCTGCATCTGACTCCATCCGCTGGAAGGGCTTCACTTTGCCCTTTCTGTAGAAACACGATGCAAAATCATAACCAGTCAAGGCATGAAGGCCGATTAGTGCTTCAATGATACCAGTCTGTTTCTTCTCAAGAATGTCAGC
>CM068962.1:4287722-4302894 GCA_035128595.1 Eptatretus atami
TGATAACAGAGACAGGTGATCATCCTCTCTTAGGGATAGGACATTCCAAGCACCCACCTGAAGGGACCACGTCAGGTTAACCCAAGGAGACCGCCGTCTGGTGGACGACACCTCAGCACAACCCCGACACACTCGACTGCAATCTCACCCGGGAAGGTTACCCCATGGTTTCCCTCCTGTCATCAAAGATTGGGAGTCCCGAAGGCTTTGCCCCAATCCCTTCATCCGATGAGCTGCCCTGCAAAGGGAAGCTGCACAGGAGGTACTCCCACGGAGTGGGTCTTCATATTGTTTTATGCTTTTGGAATGTTTTGTGGAATGAAAGGTTTTACAGTGGCCGGAGTTCAAATCCTGCCACCAACCTCCAAATGAAAAGTAACCCAACTGCAGGAGGACGTCCGCAGAAACAGTTGGGCACTAGATATGGATGGCTGTTGGCTCACAGGGAGCTCCTACATCCTTTGACAGGTTTTGTTTTTAATTCTGCTGCTTGTCCACATCCATGCACCTTCCTCACCAGGAATCCTTGTGGGAGAGACACTTTAGTCGCCGATAACCCGACCATGAAACAGGTTAGTACACGTTTACGTGGTACCTGTAGCAAGTCACAGATCTCATCTGGCTTGACGTGACTCCCATCACCCCACCCCTGACTTACGTCTCACCCTCTCCACTCTCTTTAATCCATTAAATTTGTGCTTATTCAGCTTAAAAGCAAATGCTTTTCACAAAAATCACAGTTCAAGTCACTCATTTAGATCCTCATCATGCTCTCGCAAATACACTTGACTCCCACGCTCGGAACTCCCCAGGCACAAAGATCAACCTCCGCTCACATGGCCGATCCACTCCACCATACGGTGGGCCGAAGCCCGTTGTGTTTCACAAATCAAATATTAAACATTCACGTAACTGCCTTGTGTCGCATATGTCCGTCTGTATGCATGTGCATGTGTGTGTGTGTGGGGGGGGGGATGGAGAGGAATCTCTACGATGAGCCTTAAATCATGTCAATGAAAGGAATTTTAAAAAAATTAAAAGGCCCGATTGCCGTTCATGTTGCATTAATCATTGAACGCGAATCTTGGAAACGATTCAAAAGTTCAGCAAGTGTGGAATCCAGACACGGAAAATTATCATGCCCGTAAAACTACGTGTGCAAAATAAAGAGTACAATGTCAACCAAGTTTTATTCCTGGCAAAACTATGCTTCTTTAGCCCAACTTACATGCACTTGAAGATGAAAAATAATTACGTTTCCTGAAATGTAGGTATCGTATGAATATCGTGCGTGCCAAAGTCTCTCACCTGCATGCACTGGTACATTAGAGATAGCACAGGGCTATGTGCCACAAGCCCCTCCACATGGGGTCCTAGGCCTTCTGCTAATCCACTTAGGAGGTCTAACGCAACTATCATAAAGTCCTTGTCTGGAGCCTCGCTCTCCTCCGGCTGGGACTGATGAAGCTGAAAAGGAATAGGGAGGCAAAGATGAAAGGAAAAGGTGGTGGTGAGATCTTCTGAGATTTAAAAAAGGACTGAACTCTGTGCATCAACATCTTTGTGAAATGAGAAAGGAAACGTAATTACCGTGGCCTGGTTGAGCGTTTTCTGAACAAGGTTGACACATCTCTGATAAACCGGCTCACAGTACGGCAAGAAACCCGACTGTAAAGCAGTGGCTACGGAGGAAAGGCACTGGGGGCACAGAAACTTCCTCGATTACACTGCGGTCATGCTGCCAACATCCAAACACTTTGAAAGCACGGACACAAAACAACACTTGGCTGTAAGAACAGTTATGAGCACGACTATCCAATTAAAACAGCAGGACTGGGCTCCAAGGTAACGACTAAACAGTTGCACATATGACTGGAGCGTACACCTCGTCACACATTTGCACCCGGACATTTTTAGCAGAGTGCAACGAGAAAAGGTCATCAGACGGGGAGTGCGGGATATTCCTTGCACAAGGACAAGAGCAGTAGGCCATCATGTGCATCAGCACCTCATGGCTAAAGAAAAATCTCCACGTACTGTCATTTAAAATCGTTACGATATCTATAGCGGTGAAAGGCGAGGCACGGAGGGGATGTCCACACCGATACATTATACGTGTTATACACGTCTACGCTGATACAGCCTGTGCTATACATTAACGTGCAGATCCCTTCCCTCTGTTGGACCACTGAACTGAAAGTGGCATTAAAAACAAATGCATCAGAAGAAATTATAACACAACGTTTTTGGCAATTATCAATCTCTTCCATAACACCAGGTCATTTGTCCATAACTTTTCGAAAGATCACGCTATGTGTCATTTTTGGCCTCGTTACTCAATTGTGAAAAAACACTTTGAAATCCTCATATCCGGATCCGGATCCGGATCCTCACCAAAATAGAATCAATTCATCCTTGTCTAACATGCAACCTGTCCACCAAGCTTCGTACGAATCCGTGCACGACTTTTTGAGATACCATGCTCACAGACAAAGACCGACCAGTGAAAACGACCTCCGTTCCACCTTCAGTTAATTCCAATAAAGTAATTATTTTTTTATTTTGGGTTGTAAATAAATCAGATATTCTCCTTGGGGAATTACAAATTTCGTACCCTCAGTCAAGTATCCTGTGTCAGAGTGGTGACCCGTCCACGATCATAACCCAGAGGCAACAAAACTGCCTCGGCAGCCTTATGCGAAAAACGGCGCGAGGATGATAAATAAACAAACAATTAATATAGAGGCAGGAAATTTAGCCGAGGCATCAGCACACAAGGTCCTACGTTTTCAGACACACTATGGGATGTTCAATGTCCCTAACTTGAACGCAGAGGAGGCAGCTGGGTTTTTTGTTGCAATCTGAAGCAGCAAGTGCTCCCTGATGCAGCCCTTTATGCAGACGCTGCTCGAGGATAACGATCGGCGTTCCATCCCACTGAGAACTAAATCGATGAACAGGTAGCTAAAGCAAGTGCTCTACGAGATGAGCTTGAACATCTATCCCGCCTTCGCTCGGTCTGAGGAACCCTTCTGTCGACGTCTTCCATCGAAGCACCAAGTGGGTTCAACTCTGATAAACATTCGACATGCGATGTGATCGTCCGTTTTTGAGATGGTAACCAGTAGGCAATGCCCATACACCGATTGAGGCAATAAAATGACACTAGACAACTGAAAATACTTATCTTGTCGTCACGATACAACCGCGGCGAAGGCTCAAAATACCTAAATCACAAAAAGAAACAACAAAAAGGATACAACTCGGCCCCAAGAAAGAAAAAAAACGATGTTGGGTTTCCGGTAACATGCTGCTCTATGAATCGGGGAGGTAGGTAGGTCGGTAGATGGGGATATTTTTTGGTTTTTGGACGTGTTTAAAGGGAAGCTGTACAGCATTTCACATTCTAGATCTTTCCAAACAGTACGTGTATGTTGATAGTTGAAAAGATATAGAATCATGAACTATAACATGTCCATCGTGAGATACCCAGTTATGGGTAAAACGGTATCGTGTACACAAGTCAGAGGATTAAATGACACCAATTTAGTATCTCTGTAAGGTTTCCTTTAAACAGTGAAATACCACCCCCCCCCCTCTCCCTTTCCCCACTATTTGCACGGTTAACCCCTCCCCCAGCAATCTACAGTACCGTATATTCACGGCACACACAAAACTGAGATAATGATAAGATCTTGCAATTTTTCTTACTTTGTAACAAAGCTGGCTTAAAATAAGTTTTTTTAAGAAACTCAGTTCTGTGTTTTAAAATATTCACAACCAATATCTACACTTCCTTTTTTGATTTTAGACCTACGTTCACAATAAGGTTGTTCTTAGTCTTCTTCCACAACATACCTTTTAGTCGTTTTTTTGGTGGTGGCCGTTTTTCGCCAGACAAAAGGGTGTCAAATGCAGAGCTCGTGGGGTCTGACATCTTGTGTGTCTTGGTGACCACACCGGCACTTTAAGTGAACAAAACGAAACACCGAACGTCTGCACGGCAGCCATGACTTCTGTCAACGTCGGGAATAATCTATCCAGCGTCCATTTTCCGAATTTGAACAAGACACCATCGATGTGTCCCAGGTGGGTTGTGCAATGTTTATAAAAAATGTCGATAAAACTTTCTGACCCCTTAACCGAAATAAACAGCCGCTGATTTTCTCTGTTGAGACCACAGCGGTCAACAATCGCACAGAGCAATGTCGTGCGCAACGGACACAAAATGGCCGCCCGGAAGTCGATCCTCGCCAAAACATTAAAAAAAAAAAAAAAAACTTACTATAATTCACCAAATGTCCGTCCGTCTGTCTGTCTGTTCCAGGTACCGCAAAAAGGCTGAACCGATCGCAACCATTTTTTGGGTGTGTAATCCTGGGACCCCTTGGAGTAAAATAGGCATAAATGTAATAACATGACCTCCTTGACTGCTCCCGTAGGGAACGGGTGCTTCTAGTCAGCACTGGGTCAGCAGTTGGGTCAGCAGGGTCAGCAGGAATTACTGCGGGAGGTCGGGTTTATACCGGAAACTCAACATTTATTTTTTCGGCCCTATGGACAGACGTGAAGAAACATACGATTTGTTACCTCGAGAAGTGGAAAAAGATCTTTATCTTCATCCTTTAACAGATTCCACTTCTGAATCAAAGGAGGCATCAACATCTGTATGAACTCCTGAAATGAGAGGAAGCAAGAGTTTCGCACATTAAAAGCACCTTTTAACCTTTAGCCTTCTGCGGAGCAATGGCGAAAAAAAACAATCAAACAAACCCCACATCTACCGAATTGGAATTCCCAATGGGACATCTTTGAGTTGATAAATGCAAAAGAATGTCCTGGACACACCTGTGCATCACCACTCTCTCACCATCTCTTTCCACAAGGACTGACGATCAAACTGTCCAATCCAATTCTCTGGACGAACACTGGGAGAGGTGCAACCTTTGGAACACTTTGGCCTCACGATCTGCCGTAACCTTTCATGAGAGAATCTCCCACGATGAGGCTGAGTCGATGGGACTATCACCTTCACAGCACAGATAGGTCGGTGGTATCTCTATCTTCTACCGCCTCCTTTCTGGTCTTGCACCCTCTGCTCTTTTCGTACTTTGTCCCCCCCCCAACCAGGTTTTTGCAAGATGCATGAGGTCCACTATCAACTCCCTTCTGGTGAAACTATCGAAATCCAGGATCAATGTTCACCTCCACCCATTAGTTTCTCTTTTTCCCCCACCTGTGGAACCAACTTCCACATCCTCTGTGATCTCATTCTTCCTTCATGGCTTCAAGAAAGCTGTTCACCACAATCTCAGATCATCCCCCATCCAGAACCATGCTTCCCCATTACCCAGCCCCCCCCTTCCCACACCCCACTGCCCACCTCTTTCTAAGTTTATGACTGTATCCATCTTGTCCACCCCACGAGTCCTTTCCAAGCCCTCATTCTTTCCCACATCCCTTATTTCCCCAAATCTCCCTTTAATTTGTCCTTAACCCTGATGTTGTGTGTTGGTGTCCCCCCCCCTCCCCCTCCCTTCCCATCCGATCCTCTCCTCTCTTTCTATTATTCCTTATGTTATATTACATCCTGATATATTATATGTTCTGCACTTCTCCAAGAGCCTCCACTTTGTAAACCAAAAATTAATAAAAAAATAGCACGAAGCTACCATCAAAGGTCAGTCACCATCTGGGTATACTCCGTAGAGCCAGGCATTCCTCAATCATACTGAGCTCATCACACTATGCAAGACATTCTTATGGATCTCCATGGAGTATGGGTCCCCACTCTGGATTGGTACTCCCATTTACCATCTTGTCTCTCTCGAGGCGGTCAAAACCAAGGCCTTCCGCATAATGATGTATCTCAAGGCAGGAGCTGGATTCCCAAAGATTGTCATTCTTCCCACTGGCAACAGGTTGGTTCGTTCTGTATTATATACAACCCTACATCTGGCTTTACTGCTCCTGTTCTTGCCAACTTCTACCCCTCCCCAAGGCACCCCAGGTCACACAATTGGTTGATAAATCCTCACCTTTTCACCATCTCAAAGTCCAGACCGGATCACTACCTGCATTCATTCATCCCCTTAATCAGCCAATTGTGGAATCGCCTGCCCGTGTCCGGTTTCTCGTTCTCATTTCAGTCTTTCAAATGTGCTGCCCATCCCTACCTCATGCACATCCACAATCTCTTCGACACACACCGATTCTTTCCCATCGTTTCTCATTTTTGTACGATTCCTGCTTTCCTCCTCATGCGTGTCCACTCTTCTCCACAATCCCCTCCAACCCCCCCAAATACCCTCTAATAGTTTGTGAACCTGTTTTGCCCTTTATCATTCAGCTACTCCACGAGCATAAACAATTGCATAATAAAATTAGAAAATAGAGTTTGATGCGAATGTGTTCATGGATATGCCTGCACACACGTTACATGTCAACCCACTGTTATGCTTGATCTGAATTAAAGGTCACATGAGAGAGGGGGCTTGAGAGGAGAGAGATAAGTGAGAGAGAGAGAGAAAACATCAGGTGCTTCAAACTCGAGTCATGGTCTGCGAAAGACACATGCCCCTTGACATTTTGAACCCATAAAAATGTAATCAGTTCATCTTTGTCTGAAGGTACATACTTGCACTACGTTTGGACAGAATCCCTTCAGCGGTTCACAAGTTATTGCGGTAACGGAAATCTGATACACACCCACACACGGACAGACAGCCGGACGAAGAACCTGAAAACATAATGCGTCCGGCGCCTTCGGCTGTGGAAGCATACAAAATAAATAAATAAATAAACTCATATCATCCATATTACTTGCCGGTTTGTTAAGGTGGTGTCCAACAGAGTCTGCCAACGTTCCAATGGCATCGTACAAGATCAAGAGGTTCTTATGCTGGTACTTGTTGAAAGCAAAAACCAAGGTGTCCAATATGAATCCGAGGTATGGTACAAGCTCTGTACAAGCTTCCTCTTCCAGAGTGGCAAAAGCACTGCAGTTGGGGGCGGGGGTTAAAAACAGAAGCAATAAGTCATCCGATGAAGTTGTATATTGATAGGACACCTTTACCTTGAAAGAGAAAAGTACAGGTACCTGCATGCCGCTTCTTGTACACGTTTGTTCGAATCCAATATTCGAGCCAATAATTGGCTCATTAGAGGCTGCAACTGGGTCTCTGCCGGTTGTCCAACCACCCAGTGAGCATATCGAGACAGTGACCAGCATGTGATGGAACGAACAAGCGCCTTCTTGTCCGATAAACAAGTAATGAGATGGGGGATGAGCTCAGGGAGGTAGGGAGACATTCCTTGCATGCAGCCTGCAAGATGGTGGTTGGTAGTTGGGGAGCAGGGAGTGGGGGTGGCAGGAAATTGATGTGAAATACGAAAGGTTGGCTCAAAGAAAATGACTATTTAAGGAGACATGAAGGGATTTGTGGGGTTGGGGGTTGTGGATAGGGATATTACCTTCAGCAATAGCCCCCAGAACCAGTATTCCAGACTCCTTGTAAACCCAATCTTGATGAAACAGCAGCTCTTTAAGCAATGGCAACAAATGAGGTAAAAGGTCCTCTCTGAAAACATTAGCCAGGACATCCAGGGCTGCTGCAGAGCACTTTCCTGAAAGAGAGAGAAATAGTTTGCCACAGAAAGAGAGACAGAAACAGATAACAAAACTAGAGAGTCCGTAGAACACAATACCTCAAGCAGGGTTCAAGTACTGCCGGACCTCGACATTCGTGGGGCGCACGTTCCTGAAAAATGCCGAGAATGTCGAATCCGCAAATGTCAAGGCAATGTTACAATGGGAGAAAAAATGTGGATAGGTTCCCGGTGGTTCGTGATTCATAAGGGAAAAAAATTTTAATCCCACAAATATGCGGAGCACAGGGCCACGAATGTAAAACGGATCACGTTTTACGAACCGCAAATACGCAGGATCTGCGAGTAGCGGAAACACGAATGTCAGGGTCCGACAGCATATACTTCAATTTTCATTAAAATGATTTTAAAGATAGTTTTAAAAAAAATCTCCAGAAGTTTAGCACCACTGAAGCAGTCTTATACAGTAACTATAACAAGACAACATTGACTAACAGTTGAGGAGATGAAGGCTTATTGATCACCAGAGAACGCAGTCAATCAGCATCGTAAATAGCCGTATCGGCAGCCTCTTCTTCCCCCCCCTCCCCATTACTCGACCCTCCCACATGCCACACCCACTTCACAGGGGCTGCGCTTGACTGCTGTTACATACACTACCCTATATAACATCGAGGTCAGGTCAGGTATGGGAGCATGCACACGAGCAGCACGTCACTGCATCCACTTTCCACTGGTACTCCAGGGGCCTCTGGCCAACCCCCCTCCCCCCCAGGCAAATGCCTGGCCCATCCCCATCTCCTGGAGAAGCCAATCAACCTGCTGCAACCACAAGGCATGTGATCGGCCCGTTGGCCTCCTCCACTCACGAGGAACCCCCACTCCCTGAGAGAATCTGGTGAGCAGGATCAGCCTCAGGACGAGCCACATGTCCATGCAGCCGCAGCTGACGCTCACGGACTATACCAGAAAACAAATCTCATTTGAGTCTCTCTCAGCAACCACTCGTTGGACACAAAGTCTGACCAGCGATGGCTAAGGATTCTCCGAAGAGACCTGGTACCAAAGGAGTCAAGTCTTTGTTCAGATCCTTCGAATCCAAATCTCACATCCATAGAGCAAGACTGGAAGAACCAAGGATTCACACTCAGACTTTCGTCCTGTATAGGCACCGACAACACCGCACCCCATGATCCAGTGAATCCATAACTCCACAGGACTGACCCAGACATTGATTGACCTCTGGCTCACAACATGCAGAGACATGAATATCACTCTGCCAAGGTAAGTGAATCTCTCCGCGACCTCAACATCCTCACCACAAACAGGTACAGACAGACAGGATAGCAGTATCCAATATGTCATTGAAAGCCTGGCTCTTAGTTTTGACCCAAATAAACACGTAATCCCAGCAGCTACGACTCCTCATTCAGTACTTCACGGGCCCCCATAAGGATGTCCAGCATCTTTGCAAAGATGACTGCATCATCAGCGAATTCAAGGTCAAAGATCTTGACATTCCCAAACAATGCACCGCAGCTTGATCTCTCAGACATCCTCCCCAGAATAGTCTTCAAGCGCCTGAAAAGTGTGCGGGGGCAGTACACAGCCCTGCGAACTCCAGTCTCAGAGATGGAAGCACCACACCTCACATCATTCTCAGAACCAGAGTATAGTTGAGAAATCAGATTGATCAGTTTTGGGGGCACCCCACGAAGACCGAGAACCCTCCAGAGGGCATCCCGATTCACTGAATCAAACGCTTTGTGGAGATCAACAAAAGCTGCAAGCAGCCCCTGCCGAAACTCTCGTCCATGTTCAGTGAGGACCCGAAGAGCAAGGAGACGGTCGATCGTTGACCTCTTTGGTGTAAAGCCTGACTGCTCTGGACGCTGGTGCTCACGCAGATGGTGGCGAACCCTATCAAGAATTATCCGTGCAAAGACCTTGCCCGGCACTGAGAGCAGTCACCCATCGGCAGCTTTTGCAGTCCTGGCGATCACCCTTCCCTTGTCCAGAGAGGAACAACAAAGCCCCTCTTCCAGTCAGTTGGGATGATGCCTGTGTTTCAAACAGAGCACAGAACTTCATGCAACGACACGAGTACAGCATTTCCACCAGCCTTGAAAAGTTCAGCATTGAAGCCACAGATCCCAGGAGTTTTACCCCCTTTAAACTGGTTCCCCGTAGCCTGTGGTTCCACAAACGAAGGTGGATCACAGTTGATTGGAGGGTCAGCAAGAGGGAAAGTTACATCCCTGACATCCAACTCGACAGCTGGTGGGTAGGTCCAGCCTGGTGCAGCCACTCAAATTAACCGGCCCAGCTGGCCTTCACTTTAGACTCCTCTATCAAGAGCCCACCACCCTCCACTCTGATTGCAGTACACTGAGGGATGGGCTTGGAGGAATGTAATGTGCGAATTCAATTCCCCTGTAAGCAGGACGAGAATCACTTGACCACAGATTCCTCACACATAGGCCTCCTTATCCACCGTTAGTGCATGTACAGTTTTACACCTCAACTCCCTGAACAGCTCAGCTCTGCCAGTCATTAAGCCTGGCCCTGCGACTATGATCAATGGTATCCAGTGTCCACTGGGAGACAAACTTCTTCTTCACCCGTCGGTGGGTTCCAACACGTGCACCGGCAACATCAAGGATGGTAGTCTTGAAGGTACCAACGTCTGGTGGACGACACCTCAGCACCACAGACCACAACAATCCGACCCAGGAAGGTTATCCTGTGCTTTTCCTCCTGTCATAAAAGAATGGGAATCCTGAAGGGTTTGCCCCAACACCATCACCCGGTGAGCTGCACTGCGAAGGACAGCCGCACAGGAGGTACTGCCACGGAGTGGGTTTTCAGTTTTCTTCGTGGTTTTTTTTGTGCGTTTTCCGGTGGCCGGAGTGCAAATCCTGCCACCATCCTCCAAGAAAGAGGTACCCAACTGCAGGAGGACATTCACAGACATAGTTGGGCACCAGATATGGGCGGCCGGTGGCTCACAAGGAGCTCCTGCGCTTTTCGACAGGTTATGTTTTTAATCCTGCTGGTGTCCACATTCATACACCCTTCTCACCTGGAAGCCTGGTCGGGGAGATGGTTTAGTCGCCGACAACACGACCATTAAACAGGTTAGTACAGGTTTACATGGTACCTGTCGCTAATCACAGATCTGACCTGACCTGACAATAAGTGCAAAACATGTCCAACTAGTGCAAAACTGGAGGTTCTTCGAAGTATTATGAAGGCGATTTGTGTCCTACAATGTTCAAGTGTACAATTCAATTTAAGCAAAGGTTTAAAGAGTTTTAAAGGCATATAAATAAATTAATTCTGGGTTTTACCACCGTTTTACCCGGTGTCCATTACATCACATTAGTTCCTCGTGCCTGTTGTTTGTGTCCTTTGTGATGCCCTTAAAGCAGTTCTTTTCCTGTTTGGAATGATTTTCAATTGTGTTTGACTGCCAGGCAGGAAGACAGACTAAAATGATTACCCCTCTGTGCATGTACGCTCAGGCCAAAAATCCATACAATTTGCCAAATTCAGCTCAAAAGTCCTGCTAAACTGCAGGTTTGTGTTCCGATTCGTGTTCTCGTGTTCAAAATATAAAATTCAACTGAAGTAACGTTGTGGACAGACAGACTGAGTGAACCAATCACTTAATCCCACTTTTCGCTTCACACGTGGGGTAATGCTTGAATAATTCGTAATATCAAGAGAATTCATGAGCACAATAACAATGAAACCATGAGGCCCAATCAGGATAAAGAAACATACGTATGTTCCAATCAGACAAAGCATCTTCATCAATGTCGTCGTCCTCGTCTGTCGAGTTCTGTCCATCGGCTGCGTGTGCCTGGGACACTGTCCGTGAGCGATGGAATCTTGGACGAATATCCTGTTCTGTGTCTGGGACAGATTCGTCTTCTTCCACGTCGCCCTTGAAAGACAACGTTAGACAGTGAGACGGCATCGCTCGCCAGATCAATGGAACTCTGCTCCTGGGCGATGACGAGCAGCATGAATGGGAGCGAAACGGTCAGGCAATTTACAATCGGAAGTGGTGTGGGTGAGACGGAGAGAGACAGACAAACCTACTTTGAGCAGAATTATATCAATTTCAGAATACTTCATTCCATTCACGAGAACCGGAACGAGTCTAGGGAGAGAACGGAGGAAACAACATGAAAATGTTAGAGAAAGAAGAAGGTGGTCAAGCATCAAATGAAGAGATATCATCAGAACAAGCAAGCAGATGTGCCAACTCTTAAAGCAATCGAGCGTAACCGCGTACTGTGCCAAATGTCCGGCGAGAAGCTCTTTGCAAACAGGTTGTTCAGCCAGAGTGAGCCAGAACTCGCACGCCTCCAAGGCGACATTCTCATCGGCATCTCGAGTTCGCTGCAGCATGTACTGGACAACAAGAAATCAATAAGGGATAAATATCAGACATGAACGAACGAGTTACAATTCGGAAGGCGGGTTCAAAAGATTATTAGATTGGGCCAGAGAGGGAAAGCCGCATGGAAACACAACTCAGAGTACCGGAAGGGACAGATGAGCGAGACAAAACTGTCCAGAGGAAAGTGGAAAGGGAGGCGACTGCCCGGAGAATGAACGTCATGGGCAGAAAAATCCACTCTGCATTACACTTTTCAATTGCCCTTCATCAAAGCACAGGTACACCGTCCATGAGCGACATTTATGATTGTGAAGACTCCAATGAAGAGGAAGTCTACGGACAGTTTGAGGAAGGTGAGGAACAAGGTTACCTGAACAATGGCGTGCATGTGGGGCAACAAGCGGTCCATGCGCACTTCCAAAAGCATGACGAGTGCTCTGCAGACGTTTTTCCGCACATCTGGTTCCTCATCAGATGCCAATGCAAAAAGGTTCTGCAACACGAAAACATTTCACGCATTCCCAAGTCAAAAGACAAATAATGACAAATGTAAACAATATAATCCGAACTGCAGGTATGTCGAAGAGGTGTCGTGAAACTTGCTCGCGCCTTTTCAGGCTCTGTGGTACTGCAGAATATGATGGATGTCAAATATTCTCACATGGTAAGACACCATTCACGTGCATCCAAAGCACCCATTTATACGCGTGGATGATCAATTGAAATGGCATGTACGGTACAATGGAGCAAAGTACACATAAAAACAAGATGCCGATGGAATATTACACCTCGATGAAGCTCTCGACACGGATCATCCGCGCCCGGGTTCGTACCTCAATGAAGCTATCGATATGAAGCATCAGTGCCTGAGTTCTGCTGATAATGAACTGATTCACACAAGCAACAGCATGCGACCTGGGGAAGGAGATAAATAAACGATGTGATGGAGACAAAAGGACGGAAATAAAACGGAGGTTTTGTTGAGGAGCGATTCAAGGTCATTACTGTTGCTTACAAATCAAGAATAAACAACTTGGACTGAAGAATGAAGTTAACGAATGCAAGGGCCATGGGGGTGGCGGGTCGCACGGAGGGGCGGGGAGCACTTAAAACAAACAAGAAACCTTTTTGCCGATGTTGATCTCAAAAATAACTGGTTGGTTGAATTCAGTAACCTGAAATATAAATCCTCTTCAAATTTCAAGTCAATCGGATGAAAATTGAGGATTTTAGAAATTTGACAAATTTCTTGACCTTTGGGCCTTAAGTGAACATATCAGTTCACCTTTTGACCTCAAAAAGAATCAGCCTCTTGCTTATGACGAACTATAGGATGTGGTGAAATTTTGTGAAGAACGGTTAAAAATTGAGAGTCGATAAACATTAAAAAAGAATTTTTAAAAAGAGACAAACAAACCAACAAGACGACGACGTCGTGCAGAGCTGCACAATACTTGCAAAATCCACCCCCTCTCCAAAGGTGGCCATGGATACATCAAACTGTCCGTTGCATTAAGATTAAAATTGACAATCTTAATTAAAGCTGTCAATCGGATTTTAAAAATGATTTTAGATGTTTGACCTTTTGACCTCACAAATAGTTGGTTTCCCAATCCAGTGAGGCAATATGCAAATCTTGCTCAAATTTCAAGTCAATCGGATGAAAAATGACGATTTTAGAAATTTGACTTCAAGATGTGACCTTTGACCATTGACCTCAAAATCAATAGGCTTCTCAGTTGAGACTAGCTCGACAACTCGGTAAAGTTCCATGAGGATCAGTTTAGAATTGTGACCTGGAGGCGATGGACAAACAGACAGAATAACAAAATCGACTAACCAATATAGTTGAAAAATCTTCGATTTTGCAAGTAACAGACAGACAGACAAACAGAATAACGCACGCAACCAACCAATAGATTTTTGAAATATTGTGCTGTATATCATTTTTGGCCCCATCTCTCAATGGTGAAGAATCACTGAAAAAATTCGAGTCGTCGGATCCGGATCTGGATCTTCACCAAAATCTAATCACTACTACGTCGTCGTCGTCGTCACACACCCAACCTGTCCACAAAATTTAATCCGGATCCGTCCGCAACTTTTTGAGATATCCTGTACACAGACAGACAAACGAACAAACAAACAAATAAAAACAGACAGAGAGGGGTGAAAATATAACCTCCTTCACCTTCAGTGACAGAGGTAACAACAAACAATTTAAAAAAAGGAAATGTGATGCTTTCATGTGCCATTTATTTTAAAAGGAAGAGGCCGCGCGAGGGTAAAAATGTGCTTTAAATTTGTGACGCTAATGCAAAGCAGATGAGGTGAAAGAGAAGAGAACCTGATTTTGGGGCTGGCGTGTTTAAAAAACTGCAAGAACTTTGGAATCATAACGTTCAAAGGTCGATCGAGAACATCCGAGTCCAAAACTTCAGCGGAATCTTCACAGATCTTCTGAAGAGCACCAAAAGCACCCTGGAACAAACGAGGCCCGACTTGGACAAATCCCAACACTCCGACTCTCTTCTCGAGAGCACCCCCGCATAACAATTCTCGAAGCACGAGATCCCGGACAGCACTCAGCGTAACACACTGGAGGACAATAAACAAAAGTTGTCGCGACAAAGGAAGAGGGTTACCTCGCAAGTGTTGTAATCTTCAGAGTCCAGGAGAGCACACAGTTGTGGGAGCAAGTCGGGCCAGTTTTGCAATTCTCCCCTCGAAGCGATGGTGGTGATGAGGATTCCTAGGGACGGACGACGGGAGGCAGTTCAGAAATCGGGACGAGGGGATAAACTCAGGACCGTCCATCATCGCATCACACGAGAGGAAAAATCTCACCGATTGTGGCCCTGATGAGAGGAGAGGGGTCACCGATGGAGGACAGACATTCCCGTTTAACGAAAACTGCCACCGTCGGTGGAAAGGCCGTGAAATGAGCTTTGACGTTGTTCTTCAGGATTAAGCCACTGAGGGAGCGTGTCGGTTCATCTGGAGAACAGAGGAAGAGTTCATAAAGAAAGAATGGTTTAAAATAAAACAAACAGTAAGTTTGAATGTTTGTTATTTTTTAATGAGCAATCATTATGGCATTTTTTTTTCTTCTTCTCTTCAGGATCAAGGCTCATGGAAGAGCGAGGTGAAGGA
>CM068962.1:4306224-4320038 GCA_035128595.1 Eptatretus atami
CCTACCTCATGCACATCCACAATCTCTTCGACACACACCGATTCTTTCCATGTTTCTCATTTTTGTACGATTCCTGCTTTCCCTCATGCGTGTCCACTCTTCTCACAATCCCTCCAACCCCCCAAATACCTCTAATAGTTTGTGAACCTGTTTTGCCTTTATCAATTCAGCTACTCCGAGCATAAACAATTGCATAAAAATTAGAAAATAGAGTTTGATGCGAATGTGTTCATGATATGCCTGCACACTACATGTCACCACTGTATGGTTGATCTGAATTAAAGGTCACATGAGAGAGGGGCTTGAGAGGAGAGAGATAAGTGAGAGAGAGAGAGAAAACATCAGGTGCTTCAAACTCGAGTCATGGTCTGCGAAGACACATGCCCCTTGACATTTGAACCCATAAAATGTAATCAGTTCATCTTTGTCTGAGGTACATACTTGCACTACGTTTGGACAGAATCCCTTCAGCGGTTCACAAAGTTATTTGCGGTAACGGAAATCTGATACACCCACACACGGACGACAGCCGGACGAAGAAACCTGAAAACATAATGCGTCCGGCGCCTTCGGCTGTGGAAGCATACAATAAATAAATAATAATAACTCATATCATCCATATTACTTGCCGGTTTGTTTAGGTGGTGTCCAACGAGTCTGCCAAGTTTCAATGGCATCGTACAAGATCAAGAGGTTCTTATGCTGGTACTTGTTGAAGCAAAAACAAGGTGTCCAATATGAATCGAGGTATGTACAACTCTGTACAAGCTTCCTCTTCCAGAGTGCAAAAGCACTGCAGTTGGGGGCGGGGGTTAAAAACAGAAGCAATAAGTCATCGATGAGTTGTATATTGATAGGACACCTTTTTACCTTGAAAGAGAAAGTACAGGTACCGCATGCCGCTTCTTGTACACGTTTGTTCGAATCAATATTCGAGCCAAAATTGGCTCATTAAGGCTGCAACTGGGCTCTGCCGGTTGTCCAACCACCAGTGAGCATATCGAGACAGTGACCAGCATGTGATGTGAACGAACAAGCGCTTCTTGTCCGATAAACAGTAATGAGATGGGGATGAGCTCAGGGAGGTAGGGAGACATTCCTTGCATGCAGCCTGCAAGATGTGCTGGTGGTAGTTGGGGGAGCAGGGAGTGGGGGTGGCAGGAAATTGATGTGAATACGAAAGGTTGCTCAAAGAAATGACTATTTTAGGGACATGAAGGATTTGTGGGGTTGGGGGTGTGGATAGGGATATTACTTCAGCATAGCCCCAGACAGTATCCAGATCTTGTAAACCAATTTGATGAAACAGCAGCTCTTTAAGCAATGGCAGCAAATGAGGTAAAAGTCTGTCCTCTCTGAAAACATTAGCCAGGAATCAGGGCTGTGCAGAGCACTTTCCTGAAAGAGAGGAGAATAGTTTGCACATGAAGAGAGACAGAAACAGATAACAAAAAACTAGGAGTCCGTGAGAACACAATACCTCAGCAGGGTTCAAGTACTGCCGGACCTCGACTCGTGGGGCGCACGTTCCTGAAAAATGCCGAGAATGTCGAATCGCAAATGTCAAGGCAATGTTACAATGGAGAAAAAATGTTGGATAGGTTCCCGGTGGTTCGTGATTCATAAGGGAAAAATTTTAACCACAAATATGGCGGAGCACAGGGCACGAATGTAAACGGATCCGTTTTACGAACCGCAAATACGCAGGATTGCGAGTAGCGGAAACACGAATGTCAGGGTCCGACAGCATATTACTTCAATTTTCATTAAAATGATTTTAAAGATGGTTTTAAAAAAATCTCCAGAAGTTTAGCACCACTGAAGCAGTCTTATACAGTAACTATAACAAGACAACATTGACTAACAGTTGAGGAGATGAAGGCTTATTTGATCACCAGAGAACGCAGTCAATCAGCATCGAAATAGCCGTATCGGCAGCCTTCCCCCCCTCCCATTACTGACCCTCCCACATGCCACACCACTTCACAGGGGCTGCGCTGACTGTGTTACTCACTACCTATATAACATCGAGGTCAGGTTCAGGTATGGGAGCATGCACACGAGCAGCACGTCACTGCATCCACTTTCCACTGGTACTCCAGGGGCCTCTGGCCAACCCCCTCCCCCCAGGCAAATGCCTGGCCATCCATCTCTGGAGAAGCCAATCAACCTGCTGCAACCACAAGGCATGTGATCGGCCCCGTTGGCCTCCTACACTCACGAGGCCACCCCTCCCTGAGAGAATCTGGTGAGCAGGATCGCTCAGGACGAGCACATGTCATGCAGCCGCAGCTGACGCTCACGGACTATACCAGAAACAAATCTCATTTGAGTCTCTCTCAGCAACCACTCGTTGGACACAAGTTGACAGCGATGGCTAAGGAATTCTCCGAAGAGACCTGGTACCAAGGAGTCAAGGTCTTTGTTCAGATCCTTCGAATCAAAATCTACATCCATAGAGCAAGACTGGAAGAACCAAGGATTCAACTCAGATTTCGTCCTGTATAGGCACGACAACACCGCACCCATGATCCAGCTGAATCATAATCCACAGGACTGACCCAGACATGATTGACCTCTGGGCTCACAACATGCAGAGACATGAATATCACTCTGCCAAGTAAGTGAATCTTCTCCGCGACTCAACATTCTCACCACAAACAGGTACAGACAGAACAGGATAACAGTATCCAATATGTCATTGAAAGCTGGGCTCTTAGTTTTGACCCAAATAAACACGTAATCCCAGCAGCTACGACTCCTCATTCAGTCTTCACGGGCCCATAAGGTGATTCAGCATTTTGCAAAGATGACTGCATCATCAGCGATTCAGGTCAAAGATCTTGACATTCCCAAACAATGCACCGCAGCTTGATCTCTCAGACATCCTCCCAGAATCGAGTCTATACAAGCCTGAAAAGTGTGGGGGACAGACACAGCCTGACGAACTCCAGTCACAATGGAAATAGTCAGAGATGGAAGCACCACACCCACATCATTCTCAGAACCAGAGTATAGTTGAGAAATCAGATTGATCAGTTTTGGGGGCACCCCACGAAGACCGAGACTCCAGAGGGCATCCGATTCACTGAATCAAACGCTTTGTGGAGATCAACAAAAGCTGCAAGCAGCCGCCGAAACTCTCGTCCATGTTCAGTGAGGACCCGAAGAGCAAGGGAACGGTCATCGTTGACCTCTGGTTAAAGCCTGACTGCTCTGACGTGGTGCTCAAGCAGATGGTGCGAACCCTCATCAGAATTATCGTGCAAAGACCTTGCCGGCACTGAGAGCAGTCACATCGGCAGCTTTTGCAGTCCTGGCGATCCCCTTCCCTTGTCCAGAGAGGAAACAACAAAGCCTCTTCAGTCAGTTGGATGATGCCTGGTTTCAAACAGAGCACAGACTTCATGCAACGACACGAGTACAGCATTTTCCACCAGCCTTGAAAAGTTCAGCATTGAGCCACAGATCCCAGGATTTACCCCTTTAAATGGTTCCCGTAGCCTGTGGTTCACAAACCGAAGGTGGTTCACAGTTGATTGAGGGTCAGCAAGAGGGAAAAGTTACACTCCTGACATCCAACTCGACAGCTGGTGGGTAGGTCCAGCTGGTGCAGCCTCAAATTACCGGCCCAGCTGGCCTTCACTTTAGACTCCTCTAATCAAGAGCCCACCACCCTCACTCTGATTGCAGTACACTGAGAGGATGGGCTTGGAGGAATGTAATGTGCGAATTCAATTCCCCTGTAGCAGGACGAGAATCACCTTGACCACAGATTCCTCACACATAGGCCTCCTTATCCACCGTTAGTGCATGTACGTTTTACACCCTAACTCCCTGACAGCTCACGTCTGCCAGTCATTAAGCCTGGCCCTGCGACTATGATCAATGGTATCCAGTGTCACTGGGAGACAAACTTCTTTCTTCACCCTCGGTGGGTTCCAACGACTGCACGGCAACATCAAGGATGGTAGTCTTGAAGGTACCACGTCGGTGGACGACACCTCATCACCAAACAGACCACAACATCCGACCCAGGAAGTGTTATCCTGTGCTTTTCCTCCTGTCATAAAAAATGGGAATCCTGAAGGGTTTTGCCCCAACACATCACCCGGTGGAGCTGCACTGCGAAGGACAGCGCACAGGAGGTACTGCCACGGAGTGGGTTTTCAGTTTTCTTCGTGGTTTTTTTTGTGCGTTTTTCCGGTGATGCTTCGGTGGGAGTGCAATCCTGCCACCATCCTCAAGAAAGAGGTACCCAACTGCAGAGGCATTCACAGACATAGTTGGGCACCGATATGGGCGGCGTTGGCTCACAAGGAGCTCCTGCGCTTTTCGACAGGTTATGTTTTATCTGCGTGTGTCCACATTCATACCCTTCTCACTGGAAGCCTGGTCGGGAGGAGATGGTTTTAGTCGCCGACAACACGACCATAAACGGTTAGTACAGGTTTAACAGCGTACCTGTCGCTAATCACAGATTGACCTGACTGACAATAAGTGCAAAACATGTCCAACTAGTGCAAAACTGGAGGTTCTTCGAGTATTATGAAGGCGATTTGTTCTACAATGTTCAGTGTACAATTCAATTTAAAGCAAAGGTTTAAAGAGTTTTAAAGGCATATAAAAATTAATTCTGGGTTTTACCACCGTTTACCCGTGTCTTACATTCACATTAGTTCCTTTGCTGTTGTTTGTGTCTTTGTGATGCCCTTAAAGCAGTTCTTTTCCTGTTTGGAATGATTTTCAATTGTGTTTGACTGCAGCAGGAAGACAGACTAAAATGATTACCCCTCTGTGCATGTACGCTCAGGCCAAAAAATCCATACAATTTGCCAAATTCAGCTCAAAAGTCCTGCTAAACTGCAGGTTTGTGTTCCGATTCGTGTTCTCGTGTTTCAAATATAAATTCAACTGAAGTAACGTTGTGGACAGACAAGATGAGTGAACCAATACCTTAATCCCACTTTTCGCTTCACACTGGGGTATGCTTGAATAAATTCGTAATATCAAGAGAATTCATGAGACAACAACTAATGAAACATGAGGCCCAATCAGGATAAAGAAACATACGTATGTTCCAATCAGCAAAGCCATCTTCATCATGTCGTCGTCCTCGTCTGTCGAGTTCTGTTCCATCGGCCTGCGTGTGCCTGGACACATGTCCGTGAGCGATGGAATCTTGGACGAATCCTGTTCTGTGTCTGGGACAGGATTCGTTCTTCCACGTCGCCTTGAAGACAACGTTAGACAGTGAGACGGCATCTGCTCGCCAGATCAATGGAACTCTGCTCCTGGGCGATGACGAAGCAGCATGAATGGGAGCGAAACGGTCAGGCAATTTCAATGGAGTGTGTGGGTGAGACGGAGAGAGACAGACAACCTACTTTGAGCAGGATTATATCAATTTCAGAATATTCATTCCATTCACGAGAACAGGACGAGTCTGGGAGAGAACGGAGGAACACAAAAATGTTAGAGAAAGAAGAAAGAGTGGTCAAGCATCAAATGAAGAGATTCATCAGAAAAGCAAGCAGAGATGCTGCCAACTCTTAAGCAGTCGAGACGTACCAACGTACTGTGCCAATGTCGGCGAGAAGCTCTTTGCAAACAGTGTTAGTCCAGAGTGAGCCAGAAACTCGCACGCCTCCAAGGCGACATTTCTCATCGGGCATCTCGAGTTCGCTGCAGGCATGTACTGGAACACAAGAAATCAATAAGGGATAAATATCAGACATGAACGAAACGAGTTACAATTCGAAGGCGGGTTCAAAAGATTATTGATTGGGCCGAGAGGGAAAGCCGCATGGAACACAACTCAGGTACGGAAGGGACAGATGAGCGAGACAAACTGTCCAGAGGAAAGTGGAAAGGGAGGCGACTGCCCGGGAGAATGAACGTCATGGGCAGAAAATCCACTCTGCATTACACTTTTCAATTGCCTTCATCAAAGCACAGGTACACGTCCATGAGCGACATTTATGATGTGAAGAGACTCAACGAAGAGGGACGGTCGTAGCAGTTGACGCAGTTTGAGGAAGGTGAGGAACAAGGTTACCTGAACAGTGCGTGCATGTGGGGCAACAGCGGTCCATGCGCGCATTCCAAAAGCATGACGAGTGCTCTGAGACAGTTTTTCCGCACATCTGGTTCCTCATCAAGTGCCAATGCAAAAAGGTTTCTGCAACACGAAAAACATTCACGCATTCCAAGTCAAAGACAAATAATGACAAAGTTAAACAATATATCCGAACTGCAGGTATGGTCGAAGAGGTGTCGTGAAACTTGCTCGCGCCTTTTCAGGCTCTGTGGTACTGCAGAATATGATGGATGTTCAAATATTCTCACATGGTAAGACAACCATTCACGTGCATCAAAGCACCCATTTATACGCGTGGATGATCAATTGAAATGGCTGTTAAGTACAATGGAGCAAAGTACACATAAAAACAAGATGCCGATGGAATATTACACCTCTGAAGCTCTCGACACGGATCATCCGGCGCCGGGTTCGTACCTCATATGAAGCTATCGATTATGAAGCATCAGTGCCTGAGTTCTGCTGATAATGAACTGATTCACACAAGCACAGCATGCGACCTGGGGAAGGAGATAAATAAACGATGTGATGGAGACAAAGGACGGAAATAAAACGGAGGGTTTGTTGAGGAGCGATTCAAAGGTCATTACTGTTGCTTACAAATCAAGAATAAACAACTTGGACTGAGAATGAAGTTTAACGAATGCAAGGGCCATGGGGTGTCGGGTCGCACGGAAGGGGCGGGAGCACTTAAAAAAACAGAAACCTTTTGCCGATGTTGATCTCAAAAATAACTGGTTGGTTGAATTCAGTAACCTGAAATATAAATCCTCTTCAAATTTCAAGTAATCGGATGAAATGAGGATTTTAGAAATTTGACAAATTTTTTGACCTTTGGGCCTTAAGTGAACATATCAGTTCACCTTTTGACCTCAAAAGAATCAGCTCTTGCTTATGACGAACTATAGGAATGTGGTGAAATTTGTGAAGAACGGTTTAAAAATTGAGAGGTCGATAAACATTAAAAAGATTTTTAAAAGAGACAAACAAACACAAAAAGACGACGACGTCGTGCAGAGCTGCACAATACTTGCAAAATCCACCCCCTCTCCAAAAGGTGGCCATGGATACATCAAACTGTCCTGTGCATTTAGAATAAAATTGACAATTTCTTATATTAAAGCTGTCAATCGGATTTTAAAAATGATTTTAATGTTTTGACCTTTTGACCTCACAATAGTTGGTTTCCATTCAGTGAGGCAATATGCAATCTTGCTCAAATTTCAAGTCAATCGGATGAAAATGACGATTTTAGAAATTTGACCTTCAGATGTGCCTTTGGACATTGACCTCAAAATCAATAGGCTTCTCAGTTGGACTAGCTCGACAACTCGGTAGAAGTTCCATGAGGATCAGTTAGAATTGTGACTGGAGGCGATGGACAAACAGACGGAATAACAAAATCGACTAACCAATATAGGTTGAAAATCTTCGATTTTTGCAAGTAACAGACAGACAGACAAACAGAATAACGCACACAACCACCAATAGATTTTTTGAAATATTGTGCTGTATATCATTTTTTGGCCCATCTTTCAATGTGTGAAGAATCACTGAAAAAATGAGGTCGTCGGATCCGGATCTGGATCATTCACCAAAATCTAATCACTACTACGTTCGTCGTCGTCCACAACCCAACCTGCCACAAAATTTAATCCGGAATCGTCCGCAACTTTTTGGAGATATCCTGTACACAGACAGACAAACGAACAAACAACAATAAAAACAGACAGAGAGGGGTGAAAATATAACCATCCTTCACCTTCAGTGACAGAGCAGAGGTACAACAACAATTTAAAAAGGAATGTGATGCTTTCATGTGCCATTATTTTAAAAGGAAGAGACGGCGCGAGGGGTAAAAAATGTGCTTTAAATTTGTGACGCTAATGCAAAGCAGATGAGGTGAAAGAGAAGAGAACCTGATTTGGGGCTGGCGTGTTTAAAAACTGCAAGACTTTGGAATCATTACGTTCAAAGGTCGATCGAGAACATCCGAGTCCAAAACTTCAGCGGAATCTTCACAGATCTTCTGAAGAGCACCAAAGCACCCTGAACAAACGAGGCCCGATTGACAAATCCCAAACACTCCGACTCTCTTCTCGAGAGCACCCCGCATAAAATTCTCGAAGCCACGAGATCCCGGACGCACTCAGCGTAACACACATGGAGGACAATAAACAAAAGTTGTCGCGACAAGGAAGAGGGTTACCGCAAGTGTTGTAATCTTCAGAGTCCAGGAGAGCCATCAGTTGTGGAGCAAGTCGGGCCAGTTTTGCAATTCTCCCTCGAAGCGATGGTGGTGGATGAGGATTCTAGGGACGGACGACGGGAGGCAGTTCAGAGAATCGGGACGAGGGGATAACTCATGGACCGTCCATATGCATCACACGAGAGGAAAAAATTCACCGATTGTGCCTGATGAGAGGAGAGGGGTCACGATGGAGGACAGACATTCCGTTTAACGAAAACTGCCACCGTGTGAAGGCCGTTGAAAGAGCTTTGACGTTGTTCTTCAGGATTAAGCCACTGAGGGAGCGTGTCGGTTCATCTGGAGAACAGAGAAAGTTCATAAAGAAAGAATGTTTTAAAATAAACAACAGTAGTTTTGAATGTTTGTTATTTTTTAATGAGCAATCATTTGGCATTTTTTTTTTCTTCTTCTCTTCAGGATCAAGCTCATGGAAGGAGCGAGGTGAAGGAAGGGAAAAAAAAAAGGCAACAAAGTGACAGTGAGGAGGAAAGAAGAACGCAGTAAGTTACTGCAAGTAAGAAGGTTGGTTAGGAAGGGTTGTGGGGGTAGAAAACCACAGTAGGGATGGGGACGACATGAGGTGGTTGCGGCACCATTTTCAAACACTGGCTGAAGGAGAGCGGGATTGACCGTCTTGGGAAGGCAGTTCAACAAGTTCAAAGGGAAGAAGAGGAAGAAAAGAGTGGGGTGTATGGTAAGCTGGATTTTAGGGGTTGAACTGGATGGGGAGCTGTGGAGGGTCGGAGGACAAAAGCAGAGGGAGCTAGATGTAGGGAGGGTAGTAAAAATACAGGCCACAGACTTGCCTTTTTCTCTATAGTTTGAGGAAAGGTTTTCTAGAGTAAAAAATAATAAATAAAATCATAAGTAACACAACACCTTTGAAACATAAACGAATCGAGGAGCTGGCAGACATGGCCCAAAAATCACTCACCTTCAGCAGTTACTTTGTGAGCACAAACATGAGATAGTGTTAAAGTCTGGATACTGATTTACTGTTCCAGTTTTCTGATTTGAAGTTACGGCGTTGACAGTGAAACAAATAAATAAAAGCACAACAAGAAAGACTTTTTTTTTTCTTTCTTATTATTACACAATCCAAATGTAATAAAGAGAATCCTAATTCATCGCAGATCAAGTTTTAAAAGCAAAATAATTAAAAATCATTGGTGTGTCTTAAACTGACATAATCAGCACTCAACGAGAGAGAGGGGGAGAGAGAGAAGAGAGAGAGAAGAGGCGAGAGAGAGGACCTAAGAAGAAGCAAGTGGAGAGAACCATTGGAGACAGAAGTAAGCAATGCAGGAGGAGAATAAGAGTGTAGAGAAGCAAAGGTAAGAGAGAGAGAGAGAGTGCAAAAGAGATGGGGAGAGAGAGAGAACAGAGAGAGAGAAGAGAGGAGAGTAAGAAGGAGATGAGTAGAGGGAGAGCGAGAGCACACACAAGAGACCCGTGAATTGTATAGAGACCATCACACAGAGAACCGAGAGAGAGGACAGAAGACAGAGGGGGGAAGGAGAAGGAGAGATGGAGAGAGAGGGAGAGACAGAAATGGGGAAAGAGCAGAGAGAGAGAGAGAACAGCAGAGGAACAAAGAGAGGAAGAGAGAGGGAGAGAGGAAGAATCAAAGGAGAGGGGGAGAGATCCCGAGAGGAGGGAGGAGATTTAGGGAGAGATGGGGGGAGAGATCGAGGAGGGGAGAGAATCGGGAGGGGAGAGAGAGAGGGGGAGGAGTAGAGAGGGGGAGAGATGAGAGGGGAGAGATCGAGGGGAGGAGAGATCGAGAGGGAGGAGGAGAGATCGGGGGTACGAGAGGGGAGAGAGAGAGGGGGAGAGAGAGAGGGTGAGAGAGAGACGGGGGGAAGAGAGGGGGGAGAGAGAGAGGGGGAGAGAGAGAGGGGGGGAGAAGAGAGAGGGAAGAGAGAGAGGGGGAGAGAGAGAGGGGGAGAGGGAGGGGGAGAGAGAGGGGAGAGAGAGAGGGGAGAGAGAGAGGGGAGAGTAGAGAGGGGGGAGAGAGAGGGGGAGAGAGAGGGCAGAGAGAGGGGCAAGAGAGAGAGAGAGAGGGAGAGAGAGAGAGGGGGAGAGAGAGAGGGGGGGAGAGCAGAGGAGAGCTCATAACAACCTTGAGAGAGTAAGGAGAGTTGGCGATAAGCCGTGTGGTCCGTTTAACTAAGCTGTGGTGGTTTTGCAGTTAGATTGGCTGGCTCGGGATCTTAGGTAAGTTGAGCCCTGTCGGGGTTGAAGTAACACCAGGTGGGTTGACTCAGCTGTCATCCTGAGCGTAGGAATGATACGAGTGTCTGGTAATTAGGGCATTGCATGCAGGCACAGCTGACCTCATCAATGATGTGATCGCAGTGTGCTGCGACGAAGGGGACGAGGAGTTATCACACTCAAGAACAAACTTGTTTCTCCTGAAGAAATTGCTCGCTTCCAGTGTGACCTAAAACGGACAATAATGTCACTTAATTGAACAAATGATGAAATTGTGCATGCAGGGTTAATATATAAATAAAATTAGCTATTTTTATCAATAGTTTAAAATAAAAAAGCTTTTCCTCATTTACTGAATAATAATACGTGACTGAATAATGTGGTTTGGGCTTGCTGTGCGGTCGATATGGTCATGAAGGGAATTTGGTAGAAGAGGGGATCCATGTGTGAAAAACAAATAAATTAAACAAAAGTACCCTCGACATTCGGAAAATACCAAGTAGAGGACACTTGATGTGGTCGATGTTAAGCTTGAGGAACGAGATAATCTATGAAGATATTGCTCTACCAGTATACGCCTCACGAAACACTTGTTGATTTGGAGGTTTGTGCGTTTGTTCCAGATGCGTTCAGGGTGTTTTAATCATTAGGTAGTTTGGACTTCAAAATATAACTCCAAAGAGAGAGTCTGTGTAGGATGGTAGGGGCGGTTTGGGAGTAGTGGAGTTGATCCTCAAGCGTAAAAGAAACATGAAGCTGGCGCTTTGGGTCACCTAAGCTAAATATCTCCAGTTAGTTAGTTATGAGGGTGTAAACAGTGGATCCGTCATGAAGATGGAGGAATTGGGCCCTCAACAATACAGTGTTTTCTTTATTATCCCTGCTATAATCATTTTCGCGAACTGGAGCGCCACTGAGAAGTAAACCATTGGTGGTGTTTGCGTAATGTTTTATGTATAGACGACGTTATAAAAGGATCTCTTGGGTACACACAATCATGAGGGCAGAGTGATCTTTGCCGCCTTGAAGTTTGGATTGTCATGAGATATGTGACAACTTGATGTGTCGAAGGTCTTACTGTAACAGTGTCGGGCTTAGGCTTCGAGGCCTGGACACGTCTGATTCTATATATCTACCATCTCGTGTCTTTGAGTGAAGGACTGCACTCAGGAGAGATATGAGGAAATCTCACACTTGTAGTCTGAGCAGGCGGTGTCATTGGCAGTTCTCCACCATGTACCGGGTAGAGGCTACTGAGGATAACCGCAGTTGGCTAATTTTGATGATGACATAGGACAGTCCTGAACACCTACGCAAAATGAACATAGTACATAGTGACGTCAACAGAGCGAAACTTACTTGCGGCTTACTGACTGATCCTATGTGAACTTTCTCAGTAATTGGTTATTGCTTAGAGATTGTTATGTAACTGTCATGCAATTGGACTAGGAGAACTTGCGCATATGTCAAACACCTCAATCTTAGATAACGAAACAATTGTAACAAAAACCTTGTTGACAAACTTGTAGTTAAACTGGTCACGAAATTGGTAATTTTCAATGCTAAATTTGGCATACGCTTGAAATGGTTACGTCTCCTTGAACGACTGGATACATGTCTGGCTTACAACCTGCGTTCTCAACTGTCTTAAGAAACTGGTAGTCTGATTGGTCCTATGTCCCTCGAAAGTTGCGTCTAGATAGTCACTTTGGTCTATTTGCATATGAATTGGTAAAACTTGGTCCTAGCTAGAATTGGGTATTCAGAATTTGGTAATGCATGTTGGAATCATGCATAGCCTAACTTGAGAGTGAAATTGAACGTGCAGATGGAGTGAACTGAGTTGCAACCTTTGGAAAGATACGAAATTGGCAGTGAAATGTTGGCGAGAACACTGAACTTCGCACTAAGATGGCGAGTGACTTGGTGTACGAAGTTGGTATAGTAGATTGGATCACTGAATAGTTCGTTCGTCATTCGTCATGAGACAAGAAGAACTTGGTTATGTACTTAGCCTCCAGACTGAGTCCCGTAATGACTTACCTGTTCTACAACCTCTGCCTATGGGAGGATAATCGGTCTGTGTCTTACAGGAATTGGGTGTGGACTGTTGCAAGGCACTACGTTGTAGACGATTGCGTATAGCGCTTATTGTGTGTCGTGTGTCTCATTTTAATCACGGATGAGACAGTATCAGAAAAAGAGATAAAATGGTGTTACCGTCAACCATATATGTGAATTAAAAAGAACAATTAAATACGTTGTTTGTCGGCTATCAGAGCTAAATCATCAAAAAAAAAGACAAAACACGGACATACCTACGCACTACAAGAACAACACGACACAACATACACCAGCATACAATACGACACTAAAAATTGCTGACTTCTTTTAGTAGACACACACACACGGACTCCTTCCAGTAAGTTTTGTCAGTCATTAAACTTCCCATCAAAGTACGAGCAAACAAGCCGAGAGTAAGGAGAATGTACCGCGGGTACTCGACCGGAGCACGAGCACGAGCACGACGACCACCAGGAAGTGAGTTAAAGGGTGAAATAAGTTAGTGCGGACCCGTGTGGCCCCGTGTGGCCCCCTGGTTCCCGCCAATATCACCGCTTGTCGTCTCGATCGGCGGCTCCGGGCGCCGACTGAAGGATACGAGCTGCACGGCGCGCTGCGTGTTCGTGTCCGGGCTCTGAGACTCCTTCAGGAGCTGAAGGATCTGCTGTAGGCCTGACTCGTCTGGGCGCCAATCCGCCGCCATTGCGCCCACGATCGTGAGGAAGAAGAAGAACACGACGGGTTCGAGGAAGGAGGAAAAGGAAATTCGGAGAGAACGGAGCGAAAGTTAACTTAACGGAAACCCTTCATCACCGCACGAGCCTCACGAAGCGCGAATGTGATTTCTTTTTATTATCCTGTATTTTAAAAAGCGGAAAGTAAAAGGAGACACAAGCAAATTAAATGAAGTCCCGACGAACAATTCATTCTGAACGTACGAAATGTGGTCACGGATGCTCGTCATTCCAAAGGCTTCATTCTGATTGGACGATTTGAAAGCGCGCGCTTCAACGTCTTTTTTAAACTTACTTTCGCCGAAACGAGTCGGGAAACGGTTTACTGCACGAGGTGTGCGAGCGCTGTAATCACGTCCACGGGTAAAGGGTCTCGTCTCACGGTCCTTAAATGTCCTTCCCTGGGCCTCAAACCTCACAAGCATCATGTGTCTCACACCTCACAGTCTGA
>CM068962.1:4322017-4337657 GCA_035128595.1 Eptatretus atami
TTCACTCCCTTACTCAAATATACCCTCACCCCTCACACTTCCCCACCCTCTCTCTTCAGCTTATTCCTCCACCTACTCCAATCTCCAATTCCCTTTTCCCCCTGCTCTTATTAATTCCACACTGCGATTCCTTCCATCACCACCTAGCCTTCATCCTCTTCCCCATCCAACCCTCTCCCGACCTCTCTGCCAATCTCTACTACTCAGAACAACCTCCCTACCAATCCCCCACCTCTACTTCCCCTGCACCCAAAACATCATCCCTCCCTCTTCATTAACAGTGCGGACTTCAAATATCCAGGGGCCTCGCTTCTAACCTGCAGATCTTCCACAGTTGCACTGAAAACAAACATAAGCTGCTTAACAAACCTTCCTATCAAAGACGTCTCTGCTCCCAGTATCTCTCCCTGTTACTCCGTCTCGCGTGTTATGACAGACCTAAGGCCTCGTCACTGTGGAGAGTGCTTCTCATCAAAGACTCCTTTCCTTCACTCTCATGCACTGCCCTCACTCCCACACCCCAGGAAACCTCTGGCTAGCTTCCCCTCCACTCCCACCTAGTTATATGTTGTACTGCATCCGCACCTTAACAGTATGACTCCATCTCACCTCACACTTCCGAAAACATTGGACAACTTCTATCTTCTCATCCAAACTCTCTCTTCTCATATGTGCGCAACTTCAACTGTCATCATGCACAGCCGCTGAGTGGTGTGGACTCTCTCACCTGTCATCACCTCAGCAAAACTTTCTCGGACTCATTGGACTAGCTCAATCGGTCAACTTCCGACCAGGATCTCAACCAATCTCTCTGATCTTGATTTTGAACCACAATTTCCCTGACAATATCCTGACTGCCTCTCTCCTCCGCTACATCGTCTTCTGAACCACGTCCGTTGTCAAATGTGGAACATCTCTCTGCTATTTCAGAGACCACCCACGCCAGGATGTCTGCATTCACCTCAAGCGTCTGCAGAGTCTCGAGGAGCCTCAAACTAAAGATCTTCTCCATCTCACTTTCTTCAAACATCACTCATCCGGAATTCTTTCAAAGAACTGCTCCATCCCTCATGCACAGCATTTTCCCTCTCATCTTCCAGTTGTCCTAGCCCTTCCTCCACCCATGGTTCACTCGAAGCTATGTGGCGAGCAGTATGTCCTGAAAGCAACTTCTTTGCCTCATGGAAAGCAAACCAACTGAAGGTGAATCTCAGTTCCTTCCATAACTCGGAACACGTGTGATATCTACCCTCAGGAGAGCCAAAAAACAATCTTTTCATCTCAAGGTCTAACTCTCAAACTCTCTCCCTCCTCAAATCCGTGGTGTTGAGTTACCTCCCACACGAAAGTGGTAGTGAGTATGTTTTTCACCCCTTTCGCTCTGTTGTGGTACAGGATACTCAAAAGTGTGGACGAGATTGGATAACTAAGTGACAGGTTAGGGTGTTGAGGGACAATGTGTTGTATCTTTTGGTGAAGATTCCATCTGATACTGATGACAGAATCTTTAATTTCAAAGTGATTCTCACCATTGCGAGAATTAGGGCCAAAAACATATTCGCAGGATATTTCAAAACATTGAATTGGGCCCAATTGTTCTCCCGACAGGCATTCATGGAGATACGTGCTCTACCGATTCGTGCCCCTCTAGTTTGTCTGTTTCTGGTGTATGTTCCCCTCCAATCCCCTACCTCACCTAAATGGCTGTGCAGGCTGATTACCGCACATGAAAAGGCTGATGCCTAAACTCGGTGTTTGCATCAAAATCTTGGTCCAAACGCATCGCTGTTCTGATACCTCCATTAACCCAGTCACACCCCAGCTGTTCCTGGAGCTGTCCTTTCTCCTGGACAAGGTGAAGTTTGCTTTGAACTCGCTCAAGTCTGCAAAACGTTCCACTGGCATCAGCCCAGGTCCTAAAACTGATCTGCTCACTTGCACCCTCCTCTTGTTCTATTTCACCCTCTCATTTGCTCAAGTGTCATCTCCATCTTGCTTGGAATCACAGAAATCACTTGCCCTGCATCAAAAAGGTGCCAAACAGACTGCAACTACAGACCAACCAGCCTTCTTCCAACCATCAGAAGGTCATAGAATCAACATCGCTTCAGACATTAAATCCTTCCTCTTCTCAATGCATTGATTTCGTCATAATTTGTTTCAGACCAGGATCACTCACCCGGATTGCGCTTCTCTGCATCTTCCCAACAATGATGGAGTCGCCTCAACGCCAGACATGAAATCCAGCATATCCCTGGACATATCACGTGCTTTCGGAACGTTGGACCCGTGCCCTGCTCACCCAAACTCTCTTCCTATGTATCCAGCACCTCATTATGCTCGCAGACTTCCTCTCCGTCGCCAGCAAACTGTGCCCTAAAATGGAGTTCTTTCATGCCCTCTTCCTGTCCAGGGGGGTTCCCAAGAACGTTTGGGCCCTTTCTTTTTCTGTTTTCATCAATATCTCTCCGACTCTCTGGAAATCTCTTTCCTCTTTGCTGATGACTCCACCCCTGCCTGTCCATCTTGTCATCTCTCGACTCAGTTAAAGCAGCAGCTTCTTCCACTCTCTGCGAGATCTGGATAAAATCAACAAATGGTCAACACATGGAACATGTCTTTCATCTGGACAATCACACGGCTCACTATTTCTCCAAAGACCTGTGGCGGTCCCCCCCCCCCCACCCATCGCTTTCTCGAACCAATGCTCTTGAAGAGTCTCTGTTCATTCAAGCTTTCTGGGTTCTACCTATCTGCCATGAATCTTTCCGGGAAATCACATTCCAAACTGGCAAAAATTGGCCAGTCGCCGAGGCAGTCCTCCATCGGCAAAGATCTTTCCGGCCCCACTGAGCTCCTAGCCACATACAAAGCTTTCATCCGCAGTTGTTGAGTATTTCTCTCCCTCTGTGGCTGGTGCTCACCTGCTCACCTTCTCGGCTTTCACCTGTGAACAAGCATTTCGGATCACCTGCGTATCTCCGCGACAGGCTGAAGTCTGTGGTCACCCTCTCACTCTCTCACCCACAGACGGTGTGGTCTTTCTCTATTTACCGTCTCCTTTCTGGTGTCGCCCCCCACTCCTCTGTGTATTCCCCCCCTCCCTATATATCGTGCAGTTACTTACAGTCGCACACACCCTTCTGGTAAAACTACAAAATCAAAGAATCACTGCTTCACTTCTATTCCTCTTTTTCCGCGCCTTGGAACAAAACCTTTCCCCCCACCCAACTCTCTTCAATCCCACTCTTCCCTCCAGTTTGAAACACACTTTCTACACCATCTCTATCTTCCCTCATCCAAACCCCGATCTTTTTCTACCCCCATTAATCCACCCCAAACCACACCTCCTTCAAATTCTCTGCTTCCTTCTCGAAGTTTCCTGTCGTGTAATTCTCGGAAAGTCCCTTTAATTCCATCTTGTTACCGCGTTTGTACCCCTCGCCCATACCCTCTCCTTCCACGATCTCTGAATTCCCTGTTGCTGTTCCCACTGTCTTGTCCCCTTCCCTCTCCCACCCCTCTTGTCTCCTGCCCCCCTCATGTTGTGCTGTTTGTGTGTGAGCTTCATACGAGCCTCGACAATGTATACGTAACAAAAACATGTAATGCGACTACATATGCTCTGAATGAATGTAACTGTATCCAAATCGCATGGCACAAGGGAGACCGCATAATGTTGAATTCTACAACCCTCCAACCACTGATGTATACAACCACTCCAGGAATCCTAAACAAGTGCGATGAGAGTGAATCCTCTGTGCGGATACCTTACGACATCACACTTCCTATAGGGCTCCAAACTTCCAACAAGAAATGGTGAGTGCATCGAAAACATTTCATCGTTAATTTAGACCGGTATGTTGAATAATGACGAATGAACCTTTGCAGATCCATCCAGGAAATTCTTCTCCTTTGACCCACTTCTAGTTCCTCATCTGCAGCAGGAGATGTGAATGGTGGTCCTTTCTGAGCATGTTGGGTAGTGACTACCTACCGTGATCTCCAAACCACAAAATTTGAAAGCGACCCATGATGATTTGACTCACCCCCCTCATGAACTTTCAAAGCACTGGACTGCTTTTCTCGCGTTGCTGCTCTGAGCAGTGAGGGAGGCTTGCTTACAGAAACAACACCTTAATCAATTTAGTTCAAACTACACCACAACCCCATAATCAAAATCCCAATCTGCAACAACGTTCGTAGGGGCAGAAAAATCTAAAGCTCCTGTGGAATGATGAATCGCAAACGGCTATCCGACAGGAGGCTGCTCATGAAAAGAGTCAAAATCCCTGTTGATTCAAGAACCCGTTGAGTTAAAAAGGAAAGAGCCCAAGCCACCTGAGTATCAAACGACCTAAGACACTCTTTGGTTTCTACCTGCGAAAAAGAACACACCTGTTCTACAATACCAGCACTACAGGAAAGCGACGCTTCCCATGACACATGCCCACGGCCAATGACCTCAGAAATCGTTTAGATACTCACTAACACTGTTTAGTATTCCTCGCATAATCCACAAGGCGTACACCGTCTGGAAAAAGACCTCTGACAGGTATATCGACTAGGTTCGCAGGCAGATCTTCTGAGAGGATCTGGACTTTCTGTCCAACAGATTCTTCCAATAAGGGAGGGTGCCAGCGCTGTCTCTACTTATTTTCTCGTGGATAATGGTATATCCTCGGATGGTAGCTGTTTAAGCCCCTACCCTATTCTAAACCTACCGTACTAGTGGCACCTCTCCCCTCAGGGCCCATAGTAGAATTCTCTGTTTGTAGAATATATTGCCGAGTGTGACTGGACACAACAACCCATACTTTTTCGGCGCAAAAACTCCAGAGCTAATGTCTGTGCAGGATTGAGCGTGGCCTCAAAAATGGGACTACTATTTCGGATCCAAGTCAAGTCATCATTTGATCAAACCAAGTAAGGTAGGCCACGACTCTGACTACAGCAATATAGTCCGTCAATCCATCGATACTGTTTCCCATTTTCGGAGTTACCTTTCAACAGGGGCTAACCTGGAACCTCCATATCAAAAACTTTCAGCCAAGTGTGCAAACAGGCGCTCAACCTTTACTACTAGCTAATCATACAACTTGTGACGCACCACAGGAAACTTCGCTTCTCGTGTTAAAGCCCCCTTATCCGCTCCAATTTATTATGCAGTCAAGCTTTATGGGATATGTCCCAAACAACTGTAAAATTTCGGAAATCATCCAATACCAGGTACTCCGTGTGCTTTTGGACCCGGCTTGTGGCCTTCCTGTAAAGCCGGCACGAATCCCTTGTCTCTTCTGGGGACGCACTCCAATCTAAATATGTGCAGAAGACTTTGTTCTAGGGCACAACCCTCCAGGCAAGCCTTTGTTCTAGACTGTTTGGGAGTTCAAGTTCTTGTTGATCTCCCTCCCACTCTCCTTTGGGAATGCTACGTGCATGAGGGCAGCAAAATAATTGGGTTTGATATCCTTTACCTGCTAAATCCTTTCAAACCAAGCTATAGGCCAATGTGGCCCCCCTGACCCTGAATCCCCTCGTATACATTGATCTTGCGTGGGTAAAACTGTATTGGGCGCCCGGTTGAACACTATACCAGGCATGAAATCAACACAGTTTGGAGTCAATCTGACACGCACACACAGACGTCCTGAAGACCCTGTACAGGCGAAACACGGCTGCTTTCTGCCTTCCAGACTCAGGTGATCAAGTCGTCGCATTCGATCATCTTCTGCGGTGTTTTCGGCGACTATTTGCCCATCGTTTTGCCCTCGACGTGACAATTGACTTCGACCCCCTCATGCAGTTGTACTGTCGGTCTGAAGGCGTTGGATCACCTACAGTCTAGGCAGGTCCGGACGACCCGCGTTATTGGAGGTTCCGTCACTCATTAACCAGCTAATTGGAGGGCACGGTCGATCGACCTGCGTTCGAATTCCCTGCCCACGTGGCATTGCAGAGGCAAAGAGGTCTATGCCAGCAGCCAGAGCATGCACTCGGCTCGATTTTTCACCCTAATCCTCCGTGGGTGGTCGGAAGTCTCTCATACAACAGGGACGTCATGTTTAATGAACCAAACAATGGCTCCAGACAAGGGCATTGGTGCAATACAAACATGCTCCACCAAGGGGGGATGGTACTACAAACACTATGACTCTCACCCAAGGGCGCATCGGTGCTTATATAAACATGGCTGTCACCAAGGGGGGGCCATTGGTACTATCAACAATGACTCACAACGAGGGCAGTGTACTATACAAACCAGATGACGTCCAACAGGGGTGGTACTTACAAACAATGACTCCACAGGGGCATGATACTATAAAAACAATGACCTACCACCACGGGGGCATGGTATACGATACAAACAATGACTCCACAAAGAGGGCATGGTACGATACAAACAATTGCCCAGTCCACCAACGAGGACATAGGTTACGTATACAGACAATGCTCTCACCAAGAGGACATGGTACTACACAAAACAATGACTGCCAACCAAGGGGATTGGGTACATATACAAACAATGCCTCCACCTAAGAGACGATGTGCTATCAAACATGACGTCACCAAGGACATCGGTAGTGTTACAACACGATGCCGTCCCATCAAGAGCTAGTACATATACAAACCAATGCCTCACAAATGAGGCGCATTGGTACTACTACAAAACAATGACCTAGTCATGTGTACTATACAAACAATGCTCCACAGGGGGCATGCGCTATACAAACAATGACCGACACTCCAGAGGGCATTAGTACTATCAAAAACAATAGGTTCAACCAAGAGGAGACATTGGTACTTATACAAAACTACATGACTTCACCAAGGGCGGCATGAGTACTTATACAAACACTGCCTCCACCAGGGGCACTTTAGGTACTCATACAAACAATGGGCCTCCACCAGGGGGCATACGGTACCTAGCAAACAGTATGCTCCACCAGGGGGCATGGTTACTTATACAAACAATGGCCTCACCAGGGGGCCATGTACTATACAAAACAGACTCTCACCAAAGAGGAATGGTTACTATAAAACTAGCCTCCACAAAGGAATAGGTTTCACTATACAAACAAATCCTCCACAACGAGGGGCATAGGACTATACAAACCATGACCTCCACAAGAGGGCATCGTTACAATATACAACAAGACTCCACCAAGAGCGATGGGTACTATAAAACAATGCATCCACCAAGAGGACATCGGTACTTAACAACGACTGACCTCCACCAGAGAGCATGGTACGTATTACAACAATGCCCCACCAAGAGGATGCGGTATAATACAACCAATGACTTCCACCGAAGAGGGAACATAGGGTGACTATACAAACTCTCGGAGGATATATGCCGTCTACAAACAATGAATCCACAAGAGGATATACGCTATTACACAACAATGATTCCCAAGGCGCACGGATGTCGGTCTATACAAACAATCCGGCTCCACCAAGAGGAATGGTACTGACTACTAAGTCAAGTGCCTCCACCCAGGGGCGATGGTACTACCAGCAAGACAATGCTCGCACCAAGGGACATTGGTATATGACAACAAAATGCCTCCACCTAGAAAGGGACATGCGTACCTATACAAACAATACGCACACAAGGCGGCATGGTTGCAGTACCAATGCCTCACAAAGGGGGACATGGTGCTTATACAAACAATGGCTCACCAAAGAGGACTATGTTACTATACAACAATGCTCCTCAACCAATCCGATGGGACATAGGTACTTTACAAACAATGACCACAAGGGGCATGTTGTATAAGAACAATGATACCACCAGAGGAACATGGTTACTATACAAACAATGCCATCACACCAAGGGCGGCATGGTTACTACACAATCAATGCATCCACCAAGGAGGGCATGCGTACTACACAAACAAAATGCCCGTCCACCAAGAGGACATTGGTACTATACTAAACAGATGACTTCCACCAAGAGGACATCGGTACGTATACAAACATGCCTCACACCAAGGGGGCATAGATAACACAACAATGACCTCCACCAAGGGGGCATGTGTGTCTACACAAACAATGACTCCACCAAGGGGGCATGGTGCATATTAACAACAATGCTCCACAGGGCATGTACTATACAACAATGAACTCACAAGGGGGGCGCATGTGCTATACAAACGAAGACATCCACAAGGCGGCATTCGGGTACTATACAAACACAATGCCCTCACCAACGAGGACATAGTCTACTATACAAACAATGACTCCACCAAGAGGAATAGTACTATACAAACAATGACTCCACAATGAGGGCATGGTAACTATACAAACATGACTCCACCATAGAGGCCATAGTGGATATTACAAAACAATGACTCACCAAGGAGGAATCGATCTCGGTACTAAAAAGCAACTGACTGTGGTAACGAGGGGATCAAGGTACAGTATCACAACAATGACTCACCAACGAGGGCATGGTACTATACAAAAACAATGCCGTCCACAAGAGGAATGTACGGTTTATATGTGCTGGTGGTTCCACCAAGAGGTGCTCACTACTACATACCATACACCATGCTTCCACCCATCCATCCCTCGCACTTAGGCATATGATGTGTGTGTGTACTCTTATACAACCAATGACTCCACACAAGGGGGCATGGTTATCTTCATACAAACAATGATCTCCGTCCAATCGTACTGCTCGGGCCATGGCTCGCGTTATACAAACAATGGCTCCACCAAGAGACCATTCTAGGTACCATAATTACAACGCAATAGCCTCCAGCAAACGGGGTGGCAGCGGAGTACCTACACCGTAGTCTGATGGCTGTTGTGTTGATTAGAGGCATAGAATTGTATTACACAATACAAGCCTCCACCAGAGGGACATGAGTGCCGTATACAAAACAATGATCTCCTACCAGGGCATAGGTGCTATTACAAAAATGCCTCCACAAGGATCTCTCTCTCTTGTATTCGACCTCTTCTGCAATCTCCTACACACTGTCAACAACTCTCCCTACCATCCCCCACCTCTACTCTCCCCTGCACCCAAAACATCCTCCCCTCCCTCTTCATTAACAGTGCGGACTTCAAATATCCGGGGCCTTCGCTCTAACCTGACAGATCTTTCCATACAGGTTGCCACTGACAAAACAAACATAATCTGCTTAACAGAAACCTTCCTCCATCAAGACGTCTCTGACTCCCAAGTATCTCTCCCTGGTTACTCCGTCCTCCGGTATGACAGACCTGAAAGGCCTCGTCACTGGTGGAGGAGTACGCTTCTTCATCAAAGACTCCTATTCTTCACTCTCCCATGCACTGCCCTCACTCCCACACCCCCAGGAAACCTCCTGGCTGGCTTCCCCTCCACGTCCACCTAGTTATATTGTACTGCATCGCACCTTAACAGTATGACTCATCTACACCTCACACTTTCCGAAACTGGACCAATTCTATCTTCTCATCAAACTCCTCCTTCCTCATATGTGCGCAACTTCACTGTCAATCATGCCAGTCCGGCTGAGGTGTGGTACTCTCTCACCTGTCATGGCACCTCAGCAAAGCTTTCTCGTGACTCATTGGACTAGCTCAATCGGTCAACTTCCGACCAGATCTCAACCAATCTCTTCTGATCTTGATTTGGACCAAATTTCCTGACAATATCTGACGCCTCTTCCTCCGCTACATCGTTCTCTCTGACCACTCCTTTCAAATTGGACATCTCTCTGGCTATTTCATGAGACCACCTCATCGCCAGCGAGTCTGCATTTCACCTCAAGCCGTCTGCAGGTCTCGAGGCAGCCTCCAAACTAAAGACTGTCTCCTATCTCACTTTCTTCAAACATCACTCTCCGGAATTCTTTCAATAAACTGCTCCTCCCTCATGCACAGATTTTCCCTCTCATCTTCCATGTCCTAGCCCTTCCTCCACGCCTATGGGTTCACTCGAAGCTGCATGTGGCGAGCAGTTGTCCTGAAACAACTTCCTTTGCCTCATGGAAGCAAACCAACTGAAGGGCAATCTCAGTTCCTTCCATAAGCTTCGGAACAGTGTGATATCTACCCTAGGAGAGCCAAAAAACAACAATCTTTCTCATCTCAAGTCTGAACTCTCAAACCTCTCTCCCTCCTCCAAATCCTGGTGGTGTCTAGTTACCTCCACCACCGAAGGTGTAGGAGGTTATGTTTTCACCCCTTTCTGTCTGTTTGTGTACAGGATATCTCAAAAAGTTGTGGACGGATTCGGATGAAACTAGGTGGACAGGTTAGGTGTGTGGCAGGGACAAGTTGTTTATCTTTTGGTGAAGATCCGAATCTGTATCTGGATACGAGAATTATTTAATTGTCAAAGTGATTCTTCACCATTGAGAGATAGGGCCAAAAACGATATTTCGCAGGATATTTCAAAAATTTGTTGGGCCCGATATGTTCTCCTCGATCAGGCATTCCATGGAGATACGTGCTCTACCGAGTGCCCCTCTAGTTTTGTCTGTTTCTGGTGTATGTTCCCCCTCAATCCCCTACCTCACCTCAAATGGCTGTGCAGCTGATACCGCACATGAAAAGGCTGAATGCCTAAACTCGGTGTTTGCATCAAAATCTTGTGTCCCAAACGCATCGCTTTCTGTACCTACCTTACCCAGTCACACCCAGCTGTTCCTGGAGTCTGTCCTTTTCTCCTGACAAGGTTGAGAGTTTGCTGTGAAACCTCGACTCAGATTCTGCAACCGGTCCAGACGGCATCAGCCCACGTGTCCTAAAAAACCGTGACTCTGTGCACTGCTCACCCTCTCCTTGTCTATTCACCTCTCATTTGCTCAAGGTCATCTGCCACCTGCTTGGAAATCAGCAAACATCACTGCCCTGCACAAAAAGGTGCAAAAACAGATCCCTGCAACTACAGACCAACCAGCCTCTCCCAATCATCAGAAGGTCATGGAATCCAACATCGCTTCAGACATTAAATCCTTCTCTCTCCAATGGCTGATTTCCGATCATCAATGTTTTCAGACAGGTCACTCAACCTGGATATGCTGCTCTGCTCTCCCAACAAGGGATGGAGGTCCTCAATGCCAGACATGAAATCCAAGCCATATCCCTGACATATCACGTGCTTTCGACACAGTCTGGACCCTGCCCTGCTCACCAAACTCTCTTCCTATGTATCCAAGCCACCTCCATTCATGGCTCGCAGATTCCTCTCCTGTCGCAGCAAGTGTGCCCTAAATGGAGTTTTTCATCCCCTCTTCCTGTCCAGGCTGGAGTTCAAGGAAGCGTCTCTGGGCCTGTTCTTTTTCTGGTTTCATCAATGATCTCTCCGACTCTCTGGAAATCCCTCTTCTCTCTTTGCTGATGACTCCCCTCTGCCGTACCATCTGTCATCCTCAGACCGGTAAGCAGCAGCTTCTTCACTCTCTGCAGTCTGGATAAAATCACAAACTGGTCCAACACATGGAACATGTCTTTCAATCTGGACAAATTCACACTCTCACTTGTTTCTCGAAAGGACCGTCTGGATCCCCCCCCCCACCATCTCTTTCTCAACAATGCTCTTGAAGAAGTCTTTCATTCAAGCTTCTGGGTCTCACTATCTGCCATGATCTTCCTGGGAAAGTCACATTTCCAAACTGGCAAAAATGCCAGTCGCCGACTGGCATCCTCCATCGGCAAAGTCTTTTCCTCGCCACCTGAGCTCCTGACCACATACAAAGCTTTCATCCGCAGTCTGATTGAGATTTTCTCTCCCTCTGTGCTGTGCTCCTACCTCTCACCTTTCTCGGCTTCACCTGTGAAAACCAGGCATTTCGGATCACTCGTATCTCCCGCGATCAGGCTGAGTCTTTGGGTCCCTCACTCTCTCACCACAGACAGGTGGTGGTCTTTCTCTATTCTACCGTCTCCTTTCTGGTCGCGCCCCCCATCCTCTGTGATATGTCCCCCCTCCCTATATATCTAGTGGGTGCTCAAGTCCGCCAGCAACCCCTTCTGGTAAAACTACCAAAATCAAGAATCACTGCTCACTTTCATTCCTCTTTTTCCCGCCTTTGAACAAACTCCCACATCTCTCACAATCCCACTCTTCCCTCCAGGTCTGATGAACCACGGCTGTTCACCACCATCTCTTATCTTCCCTCATCCAACCACGAATCTTTTCCTACCCCAAATCTCATCCACCCAAACCACCTCCTTCAATTCTCTGCTTTCCTTCTCGAAAGTTCCCTGTGCTGTAAAGCTGAAGCCTCGTAATGTCCATCAGCTGTCTTACGCGTCGTGATCCGCGCCCCATCCTCTCCCTTCCACAGATCTCCTGATCCCTGTTCGCTGTTCCCCACTGTGTTGCCTGCATTGTGCCTCTCCCTCAATCCCGACCCTCTTTGCTCCTGCCGGCCTCCTGTTGGTGCGTGTTGTGTGGTGAGCTCTCATAGAGCCTCGACAATTAATACGTAAACACAAATAACACATGGTAAGGAACTACAAATGCCTGAACTGGAATGTAACTTAATCCAAATCGCATGCACAAGGGAGACCGTCATAATTGTGAATTTCTACAACCCGTGCCAACCCCTGATGTATACAACACTCCAGGAAATCCTAAACAAGTGCGATGGAGTGATCCTCTGGTGCGGTGACTTCGACAATCACAACATCCTATGGGGCTCCAAACTTACCAACAGAAATGGTGAGTGCATCGAAAACATCATCGATTAATTTGACCTGATGTTGTTAAATGACGGAAATGGAACCTTTGTCAATCCATCCTCAGGGAAGTCTTCTCCTCTTGACCTCACTTCTGTCTCCTCATCTGCAGCAGGAAGATGTGAATGGTGGGTCCATTCTGACAGTTTGGGTAGTGACTACCTACCGGTGATCTCCAACCACAAATTGGAAAGCGACCCAGATGATTTGGACAGACCCCCCTCATGGAACCTTTCCAAGGCCAACTGGGACTGCTTTTCTCGCGTGCTGCTCTGAGCAAGTGAGGGATGAGCTTGCTTACGAGAACATCAACACCTTTAATAGCAATTTAGTCAAAACTGCACACACCATCGCCCAATATTCAATCCCAATCTGCAAAAGTTCAGCTGGTCAGAAAATCAAAGCTTCCTGGTGGAATGATGAATGCAAACAGGCTATCCGGACGAGGAGGGCTGCTCTGAAAAGAGTCAGAAAATCCCTGTTGATTCAAGACACCGTTGAGTTAAAAAGGAGAAGAGCCCAAGCCCACTGAGTAATCAAACGAGCTAAGACTACTTCTTTGGTCTTCTACCTGGAAAAGAACACCCTGTTCTACAAGTACCAGAGCAGGTTCAGAAAGCGACGCTACACCATTGACCACAGTGCCTCACTGGCCAATGACCTCAGGAAATCTTTAGATACTCACTAATCACTGTTTGGAGTATTCCTCGATATCCACAAGGCGTACGACTCAGTCTGGAAAGAAGGCCTTCTGTACAAGGTATATCGACTAGGTATCAGGGGCAGAATCTTCTGGTGGATCTGGGACTTTCTGTCCAACAGATTCTTCCAAGTGGGAGTGGGCCAAGCGCTGTCTACTATATTTCTCGTGGATAATGGTATTCCTCGGGGTAGCTGTTTAAGCCCCTACCCTATTCTAAACCGTGACTAACGATGCAGCCTCTCCCTCAGGGCCCCATAGTAGAATATCTCTGTTTGTAGATGATATTGCCGTGTGGACTCGGAGCAAAAACCCATACTTTTCGGCGCAAAAAACTCCAGGCTAATGTCTGTCGGATTGAGCAGTGGCCTCAAAAATGGGGACTTACTATTTCTGGATCCAAGTCCAAGTTCATCATTTTCAACCAGTAAGGGAAGGCCACGGATGTACTGATAACAGTCAATAGTACGTCCGTCAATGCCTCCTCGGACGTTTCCATTTTCGGAGTTACCTTTCAACAGGGGCCTAACCTGGAACCTCCATATCAAAAAACTTTCAGCCAATGTGCAAAAGGCCTCAACCTTTTACGTAGCCTATCCAGTACAACTTGGTGAGCACATCAGGAAAGCCTCCTTCTCGTGTATAAAGCCCCCTTATCTGCTCTCAATTTGACTATAGCAGTCAAGCCTTTTGGGGATATGTCCAAAACCAACTGTAAAAATCTGGAAATCATCCAATCCAAGGTACTCCGTGTGTGTTTGGGCACCCCGGCTTGTGCCTTCCTTGTAGAAGCCGGCGAGATGCCCTTGTCTCTTCGGTGGGAAGCATCCAATCTGAAGTATTGTGCAAAGAGCATTTGGTCTAGGGACAACCATCCAGGCAAAGCTTTGTTCTCAGACTGTTGGGAGTTCCAAGTTCTTGTTGGAATCTCCCTCCCACCTCCCTTTGGACTCACGTGCATGAGGGCAGCAAAATAATTGGGTTTGGATTATTTACCTGCAAATCCTTCAAACAAAGTGGCAATGTGGGCCCCCCTGGACCCTAGAATCCCCTCGTATACATTTGGATCTCTGGGGTAAAACTGATTGGGGCGACCCGGTTGTAACACGTAACCAGGCCATGGATATATCAACACAGTTTGGAGTCAATCCTGACACGTCCACACAGACGTCTCTGAAGACCCTGTACGAGCGAGAACAACGGCTGCTTTCTGCATTCCAGACGTCAAGGTGATCAAGTCCGTTCGGCATTCCGATCATCTTTCGGTGTTTTCGGCTGAACTATTTGCCATCGTTTTGGCCCTCGACTGGACAATTGACTTCGACCCCCTCAGTGCAGTTGTACTGTACGGTCTGAAGGCGTTGGAGTCCCTACAGTCTGGAGGTCGGTACGACCCGGTTATTGAGGTTCCTCACCTCATTAACACAGCTAATTGGAGGGGCACGGTCGTCGACCTGCGTCGGATCCCTGCCCACGTGGGCATTGCAGAGGCAAAGAGGTCTATGGCCAGGCAGCCAAGCATGCACTCGGCTCAGATTTTGTCACCCTAATCCCTCCTGGGTGCGTCGGAAGTCTCTCATACAATCAGGAGTCATGTTTAATGAAACCAAACAATGGCTCCAACAAGGGGGCATGGTGTCAATACAAACAATGCCTCCACCAAGGGGGCATGGTACTATACAAACAATGCTCCACAAGGGGGCATGGTGCTATAAACAATGCTCACCAAGGGGGCATGGTACTATACAAACAATGCTCCACCAAGAGGGCATGGTACTATACAAACAATGACTCCACCAAGGGGGCATGGTACTATACAAACAATGATTCCAACAAGGGGGATGGTACTAATAAACAATGATCCACCAAGGGGGCATGGTACATTACAAAAATGACTCCAAAGAGGGCATGGTACATACAAACAATGCTCCACCAAGAGGACATGGTACTATCAAACAATGCCTCCCACCAAGAGGACATGGTACTACACAAACAATGACTCCACCAAGGGGGCATGGTACTATACAAACAATGCCTCCACCAAGAGGACATGGTGCTATACAAACAATGACTCCACCAAGAGGACATGGTACTGTACAAACAATGCCTCCATCAAGAGGGCATGGTACTATACAAACAATGCCTCCACCAAGAGGGCATGGTACTATAAAAACAATGACTCTAGTCATGGTACTATACAAACAATGACTCCACCAAGGGGGCATGCTGCTATACAAACAATGACTACACCAAGAG
>CM068962.1:4447161-4461240 GCA_035128595.1 Eptatretus atami
ATTAATTAAAAATGAAAAGCTGAAATGTGCATCAAGTATTCAACCCCCTGAGTCAATACATGGTAGAAGCTCCTTTGGCAGCGATTACAGCTTTGCATCTTCTTGGGGACGTCTGTATCAGCTTTCCTCATCTGGATTTGGGGAGTTTCTCCCATTCTTCTTTGCAGATTTGCTCTCGCTCTGTCAAGTTGGATGTGGAACGTCGGTGAACATCAATCCTGAAGTCTTTCCACAGATTTAATTATCAATGGGATTCAAGTCTGGGCTTTGGCTGGGCCACTCAAGGACTTTCATGTTCTTGTTCTGAAACCATTCCAGTGTTACTTTGGCTGTATGCTTGGGGTCATTTCCCTGTTGAAACGTGAATCCTCACCACAGCCAAAGGTTTTTTGCACTCTGAAGCAGGTTCTCCTCAAGGATTTGCCTGCATTTGGCTGCATTAGTTGTTCCCCCTATCCTTACAAGTCTCCCAGTCCCCACTGCTGAAAAGCATTCCCGTGGCATGCTGCCACCATCATGCTTCATGGTAGGAATGGTGTGAGATGGGTGATGAGCTGTGCTCGGTTTCTGCCACACGTAGCACTTTGCATTCAGGCGAAAGAGTTCAATTTTCATCTCATCAGACCGCAGAATGTTTTGCGTGATGCTCTCCGAGCCTTTCACGTACCTTTTTGCAAACTCCAGGCATGCTGTTAATGTGCCTTTTTTTCCAGGAGTGGCTTCCGACTGGCCACTCTATCATAAAGCCTAGATTTAAGAAGTGCTACAGAGACTGTTGTCCTTTCAGCAGGTTCTCCAATCTCAGCCAAGAAATTCTGTAGTTCTGTCAGAGCGATCATCATCCTGAAATGGCCTACATGTCTTGAATAAGAATGCTCCAGGCAGTTTAACCAACACTTTCTCTTTATTAAAAACACTCCAAGTGAGGAAAAAAAACCATGCCTTTTCCAGATGCAACCACACGTCCCACCAGACAGGGCCATGCCGAACTTCACGTGCTTACAGCGGAGATAATGCGACACATGAGCAGAGCATAGATATGCATAAGCAAAATATGTATTTGCTCGAAGCAAAACATGGGCATGAATATAACTTTTACATTCAAACTTGGTTACATCACACACGTGGCCTGATTTTTATATGTAAACCACCACAGCAATTAATTGAACAAATAATTACGTGAACACGAGAACCAGGGGAGCCACCTTGGCTCGAAACATTGTCACATTGTTGTTGAACAATATCATAAATGTTGAAAACCTGTCAAAAATTAAATAAACCGACTGCATAGTACATCATATACAGACACTAATATCATGGACCAGACTCTGGCAAACGGATAGGGACACAATGAAAAATACCATGAGAGTATAAAATTCACAATCAACAGAACAATGAAGGAATTCACTCTTCCCATTCTGGTATCAGCAGTACAACCTCAGCAGGTAGATATGGAGCTTGCCGTCCTTCGTGGTGTAGATTCACACTTTTTGAACCCGACCGTCTGTACTGGGCAATGTCTCAATCAAACATCCATAGGGACAGTCGTTCCTTTGCACATCCACATTCAGCAGAACGATGTCACAGACACAAAGGTTTCATTTCTTCGATTTCATTGCATACGGGGCTGTAGGGTCGGACGATATTCTTTGCGCTATCGTGACCAGAAGGTATTCGCCAAATGCTGCACACTTAGCCACTTATAGCCGAAGATGTCTGCAGGATGACCAAAATCGCCTGGTGGTGGATGACCAGGAAGAGATGTCTTGAACTTGCACTTCGAGAAACACGTGAAACATTGTCTACTTAATAAACGTTAATGCTTGGTCGCTAATACAGCTATGGAACGAAAATCCGGATCGTTAACCAACTCTGCAGCAGGTAAAGTGGGTTTAACAGGTAGTTTCGAATCCCAGAGAAATCTTGGCCCAGACAGCCATGATGACTCCATCAAGTCATAGGCTTTTATGAGCAAGTGACCAGGTCTGCCGGGTTAATGTTGGTTGCCACCTAGTTCCATTGAGAAGGTGATGTACTTTTATTGATCCTTTGAACACAGTTGGCCACAAACACCGAGAACTGCCCAGATTCATTGGTTATATGTCCGAGCACCACAAGACTGTCCGTGTCGAAAGTGACCGAGTCGAGTTCTCTATCAAGCTCGTCAGTGAAAACGTTGACCAATTCGACAGCCAGAACAGCGGCACAGAGTTCTAAATGCGGAATACTTGGCTGCAAGTTTTGTTGCAGGAAAAGCAAGGCTGGCACCACCACAAAGACTTCACCGTTGCTGTTGACAAAATAACTGCAAAACACCAACTGCATCAGTTGATGCGTCTGAGAAAACATGCAAATCACGCCATGAGTTTTCAGACATTGGATTAGGACAATAAGCATGCGGAACGCTCAAGGTGGTGCGTGCGGTGAGAGAGAGAGGCACACCAGTTGTCCCCATGGTTTTTTGAAATGTTCGGGGAGTGGTTCATCCCATCCAAGTGCAGCTCCGGCATTGCCGGGTAAGGTCATCTGACGCAGCAACATCTTTCCAGTAATAACCACAGGTGCTGAGAAACCGAAGGGGTTGTAAACGCTGTTGACTGGAGAAAGAACTCACCCTTTGTGAAGGCCTTGTCCATGTTGGGAACAATGAAGATGATGGTATCTGTTTCCAAATCTCATGACACTCCAAGTGACCGTTGAACAGGTAGCAGGTCAGCACCAAGGTCAAGGTGACGTAAATCCTTAGCATGTTCACTGTTTGGAAAGTGAGCCATCACTTCCATGCTGTTGGAAGCGATTTTGTGCAGATATAGATTCGCAGGAGACAACATCGCCTTGGTACGAGTCAGAAGGTCTATAGCTTCAACAGGGAAGTGATGATTGAAGTTCATCATCGAGATAGAAGTTCTTTTCCACGCAACGTCTTGCGTCGCATCCGTATTTTTTCTTCACCATTCGACGCAGTTTTCACGGAGTCCATAGGCATTAATGGTGGGACTGGGACTGTTCGCAAACGTGCACCTTCATGTGAAATTCGGAGATGTCTGCTTTGGGGTCATTGTTCTTAACCAAATAAATTGCAGAAAGTCTTGGTGATCCTCACACACATAGAAACAATGGATCATTTGCTCTACGTTGGCCATGATTGTGATGGGTTCCTGTCTGAAGCGTGCTAATACCTCGAGAAGACTACTGACGAGGTCTCAAACAGGAAATCGTGCCTCATTTAGCGATACATCACGGAAGGTGGCACTGCCATCGAACACCACACGAACATAGTCAGGTTTGGGATGGAATACAGCAAAACGAGGAAGATACCATTGCGGTGGTTTTGCCTTTGTTCCTGGTTCAAGAGGCTCAGCTAGAAGTTCCTGGTTTCTTATCTCGAAGCTTGCAAAGGGACAAAGTGGTTGATTGCAAGGGGTCGATTGTCTGGAAATTTCATATCGTCTCTGAAGGGTAACGGAGCCACCCAATTGCCATCGTCATGCCTGATGATTCCGTCTTCCATGATCACCAGAAAACAGTTGTCATCTATGCAGTGACCCGGCTTGTCATCACTTGTTTGCTGAAAGACGTCACTGCCAACCCCATCGTTGTAGGCTCTGTGATCGCAGGATCTCCTGAAGAGTTGACCTGAAGGTACGTGATGATGTGGCAGGATGATATCCTTTATGGTGACACAATTAGGGCATGGCGAGCAGTCTGACGGTCTTCCATTGTCGAGAATCTGAGTACAATAGGCCTCCACTCGCTCAGGGCTCTGGACACCGTCCAGACATAAATCACCAATTATATTATCACCCATCCAAGGTCCATACGCTGTACCCACGGAGCATTAGGTGGTCCATTCTGAGATTCCCTGATCTGAAGCAGCTGAGGAGCATCTCGTCAAATCAACAGCAAGATGGTCGCTTCTGGGGCAGGTTCGGGAAACATTTCAGTGAGGGGGCGTATATGTGAGTGGAGCCTTGCGACCTTCGGTGTTGGAATCTCAGAGGAATTACAAGGAATAGCATTACACTCAGTTAGCTCCAGGAGCAGCAGGTGGACAATTCCATCGAAAGATTTGATGACTAGATTTCTGACACGCCTACCACTGGCTGCCATAGTTCCAGAGCAGGTTTTGAGTTCATAGGAGACGAGATTATTTGGCACGTTCAAGTAATGAAGTAGTTAAAGAGTTCGCTGTTGCCCAGAGACCGATTTGACTGGTCATCCAACACAACATAAGTTTTCAGGATTACCAGCGATGAATACTTTCACAAGACAGATTTTGGAATAGGACCTTCATCTGGATCCACGACGACCACAATTGTCCATACACCAGTTAATCACTGAGTGTTGCTCCTCGCCATGCTTTCGAAGCTCATCTGACACACTCACAAGGTTTGAAGAGTCCCTGGTAAATTGCCTCCCTGCCGATCGGTCGAGGGTAGCATAACTGGCATCATGAAGTGCTGGGCAATGAGAGGTGCTGTCGCACTGAGAACAATGCAATTTTACTTGATACTTCTTGGCTGAATGGATAGTCGACAGAGCACATCTGGTAAATATTTTTCATTGGTTAAGAAGGATGAGTATGGATGACAATGTCTTTGCTTTGAATGTTCTGCAATGTGCAAGAGGATGTTTGGTTCTACGAATAGAGCAGAATTGTTGCGGATCTTCTATTCAATGATGATTTTACTGATTTTCAGAAGGCGACGTGACTGCTGCAGCCGGTTGCTTGACAACCTTTTGCAGCAATTCACCCTTGACCTTGGTCTTCTACTCTTCTTACTTTGACCCTTGGACGAGTGTCACTCATGAAGGCAGACATTCTCTTCTTCTTAGTGAGTGGAGCTTTCACTTTAGTAGCCAAAGTACGTGATCCATCAACATATCCCGATGAAACCATCAGACTGAGGTCATTTTGAATCTTTGCATTGCATCGAAAATGGCGGAAAGGTGGCATTGTGGGTTTCTTTATAGTTGAAGGACTGCATCCTCGAACGATCCACAAGGTGAGGTGGAAGCCTCGCTACGATTGGTTTGAGGAACAGAGATGTGTCTAAAGCTGCAAATCTGGCAAGAGAACTCTCGTTTTTGGCGGCCTCTATTTCCTCGATGGTGTCGCTAAACTTCTGAAAAATTTTGCGGTGATGAGGAGAAAGTTGAGGCAAAAGTTCCAGCTTCTTTAGCAATGATTGTGTCATGCTTCATCGCTGCCGAATCTTTCTTGAATGGGATTGCAGACCTGCTCCAAACCGACATCGGCGTTAGAAATGTAGACTCGGTGAAGACACTCCACGAATGCTTTGGATTCTGAACCATCAGACATATGTTGAACCATGAGGTTAAGCTTTTCATCGAATGCTAGCGGTACTCCTCTGATCATGTTCTGGAAGGCCACGCTCCATGTCCTGAATTTCTCAGGCTCATCATCAAACACAGAAATCCGATTTGAAATGAAGTCTTGACAAGACAGATAGTTTACACAGTCCTGCATGGTGGGCATCACTGTTGGCATGATTGATGGCTTGACTTCTCGACCCAATAGTGAATGGCTAGACACTGACAATGTTGTTGCCGGATGTGTGTTGCTCGTCCTCAACATATGCGGCTACCGCATGGGTGTACATTGAATTTGGTGAGAAATAACCAAATTGGTTATCGGTTGTAATCCCACTGGACGGCGATGTAAGGTCAGTATATACAGTGGGATAGCGAGTAGGTGGCAACCGGAGCTGGGTTTGACCCACGTCAACACAGTGGGGTTCGAATTGCAACTAACACACAGCCTTGAGAAGGATAACGACACGAAGGTTGTGTGTAAGGCATTAGTTGATGTCTGGTGAGTTGCGTACGGCAGACCAGGAGCTGAGAGCTGGCATCACATTACACTGAGCAGACAGAACTTGCCTGATGGACACGTTTGATGTCCAAGTTCTCCATGGATGCTGGTGCTGCAGCATTGATGGCTGGTGAAAGGGGAAATGACACTGGTTTGAGCGACATAGCTGGGTCAGTACGTACCCGGGTATCTGGTGGAATACCTTCAGTATCATCTTCAGATAATATGGATGGAGGCAAAGATGTGGCATTCCTGGACAACAGCATTCCCACCTTCTCCACACGTGTAGGTAATCCAGTTGCTGAAATGTTGCCAAATCCACCCCAACACAGAGCGTCAGACCGCTTCCAAACGGACCTGAGCCTCTTCCTACCGCTTAATCTGTTCCAGATGCATCTGTTGCTGTGTAGCTTTCAATCATTGCTGCATCTGTTGCTGCGTAGCTTTCAATCATTGCTGCATCTGTTGCTGCTCGAGATCACTCGGTTGCTGTGCACCCATCAATTGTTGCTGCGTCTGTTGCTCTTCGAGTAGCAATCAAGCTTTGTCCGATTTACATCCCATAACAGCTCTGATAGAGGTCTCGGCTGTCTCTGCTTTAGCCTTGACCAAGAGCGAAGAACTGCAAGAATTTTACGAAACCCGGGAGCCAGCGACAGACCGCGTGTGAAGCGAGCTCGACTTGGTGGCTCTTCTTCTTCCCGGTGATGAGATGAGTGTGAGGTCAGGTTTTTACTATCCTGGAATGGCCTACATGCCCCGATTCTTGAATAGGAATGCTCCAGGCAGTTTAACCAACACTTGCAGAGGTTTAAATTAATTTCTTTATTGAAAACACCCCAAGTGCGATGGTAAAAACCGTGCCTTTTCCAGATACAAGTACACGTCCCACCTGACAGGGCCGCGCCGGTCTCCCCGCTTGCAGCGGAGACGATGCGACACATGGGCGGAGCATGAATATGCGTTTTACATTCAAACTTGGTTACATCACAGTCATTTAATTAGGTTCTTGGTTACCTCCCTGACCAAGGTCTCTCTTGTCCTGTTGCTCAGTTTGGTCGGATGGCCATCTCTAGGAAGAGTCTGGGTAGTTCCATCTTTTTTCAATTTCCTAATGATGGAGCTCACTGTGCTCTTGGGAACTTTCAACACTCTATAAATTGTTTTATACCCTTCCCCAGATCTGTGCCTCCTCACAATTCTATCTCGGAGCTCTACGGATAGTTCCTTGGAGTTCACGGTCGAGTTTCTGCTCTGACATGCACTGTCAACTGTGGGACCTTATATAGAAAGGTGTGTTTCTCTTTCTAAATCATGTAAAATCAATTGAATTGACCACAGGTGGACCCCAATCAAGGTGTAGAGACATCTCAAGGATAATCAAAGGAAATCGGACACACCTGAGCAAAATTTGGAGCGGCATAGCAAAGGGGTTGAATACTTACTGATGCAAGACATTTCAGATTTTCATTTTTAATTGTTTTGTAAAAGTTTGGAAAAAAAAAATTCCACTTTGTCATTATGGGGTAGTTTGTGGAGATCAATGACAAAATTTTTAATTTCATCCACTTTAAATTCAAGCTGTAACACAACAAAATGGGAAGAAGTCAAGAGGTGTGAATACTTTCTGAAGGCACTGTATATATTGTCAGAGATTATATCCCTGTGTGTCATATGAGGCGACCAGGGTTGCGTCAGGAAGGGCATCCAGCGTAAAAACCTATGCCAAATCATTATGGCCGGACACAAAACGAATTTCCATACCGGATCGGTCGAGGCCCGGGTTACCAACGACTGCCACCGGTACCGTTGGTCAGCAGGGTACCTGTGGAAATTGTGCTACTGCTGGGCGAAGGAGGAGAAGGAGACGGGGAAGGCGAGTCCGGAGGCAGTGGGAGAGGGGGAAGGGTAGAAGTGTGGAGGTGAGAGTTGGAACTCTGAATGTGGGGACTATGACTGGCAAAGGGCGAGAGTTGGCTGATATGATGGAGAGAAGAAAGGTGGACATACTGTGTGTACAAGAGACCAAGTGGATGGGGAGTAAGGCTAGGAGCATTGGAGGTGGTTTCAAACTGTTCTACCATGGTGTGGATGGGAGGAGAAATGGTGTCGGGGTAATCCTGAAGGAAGATTATGTCAAGAGGGTATTGGAGGTGAGGAGAGTGTTGGACGCGAGTGATGAGTGTGAAGTTGGAAATTGAAGGGGTGATGATGAATGTCATCAGTGCATATGCCCCACATATGGGGTGTGAGATGGAGTATAAAGAATTTCTGGAGTGAGTTAGATGAAGTGGTGGAGAGTGTATCCAAGGATGAAAGAGTGGTGATTGGAGCAGATTTCAATGGGCATGTTGGGGAAGGGAATAAAGAGGATGAGGAGGTGAGGGGTAGGTACGGTCTCAACGAAGAGAATGTGGAAGGGCAAATGGTGGTAGAGTTTGCAAAAAGAATGGAAATGGCAGTGGTAAATACGTATTTCAAGAAGAAGAAGGAACACAGGGTGACGTACAAGAGTGGAGGAAAGTGCACACAGGTGGATTACATCTTAAGCAGGAGATGCAACCTGAAAGAGATTAGAGACTGTAAGGTGTGGCAGGGGAGAGTGTAGCTCGACAGCATCGATTGGTGGTCTGTAGGATGATTTTGGAGGTGAGGTTGAGGAAGAGAGTGAGGGCTGAATTAAGGACCAGATGGTGGAAGCTGAAGGAGGAAGACTTGCGTGGAATTTAGGGAGGAGGCGAGACAGGTGTTGGATGGTGGTAAAGATGGGTGGGATGATTGGGCAACTACAGCAGAAGTGGTGAGGGAGATAGCTAGGAAGGTACTTGTGTGACATCTGGACAGAGGAAGGAAGATAAGGAGACTTGGTGGTGGAACGAGGAAGTACAGGAAAGTATAAGGAAGAAGGGGTTGGCGAAAAGAAGTGGGATAGTCAGAGAGATGAAGAAAGTAGGCAGGAGTACAAGGAGTGGCGGGAAAGGCAAAAAGAGAGGTGGCAAAGGCTAAGGAAAGGCATATGCGAGCTGTATGAGAAGTTGGATACAAGGAAGGGGAAAAGGATTTATACTGATTGGCAAGACAGAGGGACCGAGCTGGGAAGGATGTGCTGTAGGTTAGGGTGATAAAGGACGCAAATGGGAATGTGCTGACGAGGCGAGGAGAGTGTGTTGACAAGGTGGATGGAGTACTTTGAGGAGCTGATGAATGAAGAAATGAGAGAGAGAGAGGTTGGAAGAGTGGAGATAGTGAATCAGGAAGTGGGGTGGATCAGTAAGGATGAAGTGAGGACTGTTATGAAGAGGATGAAAAGTGGAAAGGCGGTTGGCCCAGATGTATACCAGTGGAGGCATGGAAGTGCTTAGGAGAGATGGCAGTGGGGTTTTTAACCAGATTGTTTAATAAAATCTTGGAAAGTGAGAGGATGCCGGAGGAGTGGCGATTAAGTGTACTGGTTCCGATTTTCAAGAACAAGGGTGATGTGCAGAGCTGTGGAAATTACAGAGGGATAAAGTTGTTAAGCCACACCATGAAGTTGTGGGAAAGAGTAGTGGAAGCTCGGTTGAGAGGAGAGGTGATGATTTGTGAGCAGCAATATGGGTTCATGCCAGGAAAGAGCACCACTGATGCGATGTTTGCTTTGAGAATGTTGATGGAGAAGTATAGGGAAGGCCAGAAGGAGTTACATTGTGTGTTTGTGGATTTAGAGAAAGCTTATGATAGGGTGCCAAGAGAGGAGTTGTGGTATTGTATGAGGAAGTCGGGAGTTGTAGAGAAGTATGTGAGGATGGTGCAGGATATGTATGAGGACAGTGTGACAGCGGTGAGGTGTGCGGTAGGAATGACGGACTGGTTTAAGGCAAAAGTGGGATTGCACCAAGGATCGACTCTGAGCCTTTCTGTTTGCAATGGTGATGGACAGGTTGACGGACGAGATCAGACTGGAGTCTCCATGGACTATGATGTTCGCGGATGACATCATGATCTGTAGGGAGAGTAGGGAGCAGGCTGAGGCGAGCCTCGAGAGGTGGAGGTACGCACTGGAGAAAAGGGGAATGATAGTCAGTAGGAGTAAGACGGAGTACATGTGCGTAAATGAGAGGGAGGGGGTGGTATGGTGCGGTTGCAAGGAGTTGAGGTGGATGGGTTTAAATACTTGGGATCAACTGTCCAAAGTAACGAGAGTGTGGGTAGAGAAGTGAAAAAGAGAGTGCAGGCAGGATGGAGTGGGTGGAGAAGAGTTGCAGGAGTGATTTGTGACAGAAGGGTAGCTGCAAGAGTGAAGGGGAAAGTATATAAGACGGTAGTGAGACCAGCTATGTTGTATGGTTTGGAGGCGGTGGCGCTGACAAAAAGACAGGAAGCGAGCTGGAGGTGGCAGAGTTAAAGATGCTGCGATTCTCGTTGGGAGTGACGAGGATGGACAGGATAAGGAATGAGTATATTAGAGGGACAGCGCAGGTAGGACGGTTTGGAGACAAAGTGAGAGAGGCGAGATTGAGATGGTTTGGACATGTGCACAGGAGGGAAGCGGAGTATATCGGGAGAAGGATGCTGAGGATGGAGCCGCCAGGTAGGAGGAGAAGAGGAAGGCCAAAGAAAAGGTTCATGGATGCAGTGAGGGCGGACATGCGGGTGGTTGGAGTGTCAATGGAAGATGTGGAGGATAGAGCGAAATGGAGACGGATGATCCGCTGTGCGACCCCAACGGGAGCAGACGAAAGAAGAAGAAGAAGAAGAAGAAGATATTGTCAGAGATTACCCAGCACTGCCTGGGAAGGGTGGTGGTGGGGGGGGGGGGGGGGGGGGAGGGAGGGCTGAGTGAGCTTTTCCTGGTGGTAGTTTCGGTCGTGAAAGAACAAAAAATGCACAAACGATTTTTTTTACAATATTTCAATGTTTTCAATGCTCATGTGTGAGACACTTCTACTTAGTTTTTAGCTTATCTGGAATTGAAATTCCATATAAGGTATTGTCATCATGCACTATCCGTCCGTCCGTCTCCCATTTTGACTTCTCCGGCTAAACCGCTGGGCCGATCCAGCTGAAATTTTGCAGTAACGGTCTGCTCCTGACTGGTTATGGGGATTGCAAATTAATGGGGACAGTCACGTGACTAAGTAAATCAAAATGGCCGACTTAGTAAATTTCTTCAAAAATCTTCTTCTCCAGACCCACCAGTCAGAATGCTACCAAATTTGGGTTACAACATTCGGCCAGGGCCTAGATAAGCTGCAGGTTCAGTGGTCCTATTCCCCCCCCCCGCAGCTCCTCGTTAGGATGTGGCTCCTCGTTGTATCCATGACCTGACCCTCGTACCCCAGCACGTTTGCAAAATTTGATGAAGATTGGCCCAGCCATTTTTTAATATGATTTTTCAGAGCTAACAAACAATCATACAGAGGGGGTGGAGGGATTTGTGTGGGGGAATATATTTTTTTTTGGGGGGGGAGAGGGGTAGCTTAAAACCTTGCCTGGATTTTGACGTTTCTACACCTAAAATTTGCAGTCGCTAGGTGCTACGGTTCAAAAGAATAACCTACAAACCCACAACACATTGCTCACATGTACATTTTATTTGTAAAGAACATAAATGATGTTAGATTAGTACAGAATGTATTTTAAAGATGTAAATGTTCAAAATGTCCACCACCAGCTTCAACGCACTCTTGAGAATACCGTACTACAGACCGGCACAAACGTGTGCACATGATGCTGGTGAAATAGCAGTGCAAGCTAATTCAATCTCATCCTTTAACTCTGTCAGGGTTGTTCGCTTTCTAGTGCACACGGTGTCGGTCAGAGTACCCCACAAATAAAAGTTTAAGGGTGTAGATCAGAAGAACAGGAAGGTACTCCACACCTTCTCTTCGTTATACCCATCTTCCAGGTACATGAGTATCAAGTCAACCTCTCACAACGTGGTGGTGCTCCATCTTGTTGGAAATAAAACTCTTCCTCGGTGTACATCTCAAAAGCATCTCATCAATGCAAGGCAGAATGTTTTCCTGAAGCATCTTTAAGTAGGAAAGATCAGTGACAGTCTTCTCAAAGAAAAAGAAAAAAAAAAAAACAAGGTCCGACCAGTCCTTTGGGAGACACCCCGCAACACGCAGTTTACCCCCGGAAGATTTAACACCTTTACTTCAATCAATTGTGGATTAACAGAGGACCGGGAAACATTTGTGCCGATTGACATCACCATCGAGTTTGAAAGTCGCTTCATCCATCGAGTCAGGAAAGGATTCATTGTCATCATGCATCCATTTTAAAAATAAAAAAAATAAATAAAAAGTCACAAAATTCAACCCTACGATCTGCATCGTCTTCATTGAAGGCCTGCACAGAGTCTCGGTATGTGCGGCTTCGACTTGTCGGCTTCAAAATCTGGTGTACACTGGTTTTGGGAATACCGGTCTTACGGGAACACTGCGTTAACGACTTTTCTGGCAAGCACATCAAAAGTTGCAACACAGTAGCAGCACTTGCTTCATCACTTCATCCTTAGTTCATCATCAGTTCAGTTTCGTTCATCAGTCTGCCGGAGTGGCCCATGTACACATCTCAGTATGTGCACATCTCAGGGGCAGATCCGGAGGGGTGGGGGTAAACCCGGCACAAGCCGGGCATTCTGTATTACAGAAAAAGGTAAGAAATAGTTAAACTGTTACAATTTGCCTGGTGTTGGCTTAATGGTTAGGGTGATGGGCTTGGGGTTCTTGGATCCTGAGTTCAAATCCTGCTCAGCTGTTGAATTAATACCAGGTGGGGTTGACTCAGCCCGTCCTCCTTCCGAGGTCGGCAAAATGAGTGCCAGCATGCTGGTATCCTGTGTCGAAGTGGCGACCCGTCCAGGATTGTGCCAATAGCAAGAGAGGGACTCTTAAGCGATCACAACGTCTGACACAGAGTATAGTCCAATGGATGGATGGATGTTACAATTTGATTTTGTGACTCCACTAACTGGTAGAGCCTTGTCAGTGTGTTGAAATTTAGGAATCTTGTATATTATTTCCGAGTTTGTGGTTTCGTGTCGCGCTATCTTCGACTTTGTTCTGCGCTCGAGAACGGATATTCGGCTTACATTATCTCAAAGACCATATGAGGTGCATGGTACAAAAAAAAAGTAAATAAAATGGTTCTGAAACAGTGAAATCGTATTCCACTTACTGCATTAAAGTAAAATTACTACTGATACTCTGCATCAGTTCCTTTCTCAAACACACCCCACCCCAACATGTCCGCAGAGCGAGCGTTTATGCTAGTGATGATTAAGATTATAGTCATGCTGTTGGTAATATTATCTTTTGCTGGTTTGGTCTTTTTATGCATCATCATTATGAAGCATCCATTGAAGAAAGAGAGCAGACCGTGTGTTGTAATGTAATTTAACCATTGCTTGTACAAAACAAGAGAACACGAATTCTTATCCGAGCCTGTGAACGTTCAATTATTAATTTTTTTTTTAGCAACTGAATCAAAATCTGTAAATGAATGGTAAACATTCTGAAATGATAAACAATTAAATAACCTCGCTCTGCACGGTAAAATTATATTTTCAATACAATGTAAATTTTGCAACCCCCCCCCCCCCCTCCCCACACCAACCTAAAATCCTGGATCTACCCGTGCATCTTTCACTGTGCCATCTGCTTCAAACTTATTACTTAACCTTCAAATGGTTGTACGTGTTGGAGACTCGGTTTCAATTTCATGTCGCCAACGTCTTGCCACCTCTAACGGTCTCCATTTTCCAATAACACTTCAAAATCCACTTACGTCAGAATGTCAGATGCAATTCCGCAATTTTGAATTCACACCCACAATGCAATGCGTGAATTTACATGATAACACCAACACCGTATTATTGGCATTATCACACTTCTATCCACATTTCTAAACGTCTCGTCAACATTCAAAGTGTGCGCATGTACATTTTTTGGAACACCTTGTATACCATGTACATCTCTGGGTATTCAGACCACAGACGGGTAAAGGTCCTCTTCCACACCGTGTGCCACCTTCTGCACAACTGCCTTTGCTGCTGTTTTGTCGTTCATTTCTCAGTTTGATTAATCGTGTTCCACTCAGCAACTGGTGTGAGTACCCGGAACAAGTCTCGGACAATATAGCGAGTCGAGCTCACTTTATCCTGAACGATGCAGTGCAGGTCCCATTTTAAAGTGGTTTGACATTTGAGCGTTGGTCAATGTGCAGCCTCCTGCTTACCAAGTTCAGCAAACGAT
>CM068962.1:4461265-4482262 GCA_035128595.1 Eptatretus atami
AAGCAAATGAAGGTGCACATCGATCCAGTGGAAAACCTTGCCTTGAGAAGGAGCGCTTGTTGACAGAGTAATTGAGCCCGTATTTGCCCGCAAAGCCTACTCCACATGGTACAGAAAAGAAGAAAGCGACACGGTGGCTGGAGATGGAGGAAAAAAAGCAAGAGGTGAAAGAGGAAGCGCAGGAGCGAAGCAACTATTTTGCATCCCGCTTCCTGCACAGTTCAATCTTCGAGAAATGCAAACGCCGGAACATGTTGTTCGCTGGGGAGAGGATGATTGTAAGATTGATACACATCAGTGGATAGAGCTGCAGTCATAACTGAGGAAATCGCACTAAGCCGGTGCATAAAGGAGCTACTGCTGAGGAGGCCAGAACAGGATCCAAGCTTATGGGCCGGAGCCGTTGGCTGTTTCATGCCGTATGGTGGAGCTGACAAGACTGCCAACACAATGAAAGAGGAACAAAGAGGGCATAGGAAGTTGCAGCCAGATTTAAAGAGGTCAAGTAAGCAGCAGAATTAATGCTCAGGACATTAGCCAGCAAGGCTGAGGAGCCCGAGAGTTACCGTGCTTTCAATATAACATCATTCCTATCAACCAACACCTCACCCCCAGTATTAGAGAATCGTGTAGAACCTAGAGGCATTATCTGGCAGTGTGGTTGAATCAGCATCTCTCTGGAAGAATTTCCTTCTTTAAGATTATAAACTGATTGGTGGAAAGCAGCAACAGCACAAGTGATGATAATTGGCGATAGTCACTTCCAGCCAAAAGAGGTTAAATTACCTGACCGCTGGAGTCGGTTGTTGACGCACCAGTCGGGATCAAGTGGATACTGCAGATTTGGCATTGCTTGCAGACTCTGGACATAAAATGTAACGTTGTCAACAAATGAATCTAAAATTCGCCGTTAGCAAAGAAGAATGTGGAGCCATGATGATTGGATTTGTCTCAAAGCACCCGTGGGCAATCCAATTGACCCATGAAGTCACAAAAACCCAGAGGGTGATTATTCGTTCTGTTCTCCCCAAGCTGTGAAAGTATCAAGGTGGCAGACATTGTGTTCAATCATCCCAGACATGCTTCACTGTTGGCAGATGCAGTCACGTTGATGACAAGAATTGCTTCCAACCCATCAACAAGTGAATTCTCAGCTGCAAAATCCATGTACCACGAGATAAATAGGGACACAGAAGTAGCTTACAAAGAGTCGATAGTAACAAAACAATGAAAGTGGGAAATATCGATAGTAACCAAAGAAAGTGGTTCAAGTTCAACCAGAGAGGGATTGGACAAAACTGTTACAGTTTGCCGGGACAGGCAGTCGAGCATCCAAAGTTCACCAGTTTGCTGGGCCAGACTCCCCTTGATAAGGAAGAATGTTTGACAACATACCCATGTTGACACAGGTTGCCCACTTCAGAAAATGTAACGTGAAACGTCTTTACATGAGGCCATGGATGCAATGGAGTTGGACCTCCAACTTGTGTGAGAAAAAGTAAAGAGATGTTAGTCTCTCTTCCTTCACCTGTAAATGAAGATCAGGAAATCCAGCAAAGCATGCGTTGGTGCAGAAGGATTGATACAACGAGAATGCGCAAACTGCAAAACAAAACGACCTTCGTTGTGGTGTCCACATGCTGGTACCTCTGAGTACACTGCTGAATGAGCATGAGCGGACTGCTACACGAAAGAGTGAAAGAATTGGAAGTGCTGAAAGTTTGCGCGAATGATGTGTCAGACGTAGATCTAGATGAGCATCTGAGATGGACAAGAGTTTCTCCAAGATTGGCACGAAAAACTCCGATTGCCTCGCGAGAGCATCAGGAGCATGTTAATGCTGGGATGGCAACGTGTTGAACTGTTACGATCCTGCAGTTGAAACTGGCGTGTCCGGGTGCAATGTTATAGTCTGTCTATGCCACCTTGGTGCGGACAGATACTGAAACGACATGCAATTCTGGACGCCCAAGCCGTAGAAAACAACCACCAGAGAAGTTAGGACGTGGTCGACCACCAAAAAATCGACGAAGAAGCATACAATCGAAGGTGGCAGACAGCACAGACAATGATAGTTGGTAAGATCATAGGGCTCTTGTTCTGTAAATACATCTCAAAGTGATATCAAAAACAAGACTCAAGCATATGAAGCAAACAAAGAGCAGCTTTGACGCAAGAGGTAGCTCCATCTTGGGGAAAACCAGTATTACACGGCAGTCGTGTGAACGCGGGGAGAGGGCAGTCAAATTTTGAGGGTTGGGAAACGGAGCAGTCGCCACATACCAGTTCTCAGGATCGAAAGGAACGAAACTCAGGTGTTGATGAATTGGATTTAGAAGGCTTTCTCCTTTGGAAGAGAGAAAGTAGTTCAAAAAAATGCATGAATTTATCCTTGACATATATAGATGCCAGAAATAGAAGAAACAATGTGAAAGAACGACTCTGACATTGAGGTCAGTTACAGCCATGGAAACGATGGAGGTTCGGGCAAACAGACTTGAGCAGGCATGTTGGAAAATATTGAGCGCTGGCATGTGCTTCAGCAAACATGTCACTGGTATTGGGCCTGCCATAGCAACTGGCCACAATCGCTTGAAGGGGCCGAGGAAGAAGCCTCAGGAAACGGAGCTCAGCCCAGCAGCAGCCAATTGATTCAATATGGGGGATGAGAGAGCTCAGAAGCTGAGTGCTTTGTGTGGGCAAGCTACCCAAAGTTGCACCGCATCAAGGGCAATGAAAACAGATCGCCCCATTTGCAACCTCTTGACGCACGTGTCCAGCAGCAGCTAGTGGGTAAGCTTCCCGAACGCAGGCTACAGCAGTGACTGCACATGCAGCTGAAGGAACCTTGTATAACACTGACATTTGTCAATAAGGAAGGTTGAGGTGGGAGCGCGGCCTGGACGGGCGTGGTCGGTTCTGGCGTGGTCGCAGAGGCAGTGCCAGCGTGAAGAGTGATATTTGGATACTAAGGCCTTAAAGGTCGAATCGGCTGGAAACCCCTGCCATCTGGTACAGCATGGGAAGGGCAGTGATAGATCATTTACACATACGAGATTCTATTCCTGAGAAAGATGACCTAAAAATCAAATCCACAAGTTTGATTCACTGTCTCGGTCTCCTCGACGATAATTGAACTTCCCTTTTGATGCTAGTGACATTACCAAAATACTGAGATTAATCAAGCAATAGTAGGCTTCAGACCACCATCTGTTTACAGCATTGATTGTTTCCCAGACTTAAAGTTCTGTATTAGCGTGCCCTGGTAACATCTTACGACTCCTTGTACACAGCACGACCCAACTCCACCATGTCCTACTGGTACAAGTGGCACCCTTGTGCGTGGTGGGACTGTTTGCTCCAGAGCCACCCTACCTACTTTCGCTTCCTCCAGATTTCGACAAGTGATCCATTTCTTACAAGCTCCAGGTCGCTCTTTGCACCTGTTGTGGAGGGGCACCACACCCAAAGATTTTCAGCATGGTTGTTGCCGGGAGAATGGTTGGTGAGCATAGCCCCCCCTGTCCTAACGGACAGATGATTGATGTCATCGGTCAACACCACTGTCCAGCAGCTCCCCACAGTACAAAGGCTGCAGGACTAGATCTAATTCGAGCACCTCTGCCGTAAGAGTCTCATTGGACCAAAGTATGTTCCTGCAGGAATGGGATGCATTCCACTGTTGACCTCCACTGTTGTCACAAGTGCTTTGTGGTCAGCACGACTTTCTTCCAGGTTGAGGATACTCATCCTACTCCCTTAGATTCTGTGATACCAAACGATCGTCTTTGCCTGAAGCTTATGCACGATCTTGCGAGGTAACCCGACTGTTGAGGCTTCAACGTCCATCTCATTGTGAGGTAGTTTCAGGTGGTATGAAAGGCGGCCGGTGTCTTCAACTCGCTCTGTAATAAGTCCACCGGTGCGCTTTGTGCACCACAGCAGGAAGACCCGAATCCTTCATTCCTGTAAGTCTTTCTTTTCAAAGCAACGCTTCAAGCAAGCTTTCATGGAAGGCACAAGTGGAGATCATTCCACCATCTACCGTGCTTCGTCTCCCAATGAAATTGCCACCACCAGCAGTTGCTCCTACCTCACCCATTATCCTCCGACGTCTACTCTCAGGCAACAAAAACAATGTCCATCTGCAGGCCGGACATTCCCGGCAGAATGTCGTTCTTGCCATTTAAGCAATACTCGAACCACTGAAACAGGGCCAGCAGTATCTGGGCGAGGCTGCGAGTGAAAACATCAGAGGCCACAGTAGTCTTGCTTAGCCACTCTGGACAGAAAACAGAAGGTCGCTCCGTGTGAGTGCTCCAATCAGTGCAGATACACCGCTGACTTCTTCTTGACAATGATACTGTGGGTAAATCAGTCAGCTGCAGTTGTCCCCTCAGTTCCCAAATCCATTGGAAAGTCGTCAGAATATCACAAGCCTCCTCCTGTCTTACAAGTCACCAGCCTCAATTTTGCACATCTCTTCCATTTCTACCGCTGACCTTCAAGCCAGAGGAACGTCCACCACTTACCAACCAATCACCTTGCAGCTCAAGCTGAGCTTGCTTTCCATGTTCCAGTATTCCAGGACGTCGCTCGCCAGAGCAGGCTTCAGTCATTACAATGACTCAGACAAAGACTTTGGCAGTCTGAAGGACATGGTTTGCCTGAAGCAAAGGCCTTCAAAGCAGGAGCACATTCCCACTGGGTTTCAGTGGGTGTCACCCTCTTTTTCCAAGGTTTCACCTTCGGTGCCTGTTGCAAGCGTACTTGCGGCCAAAACGACCCCAGCTCGACACCAATGTGGTGTCGTTGCATGTCCTTACAGCAGCCACCTCTGATTATTCTCCAGACATTATCTTCTATATGGCGTCTGCAGAGCCTCTTATTCTCGATCAAGCATACCCATGTTGAACTGCACACCGGAACATCACGTCTGCAGACCGTTTGGAACTCGCAATGGGGGAGGAGGCATTGAAATGATCACGGGATGGTGGCATATGGGCAGGTGGCACACGGATGACAGGACCCGAGGTGTCGTCATGACACCCACAGGAGGTTGTCATGATCTAATACAGTCAGGAGATGATGCTTCGAGAGGGCGGTTTATCATCTTCAGCTTGCCCGCATGATGGAGAGGCACGTCTTCTTGTACACCTGACAGCAAACCTGAGGCCAAGTCCTTCTCCAAGTGGGAATAAACATCAGGGAAAGAAGCCGGAAGCAAGTTGACCGGCCTGCCATCTCACAGTCCCATCTGGGGGTGTACAAATGATGCTGACTGGTCACAGTATGCTGGCTTCAGGAAATAAAAGCTTCACCGACTACCGTGGACGTATGGAGAAGCAGTACTCGTGGGTGCACAATATCGTCAGCTGTCGGTCTTGCTCTCATCCCACGACACGGAGCTTAACTCCTTCACAGGTAATTTATCTTCACTCGCAAGCACAGCCTTTTCTCTCCATAAATGCTCCCAAAGGGCATTGCACTTGGCACAACATGATGCGCACAAACTCAGGTTCTTTTTCCGTGTATTTGGCTTGATTTCATCACTTTCTTTTGCTGTTATTTGGGAGATCATTTATTTATGTCAGTCTTTTGTGTCATGAAAACTTCAATTTTATTGAAATTGAGACGGATGCAGAAAGGCAAATCACACAATGGTGTTGTTTGTACTCCGACAAAGCGTTCCTTGGTCTTTGTTAACTCCTTTAATAGCAGGCCAGTTATTCCTGAATTGAATCGTAGCCTCTGGGAATGTTTGTGATACCGGGATCCCAGGCTAAAATCCAAAATTCTGTTTAATCTCCGGATTATTTCCTCACGTCTTGTAATCATGTGAAAGTATCCGATATTTTTTTTTCCTGACATTCTTATCCTCTATGCCATATATGTATAAATTCCCCAAAAGCATGATGCACATGTGACGGCACGCCAATGTCGATAAATGTGATAATTTTATTTCGAGTTTGTGATGGAAGTGAAAAGTTTAATTATGTAACCTTCGCGCTTCTTAACACAGACAGGAAAGTCATATCTGGGGCTTGTCAATGCACAGTGTAAGTTTAAAACGATATTTACTTTTAATCATGTTTGGGAGGAGGGAGGGGGGGGGGCGGTAGAGCAGGAGTTAAACGGCTGTGAGTGTCGTTATAATATATGCTGTTGGACCCCACTATTTGTGGACCCGTGTATTCACGGTCATAAAGTGTGACCTGCTTCTACATTTGTGCTTCACATTCACATTTATTTTAAACACTTCAGGACTGGTCTCCTATATCACATGGGAAAATGGAAATCGGCCAACATTACATAAAAAGGTCAAAAACAGATCTCCCTTAACTACAACCAATAGCTTCTTGTACTTTTAATCATCAGCAAGGTCATGGAATCCATCACCACAGTTGACATAAAATCATTCCTTTTCTCCAACAGCCTCATTCAGATCATCAATTCAGATTCCGACCTGGTCACTCTCCCTTGGACGTGCTGTTTCTACTCTCCCACCAATGGTGGAGGCCCTCAATATCAGATGTGAGATCAGATCTGTCTCTCTGATGAACATACCTGGAGCTTTTGATACAGTCTGGCATCCTGCCTTGCTCTCCAAACTGTCTGCCTATGGAATCCAAGGCCAACTCCACTCTTGGATTACGACTTCCTCACTCTTGTTGTCACCATGTGTTCTTCAATGGAACCCTTTATTTTCCTCTCCCTGTCAAGTCTGGAGTACCCAAGGCAATGTTCTAGGCCCATATTATCTAATCTCATCAATGATCTCACTGACTCTCTGGAAAATCCTTTATCTCTGTGCTGATGACTCCACTCTCTGCGTGACATCTCTCATCTTTCTGACAGACGGGCAGCAGCCTATTCCCTCTCCTCAGACCTTGACAAAATCACAAACTAGTCAAAATCTGTTCCTTTGTTCTGTGCCATTGCTCTTCCACGAGCGTAGACCATGTTAAATACATAAATAAATAAATAATCAACCAATCATGAAAAATGTCAATGTGCGTCAGTCCGTTTCGCCCTTCTCCTCCATAACTCCAAAACCATGAAACCTCGCGGCCCAAACTTTGCATGCATACTCAGGGGACTCCAAGGTGGTGCATGAATGAAAACTGGTGTTTGGGTTCATTTAAACACCCTTTTGAAGATAATTTAGGGGGTGCTCATCATGTAAAACAAAATAAGCCTTTCCTAGATGTTGACGCGTCATCTGGTCAACCTCTGTCAGCTCGCAAGGGTCTTGAGCTCTATTTTTATTTTATTTTATTATTATTTTTTGGCCAGCCCAACAATGCCTTGACTTGGAACAGCCGCACCAATTTTTTTAATGATCCTTGGCACACTGAGCTCCTGACCACGTACAAGGCTTTCAATCGCAGCCTGATGAAGTACTGCTCTCCCCTATGGGCTGGTGCTCCCACCTCGCACTTTCTTGTCTTCATGCTGTGGAAACCAAGGCATTCAGGATTATTGGTATCTCACGCGATGAGGCTGAGTCTTTTTGTCTCTCACTCTCTCACGCACGTAGGTCAGTGGTATTTCTGTCTTCTACGTCTCCTCTCCGGCTCGCCCCCCCCCTCCCTGCTCTGTCTGGGATCTGTCTCCCCGATATTTCCGCATGGTGCTCAAGGTTTGCCAGTAACCCCTTCTGGTAAAACTACCAAATCAAGAATCACTGCTCACCTTCACTCTTTCATTCCTCTTTTTTCCCGCTCTGGAACAAACTCTCCACACTCTCTTCAATCCCACTTTTCCGACAGGTGTTCAAAACAGCTGTTCACCACCATCTATTATCTTCCCCATCCAAATCCTTGATCTTTTCTACCCCCGTTAATCCAACCCAAACCCACTCCTTCAAATTCCTCCTGAAAGTCCCTGTAGTGTCCATCTTGTATACCCTGTGTACCCACCCCATCCTCTCCCTTCCACAGATCTCCTCATGTGTCTGTTCCACACTGTGTTGTGCCGCCCCTCTTGTCTCCTGCTCCATTTGTTATACGTTATGTGTGTTTGCTTTTATACGAACCTTGACATTGTATCCAAAAAAAAATTAAAATGTATAAAAGACTCTGCATTGCAGATTCCGTGCTCGTAATGGCAGGTTAGAAGTGCCTGGATAAGCAGAACCGGGTTATTGAAGCCACAAACTGCGCATGCAAAAAGGCCTCGTTTTAGCATTCATACATCATTTTGAAAGTTGCGTATTGCCTCATGTTGGCAGACATTTGCATCACAAGTGAAAATATCAAAAATATTTTTCTTGTTATAAATAAATAAATAAATAAATAAACAAGCCCATCATCAGACCCTTTGATAAATATCCAACTCTTTTTGTTGTGAGATTAACTTGTTGCATTTGGTCTGGTTGAACTTGTAACCATCGTTTTGGTCCAATGATAGCAAAATATCTGCCAAGGGCAGGAGGGTGAGATATGACATCACGGATTGTCAGGTGTTTTAACACACTCATCTTGTCTGCTGCCCCATTTCCCAAGGCTGAAGTTGAGCAAGCCACGTGCATCAAATCCCCCGTGACACCGCGGTGCCACAGAGGGCCTTGGCCCTTCTCATTTTGGCAGTGTCCTAACGGGAGGTGGCACGGACGTGTCGACCGCCGGCCATTCGTTCTTGGCGCTTCTCAAATGGACCACATTATTCACGGACGTTCGGAGCCTCCTTCTGCTGCCTCTCATTCGGAATTGGCTACGGCGGTCCGCTCGCAATCCAAGGTGGGTTGAGTGACGGCATGACGACACCCAAATTCACGCGGCACGAGCACTTGATCAACCTTGTTATGTTTTCGAATATCCTCCATCCATTTAACCTGCAGCCACGAGCCATCGCCACTAACTTAAATATTATCAGCAACAGCCAAGCCTGTGGCCTATCTTTCACCACCACTTCTTCAACACGATGTAGTTGGTTTACACCCCACCCCAACCTCCCCGCCTCCATTTTATTTCTTCAACACTGTATGATTCAACAGCTCAGGTGTGTTTATACTCATTTATGCAAGTTTAAGCTCTCATGGTATCTTTCATAAAGTCTTCCTTTCATCCATGAATTCATCGGGAATAAAAACTCTTCTATCCCCATTGATCGGCCCTCCTGCTACCTTCAGCATGCGGTGGTACTTGTAACGCCAACCAAATGAACAGCAGCTACACAATAGGGTTCAGTTTATCAACATTCAACTGGGAATGGAGTGTGGGAGAGGTGGGGGAGTTTGATTGAAGAAGAGAATAGTGTGGCAGCACAGGGACATCACCAGGGGTTTCAATTGTTGTTGTTCTTTTTTTATGTATTTTTTTGGGGTGGGGTGTGGGAGGGGTGAAGAAGGTTGTGGTATGATGAATGAAAAAACATGACGGCACATTCACCTTCGGATGAGACCTTCTCAGACCACAAAATCATGACACAGGTCTACAATCACCAATCCATATCTCAGGTACCAACCAGTCCTCCTATTTACCATGTACCACTCCATCCCAATGCTTCTTGGTATTTAATTTAATTCCAGTTTAAACTTATCTCCTGTTTCGGCTGCCACTACCTTTCCAGGGAGACCATTCCATGCATTGACTACTCTCTTGGTGAAAGACCCCTGCCTTGCTACCATCTTAACTCTCTTCTTCTTTACTCTCAGGCTGTGTCTCCTGGACCTATCACTCTCTACTGTGCCGAATAATTCTTCTGTACTTTTGTCGACACCCTTCATTATCTTAAACATCTCTATCGTATCACCTCGTAACAGCCTCCTTTCAAGTGAATGAAGCTCCGTCTCCTTCAGCCGCTCCTCATAGCTGAGTCTAGCCAGGCCCGGAATCAATCGATGCTTACTCCATATTATTACCACCCCAGATCTTTCTCCCGTGTGGCACGCTCCAAGATAGTGCCTTGTATCATGTAGTCCTATTTTTATTATTCTTACCATCCCAATCACCTTGCATTTCTTTGTTAAACTACATCTGCCAATCTTTTGCCAATATCTGAAAGTATGTACACTTTCCTAATCTGACCACCCTGTTTCTGCTCTCGACTTTACCCCCAAGCTTCGTGTCATCTGCCAATTGAGAAATTTAAAGGATCAACTTTATTAGTTCATCATAGTCCTGCAACGTCACACATTCATTCCGATTTCGTAGACAATTGGATGAGCCAGGAAAAAAAACCTCATACTCTGAACACCCCGAGTCTTAAACAGTCAAAGGCAGCCATTGGAAAATAATTGTTGCTTTAGTAAATACAAGAAAATTAAACCACAAACTATCAAGGAAGTGCCTCCTCCTTCACCTGTAATGCAACTTCATTTGTATTTTGTGTATTATTTGAATGTACATGTGAAATGCGTTTACTGTCGTGCAATCAACGGGGTTTTCCAAACATTTTAACTTGTTTCAACGGTCTTCACTGTGTCACACCTTCCTTTGCTTTCTTGCCTCCAATTGTGACCGAGACCAATTCATCAACACATCCTACTCTTGGGCACCATATGGACTTAGCTGTTTGTACAGAACATGATGAAAAATTTGCTCTAACCCGTCATCATGTTTAGACGTCATTTCTTTGTTTGTCCACAGGTGGATTTGCACCTGTCGGCAGCGTTACCGGCGCAACTGCAGCGCAGCCATTCGGATGTGCTACATGGCTATCAAGTCGGCACCGGTTACCTTCAAACCAAGGTCGGGGTACCGACTATACCCAGGTTATCGAGTTTGGCTTGCCCGCCGGTGGCCTACCTGCAACAGACCGGTCGTGGTTTTGAGGCCCAGCAATCTCCACCTCCGGTAGTCTATTTACAACCTCCTGGCTGTATCTCTGAGACCAAACGTTTATCACCTCCAGAAGTGTCCTCTGCTGCTCCTGTTCCACAGCCGTGGACCAGCTTTGCTAAGGGTAAGTGCCATATTTACCTGACAAATGGACTGTCTTGGTCGGTCTATTAATGCACTGTCATACAAATGTTGCTGATATCGAATTTATTTTTACTTTCAACCACTTTCCTGGCACTGCAAGCATTGTGACTTAGTGTAGAATAGTGATCGTCACTATTATTTAGAGGGGGGGGGGGCATTTTTGCCGATAAGACATCGGTGTGAGAGCGCCACACCGCCTGCAGGACTCCATAATGGCTGCTACTGGGCCCCGCCTCCACATACTCTTCTTCGTTGTGGTTAACTGGGCTGCAAGCAGAATTGTTTGTACACGGCAAACATATCCCGATGGAGTGATGTTACTTTTATGCTTCACACTGGAACACTCATTTGAAACCATTGGGTCAATTTGATAGTATTTATGGCGGATTATGATGGGGTGTTTTCACATTTGTGTATTATCGGCCGCATTTCAGGGGCCGCACTTTAGGTCACCAGTGGCCGCCAGTGGCCGCGGGCCTTGTAATAAAGAACAGGGGTGTAGAATATAGAGCTTGTAACTCGTCTTCCCTGCTAGGATATCGATGGTACGTTCTTTGCACTCGGTGTACCCTACATCTCACTGCTTTAGCTCGTATTTTATCATTCCAAATAAATGAACTTTTTTTCTGTTCTCTAAATACCCGTAGCATACAAGGAAAGCACAATTTGACAACAAATGATTATTATTGATTAGGTACTTCTTTGTGGATGTTTTTTTTTCATTTTTATGTGTTTATTTTTTTTTGAAGTACAGTGCAGTATTTTAGTCACAACAACTCTTTCGTCCGTATGAAATGGAGAGTCCGTGACAGTGACATACTACGCAGTGACACGCAATCAGGCCTTCATTCACCCCTGACCCCTGTAGCTTTCTAGGATCCTAGTAAATTCCATTGGGCTGAGAATAGCTTTTCCTTTTTGATAGCTTTATTACCCTCCCCCCTTCCTATCCTCCATCTCCTCCACCCTTCCCCTTTCCTCTCCTCAACCATCTCCCTCCCCTCTCCTCCCCCCTCCCTCCCCTCTCCTCCCCCACCATTCCTATCCTTACCCTTTCTCTCTCCCGCTTCTCCTTTCCCCTTTCTCTCCGCTTCTCCTTCCCCCCTCTCTCTCCCGCTTCTCCTTCCCCCTCTCTCTCCCGTTCTCCCATTTCTCCTTCACCCCTCTCTTTCCGCTTCTCCTTTCCCCTCCCTCTCCTCTCCTCCCCCCACTTCCTTAATGATAAGTTCCTTTCTACAACAACTACTTAACTTTTAGTACAGCACTTACTTTTAATTTGTGCGTGTGTGCAGCGATACCCACGGTATGGCAGGGTTTGCTCGTTTTAAAGAACGATGCTGCATTGGTTCAGTTCCAGTTTGTAGGAGGAAACAACGTGCTGGCACATCGCTCGCTGCCGTCGCAGGACAGTGGGCCTTCCCTGCGCATCGCCCAGCGCATGCGCCTCGAAGCCTCTCAGCTTGAAAGTGTCACAAGAAGATGATGGTACGGCTGGGAGATGGGATAAAGTGGGGTGGAGCAGGGAATGAAGGGGTTACCAGAGGACGTGCAAAATGGCTTGCATGATGTAAAATAGGACCACTGGACCTGTAGCTTATTTGGGCCCTGGCCTGTTGCTGTAACCCAAATTTAGGAGCATTCTGATTGGTGGGTCTGGAGAAGAAGGGTTTTGAAGGAATTTACGTGATTCTCCCAAACATTTACCAAGTCCACCATTTTTACACACCTACGGTCACGTGATCGGCATGGCCTCCACAATTTAACATCAGGACCCTGTCATAATGTTGTAATCAAATTCGGTAGCATTCTGACTGGTGGGTCTGAAGAAGATTTTTGAAGGAATTTATTAAGTAGGCCATTTTAAAGTCATGTGACCGGAACGAGTTTTTGCAATTCCTCTTAACAGTCAGGAGAGGAACGTTACTGCCAAATTTCACACACTGATCGGTCCAGCGGTTTGGCCGAAAAAGTCGAAATAGGAGACTGACAGACATATGTTGCGCGATGACAATACCTTATTTGGAATTTAAATTCCAGATAAGCTAAAAATGGCTTGTGTGTATGCAAAAACGTCTTGAATCGGGGCATGAAGCATAAGCATTGTAAACCGTTTGTGTGCCAGGTGGAGAATGAATACTGCCTGCTGCTGGCACTGCCATGTGGGCGAGACAAGAAAGACTTGGTCAATCAGACGGAAGCTCTACGCACGGGCTTCATCAGCTACCTGCAGCAAAAACAAGCTGCTGGTATTATTAACGTACCTGGGCCTGGCACCAACCAGGTGAACAGCACAAAAGTCCACTTTCAAAATGCCTCCTTGTTTTGTTTGCTTTCTCTGCTCATAGTACATTTTATGACTTTAAGTGAATGATAAATAACCGCCGTTTGAACAAACGTATTTTTCATGTTTTTATGTTAAATGGTGAGAAAAGGCTCATAGAGGAGCTTGTACATGCATCACGTGTAGTTGAAGACGTGGGGGGGGGGGGGGGGGCAACAGTGTATGTTTACGTGGATATCAAAGACACCGGTATACGTTCGACAAATTAACGCGGAACATGGCATTTGAACCTGGGATTCCAGCATCCTGAACCACGTGTTCAAATGTAGATGTAAAATAGGCCAACCATGGCTATCGATTCATCTCGGGTTAAAGTTCAGTTACACATGTCGTCCCCTTTGATTGTTTCCTTCGTACACGTTCACTGTTGGAGTGTACTAACATGCTTCCTCTCCGGAGGGAAATTTTCACTTCACCTCGCGTCGTCATGCGAGCACGTCTGGCCACCTGGCCCCGTTGGCGGTGTGTTGTGTCGGGTGGGGGAGGGGGGGTTAAAGTGATACTGACGAAAAATATAATTGTTGATGGTTTATTTATTTATTTATTTATTTATTCCATTTCTTCTCAACCAAATAAACTAACCGTCAGTATCACTTTAACCCCCCCTCTCCCCCACCCGACACAACACACCGCCAACGGGGCCAGGTGGCCAGACGTGTCTCGCATGACGACGCGAGGTGAAGTGAAAATTTCCCTCCGGAGAGGAAGCATGTTAGTACACTCCAACAGTGAACGTGTACGAAGGAAACAATCAAAGGGGACGACATGTGTAACTGAACTTTAACCCGAGATGAATCGATAGCCATGGTTGGCCTATTTTACATCTACATTTGAACACGTGGTTCAGGATGTGGAATCCCAGGTTCAAATGCCATGTTCCGCGTTAATTTGTCGAACGTATACCGGTGTCTTTGATATCCACGTAAACATACACTGTTGCCCCCCCCCCCCCCCCCGACGTCTTCAACTACACGTGATGCATGTACAAGCTCCTCTATGAGCCTTTTCTCACCATTTAACATAAAAACATGAAAAATACGTTTGTTCAAACGGCGGTTATTTATCATTCACTTAAAGTCATAAAATGTACTATGAGCAGAGAAAGCAAACAAAACAAGGAGGCATTTTGAAAGTGGACTTTTGTGCTGTTCACCTGGTTGGTGCCAGGCCCAGGTACGTTAATAATACCAGCAGCTTGTTTTTGCTGCAGGTAGCTGATGAAGCCCGTGCGTAGAGCTTCCGTCTGATTGACCAAGTCTTTCTTGTCTCGCCCACATGGCAGTGCCAGCAGCAGGCAGTATTCATTCTCCACCTGGCACACAAACGGTTTACAATGCTTAGCTTCATGCCCCCGATTCAAGACGTTTTTGCATCACACAAGCCATTTTTAGCTTATCTGGAATTTAAATTCCAAATAAGGTATTGTCATCGCGCAACATATGTCTGTCAGTCTCCTATTTCGACTTTTTCGGCCAAACCGCTGGACCGATCAGGTTGAAATTTGGCAGTAACGTTCCTCTCCTGACTGTTAAGAGGAATTGCAAAACTCGTTCCGGTCACATGACTTTAAAATGGCCTACTTAATAAATTCCTTCAAAAATCTTCTTCAGACCCACCAGTCAGAATGCTACCGAATTTGGATTACAACATTATGACAGGGTCCTGATGTTAAATTGTGGAGGCCATGCCGATCACGTGACCGTAGGTGTGTAAAAATGGTGGACTTGGTAAATGTTTGGGAGAATCACGTAAATTCCTTCAAAACCCTTCTTCTCCAGACCCACCAATCAGAATGCTCCTAAATTTGGGTTACAGCAACAGGCCAGGGCCCAAATAAGCTACAGGTCCAGTGGTCCTATTTTTACATCATGCAAGCCATTTTGCACGTCCTCTGGTAACCCCCTTCATTCCCCTGCTCCACCCCACTTTATCCCATCTCCCAGCCGTACCATCATCTTCTTGGTGACACTTTCAAGCTGAGAGGCTTCGAGGCGCATGCGCTGGGCGATGCGCAGGGAAGGCCCACTGTCCTGCGACGGCAGCGAGCGATGTGCCAGCACGTTGTTTCCTCCTACAAACTGGAACTGAACCAATGCAGCATCGTTCTTTAAAACGAGCAAACCCTGCCATACCGTGGGGTATCGCTGCACACACGCACAAATTAAAAAGTAAGTGCTGTACTAAAAGTTAAAGTAGTTGTTGTAGAAAGGAACTTAATCATTAAGGAAGTGGGGGGGAGGAGAGGAGAGGGAGGGGGAAAGGAGAAGCGGGAAAGAGAGGTGAAGGAGAAATGGGAGAACGGGAGAGAGAGGGGGGAAGGAGAAGCGGGAGAGAGAGGGGGGAAGGAGAAGCGGGAGAGAAAGGGGGAAAGGAGAAGCGGGAGAGAGAAAGGGTAAGGATAGGGAATGGTGGGGGAGGAGAGGGGAGGGAGGGGGAGGAGAGGGGAGGGAGATGGTTGAGGAGAGGAAAGGGGAAGGGTGGAGGAGATGGGAGGATAGGAAGGGGGGAGGGTAATAAAGCTATCAAAAAGGAAAAGCTATTCTCAGCCCAATGGAATTTACTAGGATCCTAGAAAGCTACAGGGGTCAGGGGTGAATGAAGGCCTGATTGCGTGTCACTGCGGTAGTATGTCACTGTCACGGACTCTCCATTTCCATACGGGACGAAAGAGTTGTTGTGACTAAAATACTGCACTGTACTTCAAAAAAAAAATAAACACATAAAAATGAAAAAAAAACATCCACAAAGAAGTACCTAATCAATAATAATCATTTGTTGTCAAATTGTGCTTTCCTTGTATGCTACGGGTATTTAGAGAACAGAAAAAAAGTTCATTTATTTGGAATGATAAAATACGAGCTAAAGCAGTGAGATGTAGGGGTACACCGAGTGCAAAGAACGTACCATCGATATCCTAGCAGGGAAGACGAGTTACAAGCTCTATATTCTACACCCCTGTTCTTTATTACAAGGCCCGCGGCCACTGGCGGCCACTGGTGACCTAAAGTGCGGCCCCTGAAATGCGGCCGATAATACACAAATGTGAAAACACCCCATCATAATCCGCCATAAATACTATCAAATTGACCCAATGGTTTCAAATGAGTGTTCCAGTGTGAAGCATAAAAGTAACATCACTCCATCGGGATATGTTTGCCGTGTACAAACAATTCTGCTTGCAGCCCAGTTAACCACAACGAAGAAGAGTATGTGGAGGCGGGGCCCAGTAGCAGCCATTATGGAGTCCTGCAGGCGGTGTGGCGGCTCTCACACCGATGTCTTATCGGCAAAAATGCCCCCCCCCCCCCTCTAAATAATAGTGACGATCACTATTCTACACTAAGTCACAATGCTTGCAGTGCCAGGAAAGTGGTTGAAAGTAAAAATAAATTCGATATCAGCAACATTTGTATGACAGTGCATTAATAGACCGACCAAGACAGTCCATTTGTCAGGTAAATATGGCACTTACCCTTAGCAAAGGCTGGTCCACGGGCTGTGGAACAGGAGCAGCAGAGGACACTTCTGGAGGTGATAAACGTTTGGTCTCAGAGATACAGCCAGGAGGTTGTAAATAGACTACCGGAGGTGGAGATTGCTGGGCCTCAAAACCACGACCGGTCTGTTGCAGGTAGGCCACCGGCGGGCAAGCCAAACTCGATAACCTGGGTATAGTCGGTACCCCGACCTTGGTTTGAAGGTAACCGGTGCCGACTTGATAGCCATGTAGCACATCCGAATGGCTGCGCTGCAGTTGCGCCGGTAACGCTGCCGACAGGTGCAAATCCACCTGTGGACAAACAAAGAAATGACGTCTAAACATGATGACGGGTTAGAGCAAATATTTTTCATCATGTTCTGTACAAACAGCTAAGTCCATATGGTGCCCAAGAGTAGGATGTGTTGATGATATTGGTCTCGGTCACAATTGGAGGCAAGAAAGCAAAGGAAGGTGGTGACAAGTGAAGACCGTTGAAACAAGTTAAAATGTTTTGGAAAACCCCGTTGATTGCACGACAGTAAACGCATTTCACATGTACATTCAAATAATACACAAAATACAAATGAAGTTGCATTACAGGTGAAGGAGGAGGCACTTCCTTGATAGTTTGTGGTTTAATTTTCTTGTATTTACTAAAGCAACAATTATTTTCCAATGGCTGCCTTTGACTGTTTAAGACTCGGGGTGTTCAGAGTATGAGGTTTTTTTTCCTGGCTCATCCAACTTGTCTACGAAATCGGAATGAATGTGTGACGTTGCAGGACTATGATGAACTAATAAAGTTGATCCTTTAAATTTCTCAATTGGCAGATGACACGAAGCTTGGGGGTAAAGTCGAGAGCAGAAACAGGGTGGTCAGATTAGGAAAGTGTACATACTTTCAGATATTGGGCAAAAGATTGGCAGATGTAGTTTAACAAAGAAATGCAAGGTGATTGGGATGGGTAAGAATAATAAAAATAGGGACTACATGATACAAGGCACTATCTTGGAGCGTGCCACACGGGAGAAAGATCTGGGGGTGGTAATAGATATGGGAGGTAAGCATCGATTGATTCCGGGCCTGGCTAGACTCAGCTATGAGGAGCGGCTGAAGGAGACGGAGCTTCATTCACTTGAAAGGAGGCTGTTACGAGGTGATACGATAGAGATGTTTAAGATAATGAAGGGTGTCGACAAAAGTACAGAAGAATTATTCGGCACAGTAGAGAGTGATAGGTCCAGGAGACACAGCCTGAGAGTAAAGAAGAAGAGAGTTAAGATGGTAGCAAGGCAGGGGTCTTTCACCAAGAGAGTAGTCAATGCATGGAATGGTCTCCCTGGAAAGGTAGTGGCAGCCGAAACAGGAGATAAGTTTAAACTGGAATTAAATACATACCAAGAAGCATTGGGGATGGAGTGGTACATGGTAAATAGGAGGACTGGTTGGTACCTGAGATATGGATTGGTGATTGTAGACCTGTGTCATGATTTTGTGGTCTGAGAAGGTCTCATCCGAAGGTGAATGTGCCGTCAGTGTTTTTTCATTCATCATACCACAACCTTCTTCACCCCTCCCACACCCCACCCCAAAAAAATTACATAAAAAAAGAACAACAACAATTGAAACCCCTGGTGATGTCCCTGTGCTGCCACACTATTCTCTTCTTCAATCAAACTCCCCCACCTCTCCCCACACTCCATTCCCAGTTGAATGTTGATAAACTGAACCCTATTGTGTAGCTGCTGTTCATTTGGTTGGCGTTACAAGTACCACCGCATGCTGAAGGTAGCAGGAGGGCCGATCAATGGGGATAGAAGAGTTTTTATTCCCGATGAATTCATGGATGAAAGGAAGACTTTATGAAAGATACCATGAGAGCTTAAACTTGCATAAATGAGTATAAACACACCTTGAGCTGTTGAATCATACAGTGTTGAAGAAATAAAATGGAGGCGGGGAGGTTGGGGGTGGGGTGTAAGACACAACTACATCGTGTTGAAGAAGTGGTGGTGAAAGATAGGCCACAGGCTTGGCTGTTGCTGATAATATTTAAGTTAGTGGCGATGGCTCGTGGCTGCAGGTTAAATGGATGGAGGATATTCGAAAACATAACAAGGTTGATCAAGTGCTCGTGCCGCGTGAATTTGGGTGTCGTCATGCCGTCACTCAACCCACCTTGGATTGCGAGCGGACCGCCGTAGCCAATTCCGAATGAGAGGCAGCAGAAGGAGGCTCCGAACGTCCGTGAATAATGTGGTCCATTTGAGAAGCGGCCAAGAACGAATGGCCGGCGGTCGACACGTCCGTGCCACCTCCCGTTAGGACACTGCCAAAATGAGAAGGGCCAAGGCCCTCTGTGGCACCGCGGGTGTCACGGGGGGATTTGATGCACGTGGCTTGCTCAACTTCAGCCTTGGGAAATGGGGCAGCAGACAAGATGAGTGTGTTAAAACACCTGACAATCCGTGATGTCATATCTCACCCTCCTGCCCTTGGCAGATATTTTGCTATCATTGGACCAAAACGATGGTTACAAGTTCAACCAGACCAAATGCAACAAGTTAATCTCACAACAAAAAGAGTTGGATATTTATCAAAGGGTCTGATGATGGGCTTGTTTATTTATTTATTTATTTATTTATATAAACAAGAAAAATATTTTTGATATTTTCACTTGTGATGCAAATGTCTGCCAACATGAGGCAATACGCAACTTTCAAAATGATGTATGAATGCTAAAAACGAGGCCTTTTGTGCATGCGCAGTTTGTGTGCTTCAATAACCCGGTTCTGCTTATCCAGGCACTTCTAACCTGCCATTACGAGCACGGAATCTGCAATGCAGAGTCTTTTATACATTTTAATTTTTTTTTGGTATACAATGTCAAGGTTCGTATAAAAGCAAACACACATAACGTATAACAAATGGAGCAGGAGACAAGAGGGGCGGCACAACACAGTGTGGAACAGACACATGAGGAGATCTGTGGAAGGGAGAGGGATGGGTTGGGGTACACAGGGTATACAAGATGGACACTACAGGGACTTTCAGGAGGGAATTTGAAGGAGGTGGGTTTGGGTTGGATTAACGGGGGGTAGAAAAGATCAAGGATTTGGATGGGGGAAGATAATAGATGGTGGTGAACAGCTGTTTTGAACACCTGTCGGGAAAAGTGGGATTGAAGAGAGTGTGGGAGAGTTTGTTCCAGAGGCGGGAAAAAAAGAGGAATGAAAGAGTGAAGGTGAGCAGTGATTCTTGATTTGGTAGTTTTACCAGAAGGGGGTTACTGGCAAACCTTGAGACCATGCGGAAATATCGGGGAGACAGACCCAGACAGAGCAGGGGAGGGGGGGGGGCGAGGCCGGAGAGGAGACGGTAGAAGACAGAAATACCACTGACCTACGTGCGGTGAGAGAGTGAGAGACAAAAAGACTCAGCCTCATCGCGTGAGATACCAATAATCCTGAATGCCTTGGTTTCCACAGCATGAAGACAAGAAAGGTGCGAGGTGGGAGCACCAGCCCATAGGGGAGAGCAGTACTTCATCAGGCTGCGATTGAAAGCCTTGTACGTGGTCAGGAGCTCAGGTGTGCCAAGGATCATTAAAAAAATTGGTGCGGCCTGTTCCAAGTCAAGGCATTGTTGGGCTGGCCAAAAAATAATAATAAAATAAAATAAAAATAGGAGCTCAAGACCCTTGCGAGCTGACAGAGGGTTGACCAGGATGACGCGTCAACATCTAGGAAAGGCTTATTTTGGTTTTACATGATGAGCACCCCCTAAATTATCTTCAAAAGGGGTGTTTAAATGAACCCAAACACCCAGTTTTCATTCATGCACCACCTTGGAGTCCCCTGAGTATGCATGCAAAGTTTGGGGCCGCGAGGTTTCATGGTTTTGGAGTTATGGAGGAGAAGGGCGAAACGGACTGACGCACATTGACATTTTTCATGATTGGTTGATTTATTTATTTATTTATGTATTTAACATGGTCTACGCTCGTGGAAGAGCAATGGCACAGAACAAAGGGAACAGATTTTGACTAGTTTGTGATTTTGTCAAGGTCTGAGGAGAGGGAATAGGCTGCTGCCCGTCTGTCAGAAGGATGAGAGATGTCACGGCAGAGAGTGGAGTCATCAGCACAGAGATAAAGGATTTTCCAGAGAGTCAGTGAGATCATTGATGAAGATTAGGAATAATATGGGCCTAGAACATTGCCTTGGGGTACTCCAGACTTGACAGG
>CM068962.1:4482880-4498341 GCA_035128595.1 Eptatretus atami
CCTCCCTCCTCCCAAACATGATTAAAAGTAAATATCGTTTTAAACTTACACTGTGCATTGACAAGCCCCAGATATGACTTTCCTGTCTGTGTTAAGAAGCGCGAAGGTTTTACATAATTAAACTTTTTCACTTCCATCACAAACTCGAAATAAAATTATCACATTTATCGACATTGGCGTGCCGTCACATGTGCCATCATGCTTTTGGGGGAATTTATACATATATGGCATAGAGGATAAGAATGTCAGGAAAAAAAAATATCGGATACTTTCACATGGATTACAAGGACGTGAGGAAATAATCCGGAGATTAAACAGAATTTTGGATTTTAGCCTGGGATCCCGGTATCACAAACATTCCCAGAGGCTACGATTCAATTCAGGAATAACTGGCCTGCTATTAAAGGAGTTAACAAAGACCAAGGAACGCTTTGTCGGGAGTACAAACAACACCATTGTGTGATTTGCCTTTCTGCATCCGTCTCAATTTCAATAAAATTGAAGTTTTCATGACACAAAAGACTGACATAAATAAATGATCTCCCAAATAACAGCAAAAGAAAGTGATGAAATCAAGCCAAATACAACGGAAAAAGAACCTGAGTTTGTGCGCATCATGTTGTGCCAAGTGCAATGCCCTTTGGGAGCATTTATGGAGAGAAAAGGCTGTGCTTGCGAGTGAAGATAAATTACCTGTGAAGGAGTTAAGCTCCGTGTCGTGGGACTGAGAGCAAGACCGGACAGCTGACGATATTGTGCACCCACGAGTACTGCTTCTCCATACGTCCCACGGTAGTCGGTGAAGCTTTTATTTCCTGAAGCCAGCATACTGTGACCAGTCAGCATCATTTGTACACCCCCACGATGGGACTGTGAGGATGGCAGGCCGGTCAACTTGCTTCCGGCTTCTTTCCCTGATGGTTTATTCCCACTTGGAGAGGACTTGGCCTCAGGTTTGCTGTCAGGTGTACAAGAAAGACGTGCCTCTCCATCATGCGGGCAAGCTGAAGACTGATAAAACCGCCCCTCTCGAAGCATCATCTCCTGACTGTATTGATCATGACAACCTCCTGTGGGTGTCATGACGACCACCTCGGGTCCTGTCATCCGTGTGCCACCCTGCCCATATGCCACCATCCCGTGATCATTTTCAATGCCTCCTCCCCCATTGCGAGTTCCAAACGTCTGCAGACGTGATGTTCCGGTGTGCAGTTCAACATGGGGTATGCTTGATCGAGAATAAGAGGCTCCTGCAGCACCCATAGTAGAAGATAAATGTCCTGGAGAAATAACAGAGGTGGCTGCTGTAAGGACACTGGCAACGACACCACATTGTGTCGAGCTGGGGTCGTTTGGCCGCAAGTACGCTGCAACAGGCACCGAAGGTGAAACCTTGGAAAAAGAGGGTGACAGCCCACTGGAAACCCGTGGGGAATGTGGCTCCTGCTTGAAGGCCTTTGCTTCAGGCAAACCATGTCCTTCAGACTCCAAAGTCTTTGTCTGAGTCATTGTAATGACTGAAGCCTGCTCTGCCGAGCGACGTCCTGGAATACTGGAACATGGAAAAGCAGAGCTCAGCTTGAGGCTGCAAGGTGATTGGTTTGTAAGTGGTGGACGTTCCTCTGGCTTTTGAAGGGTCACGTGGGTAGAAAAATGTGGAAGATGATGTGCAAAACTTGAGGCTGGTGACTTGTAAGACAGGGAGGCTTGTGATATCTCTGACGACTTTCCAATGGATTTGGGAACTGAGGGGACAACTGCAGCTGACTGATTACCCACAGTATCATTGTCAAGAGAAGTGGCAGCGGGTATCTGACTGATTGGAGCACTCACACGGAGCGGACCTTCTGTTTTCTGTCCAGAGTGGCTAAGCAAGACTACTGTGCCTTCTGATGTTTTCACTCGCAGCCTCGCCCCAGATACTGCTGGCCCTGTTTCAGTGGTTCGAGTATTGCTAAATGGCAAGAACGACATTCCTGCCGGGAATGTCCGGCCTGCAGATGGCATTGTTTGTTGCCTGAGAGTAGACGTCGAAGGATATGGGTGGGTAGGAGCAACTGCTGTGGTGGCAATTTCATTGGGAGACGAAGCAACGGTAGATGGTGGAATGACTCCACTTGTGCCTTCCATGAAAGCTTGCTTGAAGCGTTGCTTTGGAAGAGAAAGACTTACAGGAAGTGAAGGATTCGGGTCTTCCTGCTGTGGTGCACAAAAGCGCACCGGTGGACTTATTACAGAGCGAGGTGAAGACACCGGCCGCCTTTCATACCCACCTGAAACTACCTCACAATGAGATGGACGTGAAGCCTCCACCAGTCGGGTTACCTCGCAAGATCGTGCATAAGCTTCAGGCAAAGACGATCGTTTGGTATCAGCAGAATCTAAGGGAGTAGGATGAGTATCCTCAACCTGGGAAGAAAGTCGTGGCTGAACCAAAGCACTTGTGACAACAGTGGAGGTCACAGTGGAATGCACTCCACTTCCTGCAGGAACATACTTTGGTTCCATGAGAATCTTACGCAGAGTGCTCGAATTAGGATCTAGGTCTGAAGCCTTTGTATCTGGTGGGGGAGCTGCTGGAGGTGGTGTTGACCGTGTAGCAGTCAATTCATCTGGTCGTGAAGACAGGGGCATAGCTCCACCAATTCCCGGCACACCAGCTGAAAATTTTGGTGGTGGTCCCCCTGCCACAACAGGCTGCAAGAGCGACCGAGGCTTGTAAGATGGATCACTTGCGAAATCTGGAGGAAGCGAAAGTGGTGGTGGCTCTGGAAGCAACAGTCCACCACGCACAAGGGTGCCCACTGTACCAGTGGAATGGTGGAGTTGGGTCGTGCTGTGTACCAAAGGAGGTCGTAAGATGTTACCAGGCACGCTAAATACAGACTTTAAGTCTGGGAAAACAATCAATGGCTGTGAAACAGATGGTGGATCTGAAGGCCGTACTATTGCTTGATTAATCTCAGTATTTGGTAAATGTCGACTAGCATCAAAAGGGAAGGTTGCAAGTATCGTCTGACTGGAGACCGAGACAGGTGAATCAAACTGTGGTTTGATTTTTAGGTCATCTTTCTCAGGAATAGAATCTCGTATGTGTAACTGTCTATCACTGCCACTTCCCAATGCTGTACCAGATGCAGGGGGTTCCACCGATTCGGACTTTAAGGCCTTAGTATCCAAAATATCACTCTTACGACTGGCACTGCCTCTGCGACCACGACCCCGACCACGACCCCGCTCAGGCCGCGCTCTCAACCTTCCTGATGACAATGTCAGTGTTTCACAAGGTTCCTCAGCCTGCTGTGCAGCCACTGCTGTAGCCTGCGATTCGGGAAGCTTAGCCACTAGCTGCTGCTTGACACGTGGCGTCAGAGGTTGCAAATGGGCATCTGTTTCACATTGCCTGGATGCGGTGCAACTTTGGGTAGCTTGCCCACCAAAGACCTCAGCTTCTGAGCTCTTCTCATCCCCCATTATTGAATCAATGGCTGCTGCTAGCTCCGTTTCTGAGGGCTTCTCCTCGGCCCCTTCAAAGGATTGTGCAGTTGCTTGGCCAGGCCCAATACCAGTGACTGCTGCTGAAGCATCAGCCAGCCGCTCAATATTTTCCACTGCCTGCTCAAGCTCTGTTTGCCGAACCTCCATCGTTTCCATGGCTGTAACTGACCTCAATGTCAGAGTCGTCTTGTCACATTGTTTCTTATCCTGGCATCTACTATATGTCAAGGATAAATCATCATTTTCTTGGAACTCTTTCTCCTCTTCCAAAGGACAACCTTCTAAATCCAATTCATCAACAACCTGAGGTTTCGTTCCTTTCGATCCCTGAGAACTGTTGTGGCGACTGCCGTTTCCACCACTCAAAATTTGACTGCCTGCTCCCCGCCGTGTCACACGCCGCTGTACTCTGGTTTTCCTCCCAGATGGAGCTACCTCTGCTGTCAAAGCTGGCTCTCTTGTTGCTTCATTGCTTGAGTCTTGTTTTTGATCATCACTTTGAGATGTATTTACAGAACAAGCAGCCCTATGATCTTGACCAACATCATTGTCTGTTGCCTGTCTGCCACCTTCGGATTGTATGCTTCTTCGTCGATTTTTTGGTGGTCGACCACGTCTAACTTCTCTGGCTGGTTGTTTTCTACGGCTTGGGCGTCCAGAATTGCATGTCGTTTCAGTATCTGTCCGCACGGTGGCATAGACAGACTTAACATTGCACCTTCGGACACGCCCAGTTTCAACTGCAGGAGTCGTAACCAGTTCAACACTTGCATCCCCAGCATTACTACATGCTCCTGATGCTCTCGCAGCATCGGCAGTTTTTCGTGCCAATCTTGGAGAAACTCTGTCCATCTCAGATGCTCGATCTAGATCTACGTCTGGACACATCATTCGGCGCAACTTGTCAGCACTTCCAATTCTTTCACTCTTTCGTGTAGCAGTCCGCTCCTCTGCGTCTTCAGCAGGTACTTCAGAGGTACCAGCATGTTGGACACCAACACGAGGTCGTTTTGTTTTTGCAGGTTTGCGGCATTCTCGTTGCTTCAATCCTTCTGCACCAACGCATGCTTTGCTGGTTTTCTGATCTTCATTTACAGGTGAAGGAAGAGAGACTACCATCTCTTTACTTTTCTCACACAAGTTTGGAAGGTCAACCTCCATTTGCATCCCATGGCCCTCATGTAAAGACGTTTCACTTACATTTTCTGAAGTGGCACCTGTGTCAACATGGGTATTTGTCAAAACATCTTCCTTAATCAAAGGGGAGTCTGGCCCAGCAACTGGTGAACTTTGCTGCGCTGCCTTTCCCGGCAACTGTAACAGTTTGTCCAATCCCTCTCTGGTTGAACTTGAACCACTTTCTTTGGTTACTATCGACTTTTCACTTTCATTGTTGGTTACTATCGACTCTTTGTAAGCTACTTCTGTGGTCCCTTTATCATCTGGTAGCATTGGATTTTGCAGCTGAGAATTCACTTTTGATGGGGTTGGAAGCAATTCCTTGTCATCAAGTGACTCATCTCCACACAGTGAAGCATGTCTGGGTGATTGAACACAAATGTCTGCCACCTTGATACTTTCACAGCTTGGGGAGACAGACATAATCCCCTCTGGAGTTTTTGTGACTTCATGGTCAATTGGATTGCCACGGGTGCTTTGAGACAAATCCATCATCATGGCTCCACATTCTTCTTTGCTTACGGCAATTTTAGATTCATTTGTTGACAAGCGTTTACATTTTTGTCCAGAGTCTTGCAAGCAATGCAACTCTGCAGTATCCAACCTTGCATCCCGAACTGTGCGTTCAACAACCGACTCCACAGGGTCAGTGTATTTAACCTTCTTTTGGCTGGAAGTGACTATCCGACAATTATCATCACTTGGTGGCTGTTGCTGCTCTTCCATCCAATCAGTTTTAATCTTAAAAGAAGGAAATTTTCCAGGAGAGATGCTGGATTCAACCACACTGCCAGATAAGCCTCTAGGTTCTACACGATTCTCTAATACTGGGGTGAGGTGTTGGTTGATAGGAATGATGTTATATTGAAGCACGGGTACTCTCGGCTCCTCAGCCTTGCTGGCTAATGTCTGAGCATTATCTCTGCTAGGTACTATGACCTCTTTAAATCTGGCTGCACTTCCTATGCCCTCTTTGTTCCTCTGTTCCTTGTGTTGCAGTCTTGTCAGCTCCACATAGCGGCTATGAAACAGGCCAACCGGCTCCGGCCCACTTAAGGCTTGATCCCTGTTTCTGCCCTCCTCAGCAGTAGCTCCTTCTAATGCCACCCGGCTTAGTGCGATTCCTCCAGTTATGACTGCAGCTACATCCACTGATGTGTTATCAATCTTACAATCATCCTCTCCACCCCAGCGAACAACATGTTCCAGGCGTTTAGCATCTTCCTCGAAGATTGAACTGTGCAGGAAGCGGGATGCAAATAGTTGCTGTCGCTCCTCAGCTTCCTCTTTCACCTCTGCTTTTTTCCCTCCATCTCCAGGCCCACCGTGTCGCTTCTTCTTTTTCATGTACCATGGTGGAGTAGGCTTTGCAGGGCAAATACGCTCATTATCTCTGTCAACAAGACGCTCCTTCTCAAGGCCAAGGTTTTCCACTTGGAGCTCAGATGTGGCACCTTCATTTGCTTCCATACCACCTCCTCCAAAAAATGACAGATTCTCATCCCGTGAAGAAGAAAGTGTTTTTGCTCTCTCAAGCAGGGCCTTCGTATCTGGTGTGATTGAATGATCCAAAGAAAAGGAATAGCTCTTCATCCTTTTCGGAACACTGGGCAAAACTAGAGAGGGAGAGGGCTGCTGTTGAGGGAAACGTACAGTGCTGGTGGTGGGATGGTCCAAAAATGAAAGACGAGCAGGACATGTTACTCCCCCACTGACACTGCGGTCACCATTCTCATCATCTTCAGAATCTGTGCGAACCTCCCCAGGTTCCAGATCAGAAGGTGCTTTCTTTCTCAAGTCGTCACACCTCACCATGTTACAGGGCAAGGACACTATAGATGATTCATCTGTTCGACCAATATCTCCCACAGGCTGTGGAGATACCTCCTCCATACTTAAAGGCTTCAAGGATTCTCGAGCTTCCTCAGATAGAGGTTCGGTGCCATCATCTCCTCGAGAGTCACGATAATTTCGCTCAGGCCTCTGCAAGCCTTTACTCGAAATATCAACATCAAGGCGTCGTCTTTTAAAATGGGGTTCAGACACAGCTGCTGAAAGAGCGGAGCTTATCCCTGGTTCAGGAGAAGGCAGCGCCAGCAGCAGAGGTGAGGCGGGTAGAACAACTGATGAAGTCATCGAGGCATTTCCTGCTTCAGATTGCCGAGTTGCATCTTTCTCTCGTTGGCGTATACGTGACAACTCCATCTGCTTGCGAAAACTTTGTGAGTGGTCAATATTTATTCCAGAATCTGTCCTACAATTAATCCCCTTACCTGGAGACCTGCTTGAGACCTGCAATATAGATTCTAGTGCCTTAATTGCGTGAGATGGTACAGAAAGATGCATAGGGGTAGGTGGTGGGGGTGGAGGAGGAGGTGGTGGTGGTGGTGGTGAAGGAGGAGGAGGTGGCGGTGGTGGTGGTGGTGGTGGAGGTGGCGGTGGTGGACTGCTCATTTCCATTTCCTGTGGTTCGTGCTTCAGTTGACCGAACTCAACTTTAAAATCCACTTTGACAATATGCAGACTGAGGTCTATCTGTTTCTCATTGAAAAATTGCTTATGTTCTAAAGATGGCGATGAAGTCACTGAAGTTGCCAGTAACTCAGCAAGGCCTGGCCTGAGCAAAGATGGTGACAGTGTTGAGCTAGGAGAGCTATGCCGCTGTTGAAGACACTTGATCGTACGTGTAACAGACCGATTTCGATGGTGCTCACTATGCCGATCGCATTGTCCCATGTTTTCAATGTCTATCTGTTTTTCACAGCTGACTATCTCCTCACGATGCCCACCATCCTGTTCCCGTGGTCTCTGCCATTCAGCATTTGCAAACCTTCTTTTGCGTTCCTCCATCCGACGGCGATTGGTTTCAACTATTTCAGTGGTAGGTTTTTCATCACAGCGACTTGGACGGCCTCCAGGTCTATGACGCTCTCGTTCTGTGCTTGTGCTTTTGTTTTGGCCAGCACTACCTTGGTTTATCAAAGTCAATCCAGGTGAGGGAACCTCAACCAAACTGAATAATGATGGCCTGTCTTTGTTTGGTCGCAACCGCCCACATTCTCCTTTTATTCCATCAAGTCTCAAACTTTCTGTCCTGTAAGGCTCGATTACAGATCGAGAAACCTCAGGGTCCAATTGAGATTGGTTCTTCGGCTTACTTACAAGTGGATCACGATCGCTAGGCCGCCCAGGTTCTCTCTCTTTGGAGGAGTGTCGATCCACGTTAGTCTGTGAAGAAGAGACAAGGACCTCAACTTTCGGGCGACAACCTGTGGTATCTTTTTTATATCGATCTCTTTTTGGACGTTTATTCCGTGGGTGTCGTCCATCTCGAGCATGCTCTTTTCTAAGTCGTGCGTCCACCTCCGAGTCAGAAGAAGCTGAGCTTGGCCCTTTCCATTGTCTGCTTTCGATACCACGGACAACACCATCACATCGATCATTTGCACTCGCATTCGAACCTCGCCGAGTAGCACCACCCCCATCTCCTTGTTTTTCCCAGTCAGCAGCTCCTCCACGACCATCTTTATGATGACCGCGCTCCCAGGCAAGAGACCAACCAAGCTTGTCAAATCGCTTTTCTGAGCGAAGGGCCTTCTCGTCCAAGGTGACCAAACAGTTGCTCTCTGGTTCAATGTCATAGCCACCCACAATCATATGACTATCTGGATCTGTGACAGATGGAGTAACAACCACTGATGGAGGCAGTGGAGGGGGTGGTGGTGGGAGTGGAGGAAGTTGCGGTGGAGTCTGGCTATTGGTATTCCGGGTGGGACTGAAATCTCGCACCCTGCGTTCACCACTCGCCCCATCCCTGTCACGGTCTCGGTCCCTCCGATAAGCAAACTCCCGTGCCTCTTGCTCAAATGTTCCCCTAAATTCACGGAAATCACATTGGTCATCATAATAATGAGGATCGTAGTATTCAAAGTGGTAAGGGTCCCATTCAGAGTAGAATTCCCGTCGTGTGTGGAATTCACGCCGATCATCCTCATGAAAAACAGTTGCCGTGTGCAGTGCCTCGAAGTATGATGCCCGGTCAGCAACACAGTCGTGGTACGCACCTCTCCGATCATCCCTGCTGGCATAAAAAAAATAAGCCGATCAAAACTTGCAATAGATGTGCAACTATGTAGTCCATCCACTCAAAACCAGAGAAAGGCAGAACATTAAACTTGATGAAAACACTCATTGAAAACTATTCCTGTTTTTCAAAAAAGGATTCATGTACAGTCTTCACCAAAAAAAAAAAAATCAAAGAACATCTAATTATTCAGAATATACTGTACTAAATTACACCTCTGGAATCAAGAACAATGAAAAATATACTCGCACAATGAGACGATTTTCATTCTCTTTCCCTATAATTATCTTCCAGTGTCTTCCCTGGGTGGCCAGACATTGTTCCCAAGTCAAGCAAGACAGAGGAAAGTGACTGATGCAGTTCTCCTAATTTTTTTTTTTTTGCCCATATGCAATTGCAACCAAGTGCAACTGAACAAAGGGAAAAATGATCATGTCAAATTACCCCGAAGAACTATTACCTCTTGCTCCAAATGACAATTAAATATCCCTTAACCAGCATTGTAAAATAACAAAACATACCCACTTGATAACGAAGATGAACAATCAACTGCATCAAACTTAGCATGCATTCCGGAGGTTTTACATTTTCGAGAACCAGGGATGAAACATCTATTGTTCCAAAGAATTGCACACCTTTCGTTAAAAAAATAAAAACCTGGAGGCGCCTTGTTAAATCTGTCCCTGGAGTATGCTCCCTCTAGAGCCCTCTTCCCTCACTTCAATGGGACCACAACCAACTCCGTTCATGAGAAGGCCAAATACCTCAATTCTGTTTGCTTCCAGATCTTGTCCCCAAACCCCTCACTCCCCGTATCTCCCCGACACTTTCATACCCAACTGCTCCTGGAGATCCCAGAGCTCGACTCTGCAACAGGCCCCGACGGGATCAGCACAAGTGTGTTAAAAACCTGCTTGGTCACTCTTGTACATGCTCTTTCTGTTGTGTTTACCCTATCGTTTGCTTTAGGTTAAGTTCGGTCAACTTTTAAGTCAGACATCACTGCGTTACACAAACATGGTGCAAAATCATATCCTCTTATCTTCAGGTTTATTAGCTTACTTCCAGTTATAAGCAAATTATGGAATCAATCATTCATCACTGTTGACATCAAATCCTCCCTTGACTCCAACAGCCTGATCTCAGGTCATCAGTTCGGATTCCAACCGAGTCATTCCACCCTGGACATGCTGCTTTTGTTCTCCCAACAATGGATGGAGGGCCCTCAATCTCACACGAGATCAGTCCCATCTCTCTGGACATATCTCGTGCTTTGATGGTCTGGCATGCCGCCTTGCTCTCCACACACACTGCCTATGGCATTCAAGGCCTCCACACATTGTTTACCGACATCTTATTCTCTCAAAGCTAACTCGTGATCTTTTCTACCCTCCTTAAACCCCTCACAAGCACACCCCTTCCTTTCCAGGTTATCGTGTTCTCCCCTCTATCCCTCGCTCTCCTTTTCGTTTTTTTGCTCCATTTGTTTCAACCCCGGTTTGAGCTTGATTTCAGTTTATTCATCCTGTGTCCTCCTTCCTCTCTCCTTGCTATTATTCTTCCTCAAAGTGTCCCTCTATCCTGCTGTTTGGGAGTTTCCCTCCTTTCCACTATGTTCTTTCAGTCGAGTTATTTTTCTGTACTCTAGCTCTTTCACGAGCCTCACCTTGGTGTACATTTTTTTTTATTTTAAGAAAAGTCCTTCCCCTCACCTCCGCTCAGAGTAGCTCTCATGTTCACGGATATACTCATGGACGTCTTGCCCAGAGCGCTCCATGCTCTGATAGAAGGCGGCTTGGCTGTCACGATTCGCGAAGTCCACCTGAGTGAAAGGAAAACTTTACGTGAGACAAGGAACAATTTTTTTCCAGGAGATTGAAAGATATGTTCGAAACTTACTTCGATCATGAGGTTCCATCTTGTTCATCTTTATTTGCATTGGCTGTACATTAAATACAACGATTACAAAGTATATGAAGGGTAAACTTATCCACGCTTGGAATCGGAATACTCGTTCTCTCCCATGTGCACGGATTTTGCACACAACAAAAATGTCGTTCATTAATGCATTGCATAAGTTTCCATTTGTCTTGCTAATCAAATAAACACCATAAAATGCAAAATATTCCTCTTTTTCCCATTTATTCATCTTCCCCCCCACCTGTGGAACCACCTTCCACACACTTCAATCTCATTCTTCTAACCAGTCTTCAAGACAGTTGTTCACCACCACCTCAAGTCATCCCCCATCCAAAACCATGATATTTTCCACACCCATTAAACCACTCTCCCAACCCTCCCAAAATTTTGCTTATGTATCCATATTGTCCACCCGTTGTACTCTCCTCTACCCCTCGTTACCCGGATCCCTTGTTTGTCTGTCTCCGTTTACTTTCTCCCTCTGCCCTGCTGTTTGCGTTTCCCCTTTATTTTGCTGTTGCCTTCGTTACAGTGTGTGTCCTGATCTGGTGTGTGTCCTCGCTCTTCCACAAACCTTGACCACATATTAAAAATGAATAAATAAAAGAACAACAAATAATCACCATAGGCACATGTTCATTTCCACAGTACAGCAACATGTCTGGGTGTATATTTTACGAAAAGGAGAAGTAAGGTGTGTGTGTGTGTGTGTGTGTGTGTGTGTGTGTGTGTGTGTGTGTGTGTGTGTGTGTGTGTGTGTGTGTGTCTGTCCGTCAATCAAGCTTTATTCAAAAGTGTTCCTGCTGTCGTTAGAACAGAAATGTCACCATTGGAAAGCGAATAATCGATTTGCTTGGAACAAACATTTGTGTCCATTTAATCATAAAACTGCCTGTTTTAAAAGTCCGTCTTTCCAGGAGGGAAGAGGAAAAAGCAGGACATGGAGCTTCAATGCAGCAGTTCCAATGGTATGACAGCAGGAACCCTTCAGAATAAAGCGTGACGGACACGGAAAGAACACACAAAACTCTGTACCGTATATAAATACTTTTTGAAGCAATAGAGAAACATATAAAAGTACACGGAATCCTGTAAATCTCTCAGTCTCACCCTTGTGCTCAGGAAAAAAAAGAACCCACACATCAATTTCCAAGCTCGGTCACTAGAAGAGGTTCAGTCTCCCAAACCCCTAAAAACCTCACCATCAACCATGATCTCACATGGGCACACCAAAAAGCAAAGCTGGCCTCTAAAGCCAACCCGCTGCCTGGCAATCCTGATCAATGTAACAGGTCTGACGCTACACTGCTCCTCCAGGATGTGCGTGTTCTTCCAGCAATTTGCTCCTGGTTAAACTCCCAAAATCCAGGCTTTCCGCACACCTCTTTTGTTCCTCTTTTCTCCTGTTTGTGGAATTGCCTTGTACCATCCTGCATCCCTACCCATGATCAATTCTGCTTTAATTAACCCTCTTTCGTTCATTCTTTCCTGTTACTGTGTCCAACTGTGGTCCCACTATCCCATTGTCAGGATGTTACCGTTTTACTCTCCATAAACTTTGCTCTTCCACAAGTCTAGATTTAGTACACAAAACTTGCTTAAAGCCATTTTTTGGTATCAAGTCTTGATTAAAATGAAAAAAACCCCAAATCTTCACCACTATATTTTTTGGTAACAAATGCTCAACACGATAAACAAGCAGTCCTATAATGGAGGCCGTAGGGATGTGGAAGGTGCTTCAGCAACACACAGCTTTTGTCTCGGAATCATCTGGTTAAGTAACCCCATTATCCCCTCCACTGACAGACATTGCACACCTTTATGCGATTCCCAGACATTTTGCGTCCCTTTGTGTCCAAAACGGCAGCCTGGGCGCTCTCAATGTCGCTGTAAAAGACAAGTGCCATGCCTCGATGCCGATCCAACACAACCTGGCACACAAGAGAAATGACGACTGAGTGGATGCACCGCAACGTGGGTGAAAAACCGACATGCTGTAACCTGTCCGTTTCATTTCTCCGTCTCAACGTTACAGTTAATCGTCTGCACAAGCATTTGTCTCAAACATCCTCAAATCGATTTTCACTTTGACAAAACACGGTGGTGTTTTGGAAGTCATTCATAATCATCCCCCTCTTCCTTCACGTGTGCAAGCGTCTCCCCCAAGTCTTATCTCATGCTATTCCTTCCAGGACGTCACGTCTCATGCTTGACGGTGCTGCAGTCTGCAAGGAATTAAAATTGAAAAGAGAAGAATTCTGTGAAATAAAATGTTTTCAGTAATCGTGGAAGGTGGAAACAAACGTGTGTTCGTAAACTCTGTAAATTTAACAGGTAATGCACATCCATAACATAAATAATTTGCCGGTGTCTGTCCCTTTGTCACGTTCCGCATCATGCATGGTCACAAAATTTTGTACTACAATAAATAATCTTACAATTTTGCTTGGAGCATTCAAATATGCTTCCAACTTTTATTCTGTTCGGCCAAGGAGAGAAAGTAAGCCTTTCTCAGTGTTTGCCATGCCGGATGATGTCATGGGATTCCGTTGCGCAGCGCTTCAAGCCCAACCGGCACGGGGTCGTTATTGTTCTCTCCATTTATTTTGTACATCATGGGATCGTTGTTACCCCGCGCACACAAAGCGAAAAGTGGGATGAAGAAATTGGGGCATGTCTGTTCGCCTGTCTGTCCACAAACGTCAGTTTGTGATCGAGGAACAACTTATTTAAATTGAATGTTATATTTTGAACTCAAATCGTAACATGAATCGGAAAACAAACCTGACGTTTAACGGTACTTTGGCTCTGCATTTGTCCCGATCACACATGCGTAGAGAAGAGTGAGATTGTTGTTAACCCTGTCTGCCTGCCTGGCAGTGAAACAAAATTGAAAATCATTCCAAGCAGGAAACTTACTGTTTTCAAGGACGTTATAAAGGACACAAACAACAGGCACGAAGAACTAATTTAACGCGTTTGATGGGGTGATGTAATAGACATTGCGTAAAACGGCGGTAAAACCGTGATTCAATTAATTTATACGATTTTTACAATGTGTATATTATTTAAATTTAATTATATACTTAACACTGCGGAACACAAATCGCCTTCTTATCACTTCCATGAACCTCCAGGTCAGCAGTACTTGGACATGTTAAATAAGAACACTGCATGGGGTCATGTGTTCCATGAACTTTCTGGTTATTGTTGTTGTTGTTGTTGTTGTTGTTCTATGGCTCTCCCATTGTATCTCACTCATTATTGGCGTGTATATCCATTAGTTAATAAATAAATAAAAAGATGGGGAAGCATGTTGTGCTTGGTTTTCCCCTTTCCTTGTACAAATTGAGGCCTAATTCCACAGGGATATTTTTGCGGGATGCAATTTATCTTCTTTTAATCTTACTGTTCATCAGACAAAATTAAATGAACGTTACCTGGAAGTTTGTAATTGACTGTTTTTCAGACTTGTTATTCTTGTTTAAGTGTGTTGAAGTAATCCTTGATAAATGGTTTACTGTGGCTTACACACTTCAACTTCCCGAGAGAGGGAGGGAGAGGTGATGTAAGGTTAGGTGAGGTGAGATGGGTTGATGAGAGAGACTGGTGACGCAAATGGTGCCCTTATTTATAACAGTACTAGAAACACCTATTCCATTCGCAAGCAGTTTCGAAGAGATGGGGTGGTGGGAGGAGGGGGGGGGGGGTGGGGAGGGGGGTAAGGAGGGATAGTGGGGGAGGTGGGGCAAATATATTTGTGCTGTGGTTAATAATCTCTCCGACCCTGGGACTACAATCATGTATGCAAAATGTTGTGGAGATCGCCCAGCCCTGTTGTTTTTTAAATGCATTTTTCAGGTGTAAACACACACACACATACAAAGAATTCCCTTATTTTACACCGTGGGATCGTTTTACAATATACAGTACATTTCGAGATCAATGATAATGCTGTGCTACACTGTGAAATATCTTGCCAATTGCAGCGCTGGTAATAACAAGCATGTAACAAAGGGGAGCCTGTACATGATCAGCATCAATTGGAAAGTGACATAAACACCCGCACAGACACGTCACCACCACCTGAACCGACATCACCATCCACACAGATGCTGTGCAAAAGATGTCAATTACAATCATATCTCAGGATTCTCACACTTCTCTTCCATCACAAATATCTTCTAACAGATGCTACATGTACCCGTACTGTGCACAGGAGGAGCCAAAATGCAAATGGACAATGCGGAAACGGCGAATGCCGAACCATGAACCAATAAATTCCACATTCCTGTGACACTTTCAGTCAAACGTCAGGCATGGACAAATGGTCGTGAAGGACTTGGGGGGGGGGGGAAACATACTGCAACTGACCCCAAAAGAGTAAGGTGGGTATTTCTATGACAAGCAATATCACCAGTCGCTTGACCACGGTAATACTAAAGGGGAGGGTAAAAAGAGTGAGAGAGGGTGGGGAGAGAGACCGGAGAGTGAAGAAGTTGAGGGGAAAGGACAGAGAGAGGAAGGGAATCGAGGAGGGGTGGGGGGAAGGGAAGCCAGTGTGAGGTGAGAGGAAGGGAAGGAGAACGTCGGTGGAGCGTTAATTACGATTAATTGTCTCATCAAAATGATTCTGCAGAGAATACCAGAGAAGATTGAAATAAAATGATGTCTGAAATCCATTTTGTACTGGTCATACAATAAACACCGCCCGAAGACAAACTCCAGTCCAGACGTGGAAGGAGACAAACACCGCCCGGACGCGTCCGGAGCCAAGCTG